>JAXCIN010000021.1:0-600000 GCA_038502155.1 Parochlus steinenii | reverse complement strand
AATTTCGATTTCAAATTAAAATCTTTTTCCAAAGGTTTGAGGTGGTATGAGTTATATAAAGCAACAAATATAGCAGTCAAAAGCAAATTGGTTAGTTTGATTTAATAAGTGAAGCCAGCACAACCCATCCAAAAATGGAATTATTTCAGTAAAACTTAATTCATCGATAATTGGTGTAGATTTTGGTTAGCTACAATGTTGCAACAATGAATCCATTATTGATGATAATCGTTTGGGCTTATTTAAAGTTGCTTTCGTTGTAATTTATTTGAATAAAAAGTACCTAATACTTAAAAGGGGCGCCTTACGTTTTAACGGAATGTTTGCGATTTAGAACTTCAATGATCGAAATAAAAAAAATGTATTACACTTATAAACATTCTTTTGGATAGATTAGATTTTCTTAAATATTGGAGTCCAAAAATAATTTCAATAAAAATATATAAAATTATAAAAACGTTTCTCTAGTACTTTAATGAATGTATAAAAATTTTTAAAATAGTCATTGGTATGTGACTTCCGAAAAGTGGTCGCTTAAAAATCATGAAAATGGTTCTCGATTTACCGTTCACTTATGTTATACTGCATTTATGATCGAATTATCATCCATAATAAAACGATTGCATGATAATGTGGAACGCGGATTATGTGCTGGTTTTTTGGTGATGCTTGATTTGAATTGATTTCATTTACCTCAATAAATTTTTATTGAAATTAAATTATATTTACAGGTTTTTAATGATATTAAGAATCTCAAGAAGTAGTTTAAATGTATTTTTCCAATATTTAAATTATTTTGATTGAAGAACATCATTATTCACTTCTGGCTACAGCATGAATAAGAAATAAAATTATGGTTTTAAACTATAAATTGAAGCTAAATATTTGCGGTATTTTCATTAATCAGGTCACTGTTTTTAATTTTGGTTTTCTAATCACTTTAAATCCAGTTACACTTAAAGCCAGTTTATAAATAGGACAATTTTTGCTTTTTTATCAATTTGCCACAGTTTTGGCAATAAATTGTTTTAGTCGAAGCAAACAGTTCATTGAAATATATTCAATTCAATTAAAAATAAAAAGTTTTTATTAACCATAAGCAAAATATTTTGCAGATATTGTAACAATAACTCGCTAAAGCAGGGAATTCTTCACTACAGCTGCTGTATAGTGTATATACTCTGATAAAATTTATCTGTTGGAAGTTCTGGCCTTTTAAATAAACTTTTGCGCGATAATCGAAGCACTAAATTACACTATTTATTTTAATTTTAATGCTTTCATGTGCTTTTATGTTTTTTTAATGCTCACGAGCATAATGAACCAAACCGCAGCAGTTATATATGGAGGTGCAGAAAATCAGCCAATATTTTTTGTATTGTGTTTTATTCACGATTATTTTGCGTGAATTCTGCATTTTAGATTCTTCTGCTTCGTTCTATTCCCCTTAGATTACGATTGCTGCCTTCTCGAGCAATTTGGTCACGACTTGGATGCCATAAATTACTGTTAGTCGGTTTTTGGTGTGTTTTTGCATTTACCAATTTAATTTGAAATTTATTACTAGATCACCGATTGTTAATACTTAGTATAGGTAGAGAGTATAGTGTTCTTTGTCGACTCTTATTCTACTTACGTGCTAGACAAGTGTGTTTGCGGAACTGCAGAAATCCTTCTACACAGCGACATGCACCACCATCTAATCCTTTCAAACAACCACTGTTCGCCACTCGCATTGAACATTGCTCATCAAGAGCGCAATCGTTACCCAGCAGTTGAGCTGGAAATAAGAAATTGAAATGAGCAACATTTTTAATTTTTTGGTGTCTAACTCAAATATTTGTCTTTTCTATGAGCCGCTTAATATTCTGAAGATGAGGTAGAAATTCCAAAAAATGACAATGGAATAATACAGTTAAATTATGAATAATAAGTTTCACACAGTTAAAATGTTTTCAAGTAGTTTGAATACTTACATGGCAGACAGATAGTTTCATTCCATCGTATAAAAAAAGGTGAGCACTCGCACAAGCCCTCCAGAGAGCAGTAGCTGCCTTTTATCGAGTCAGCACAATCCATATCGTGTTGACATTTTGCTCCCAACTCACTAGCTGTTATTTGAGACAGATATTGTTGCATCGTTAATGATATTACCGTAGATGATAACTAAAATGAAAAGAATGAAAATATTCCTATAAAATATCCTTTTAACAGCAAAATAAAACAATTATTTAGATATTATAATCATTTCTAACCGAACTTTGTGTCACATAGTTTATCATTGTTCGAAGATTGGTTTGTCTTTTGGACTAGGGTTTCAAGAATAAGTATAAGTAAAACTCATTGCGTAAGCTATTTTTTGACATCTTCAAATCATTCAAACTTTTAAATCTAACCATAATCAATATTTGATTTTGCCTGAAATAAAAGATTCTTGATCTCAACAAAAAATTGTCAAAATAATGCAGTATATTTATGCAGTTTATATTTTTTTTGCAAATACATCATTTGTAAAAACGTTTTCATATATTGAACGAACTGAATTATGATTAAAAAGTTGCAAATGGTTAGTCATGAATTTTATGCTCAGAACCAAAATTTAAGCTTAAAACTAGTTATAAAAAACTAATTAAATTAAAGATAAGAGTATGTTTTTCAACTTGTAAAAAAAATTCTTCGAACCGCAAGTTCTTTATACTCAAAATCATAAAACAACTTTCAAAACGAGACTGCTCTTCATCTGTGTTCTACATTCTAGACTCATTCATGATTCAACCAAATATATTCTAACTTGTTTTACAATTCATTCATGAGAGTTTCTCTCCATTTACAGATTCCTTGAAGTGAATATGAATAGCAAAGAGAGATGATGATCGAAGAATTGTATTAAACGATACAAAAATGGGTCAGTTCGGATTCTCTGTAAACAAGTTTTTAATTTGCTGTTTTCTTTTCAATATATCAATTTGATCGCTTCTTAGATTCCCCCGATTAATACTATAAAAAAGAGAATTCTATTTGCCATAAAATAAATGCAATCTACAATTACTTGTTTTACAAAACGTTACAAACACTGGAACAAGATGCAGACAATATCAACATTCTTTCTACTCAATGTAAATGTATATCATTTCAATAATCTTGTGACAATTTAATAATATATATTCAGGCTGTTGCAATTTGTATGCTGTTCGTCAGCTATTCAATTGGAAGTTTGCTAGTGCATTAAAGAAATATAGAAAGCGTTTAGAACTAGGTGCTACATTCAACAGGTTCTACTTTAGAACAGCACTAGCGGGCAATCAATAAAAATAAACAAAATAAACCTGTCAAAAATTTACACACATTGTTGAACTTGTATTATGTTATTAACAAAAAGTACTCTAATGTAATTTTTTGAATTTAACACTTGGGAAATGGTAATTCAATTATTTACGTAATTGCTTCTGTTCATCCTCATTTAATAAACTTTGCATATTACTTGACAATACGGAGATAATTCTCGATTTTTGTTAATGAAAATATATCTATCCTCGAACAAACTTCTGCTGTATTGAAAATTTTGACAAATGACTTAATAAAAAAAACGATAAATATACAGAACGGTTGCAATATAACAGCAATATTTGATCGGAGGATCGGCAGTTCTTTTTTAGTCTCAAGAGTTTTTTAGTTTTGACACCTTGTTATTTTTAATTCAATTTTTTTAATCATAAAGTTAAATATATTGAAAAAATATTTATAGTATGAAGTCAAATTAGCACAATCTAATGAGCAATATATTAAATGAAAATTTTCATTATACTTAAATTGTCATATATTATACATTGAAATTTGTAAGTAGAAAATAGGAAAGCGGGTTTCTCAAAACTGTCATTATAATACTTTTCCAGGCCTTTATTGCAATGGTCGACCCAATTTCTGCTCATCCAACCAGATTTAATGTTGGCTTGTGCATTTTACAGCATGTTTGCGAATATCAAGCTTGTGCTCCGCACATTCTAATGAAGCATATGTTCTACAATTAAAAGCTCACTTTTTTGCTTGTTTTTAATACAGTTTCTTGTTAATGCTCTTAAATTTAAAATATGAAGTGAAGATGGTTTGCTTTTCCAGTAACATTTACAGTAAATTATACAGCGATAACGCAGCTGATTTTTAAAGAAGTTTTAAATATGGAATCGGTTTAAGTTTGCAAATGTTCATTAAATCATTCATCAAATTATTTGCGTTAACTAATTAAATCTTCTTTAGAGGAGCGCAAAAATCAAAATGCCAATAAGCGATACATTTAATGTATATTAAATTAAAACATGGCATGTTTTCATGAAATGTGCAATTTTAAATCTGTGTAGCCATTCTGACAAATTAACACCAAAAGTTGCAAAATATAAATATAATGATAAATCATAATAATTGAAAAACGGTACAGATACAATAGAAATATTTAAAAGATGCGATAGAATTGTATTTAATAAAAGCATGCATTTTCAATCTTTTGTCTACGATTTATTTATTTTGATACGGTGATGTAACTATCCCATCAATACTAGTGTATGTGAACAATTTAAATTGAATGAACGGTGTTTATTTTTAAAACAAACAGTTTTTACCAGAAGATCTTTATCAACAGAACAAATTATTATTACACTGAAACAATTACATATAATCATACTTCTGAATAATAAATTTGTAATAAAATGATTTGGCATCATTTTCATGCATTTGTGAAAGGATAAAATTTGTAATTTTATAGCAATGTGAATCTGTTGAATTTTTATTATTGATTATTATTTATGCATACAATCTCGTTTGAAAAAATGGCCCAGAACTTGAATTAGCACAAACAACAATTTGATTACAGCTCAGACTCATTTTATATTGCAATTTGATTTTCAATAATTTAAAACCATAAAAGCAGTTTTCATATCTCTACTTTGTATCTAAAGAAATAGAAAATGCTTATTTGATGGTGAATGCATATTTTGAACAATTTTTCAAATACGAACCAACAACTAGCATCGGCTGGATTTTGCATAACTTCTCCTCTTAAAAACTTATATTTTGAAATTTAAGGCTGAATTACTGTGTCTTTTGCATTAACAAACAAAATTAGTAAGAATAAAGAAAAACTTAAAAAAATCTTCTTTTATATAAATTAACTAACTAAAACATAATTAAAATTTTTGCATCTTGAAAGTAGAGCTTGTTCCAGGTAACACCTGTTTTCAAACACTTCCGTGATTCTGTAATGCTCTTTCAAACTTTTAACTTGCATAATATAAAACTTGCTGGTCTGAAAATGAAAAAGCATTCAAATACATCTAAGAACAGAGAAGTGAAATTAATAAAATAGTTGTTCTTACAAGCAGGCAAACCACAAGATATTCATAATTTAATTTAAATAACCTTTTTATAAGAAAGGTCTGATTTTCAATAGAGAGAAAATCTTCAATAAAACAAAATGAGCTTACTGTTTATGATTAACCTTAAAGGTTTGACTATTTATGATTCTAACTGTCGTTAAAAAAGCAATGGTCTTCAAGTATTGGTTATCGATTTTGAGCGATTTTTTTGGAAATGATTTCAAATGAAAACATTTTAAAACTTGTCCGGTGGTGGCTAAATCTTCCAGAACATATTATTTTAGGTTTTCTCCACACTTTTTAGATCATTTCATCAAGTAGTAGCAATTCAATAGAATATGCACCATTCATTTATTTAAATAGTGGAAATAGTTAAGACTTTAGACTTTAGAGATTGTGTAATTTGTAAATAATTTTAAAAAGCGTTAGTTTGTAATGGATGATACGGATAGGAATCATTGCATTATTCATCATAATGTAAACAATTCTCTTTTGCAGTTCACAATAAAAACAGCTCTTTTGAAATGCACTTTTAAAAATTTAATATGTAACAAGAAATTGTTTTTAATACACTAGAGCACTTATTTCTTTCAGCTAGCTGCTCATTTCAGAATCAATTCGAAAGAACAGATTTGAATTAAAGAATTGAAAAGTGAAAGAAGAATTTAATCAAAATGTTGTGTTGCAAAAAAGTTCTAGCTTCAATACTCAACTTTTACATCATTTCAATTATAGCCAATATGCATAAATTTTATTTACACAGTGCAGCAAGGTAATACAACAAGATTAAAAATTTATGTAATTCACCAACTCTGGATTCTGAAATGGTGCATGTTCTTAGCTTGAAAGCAAAGACTGAATTTTTTGCATGTTGTGCAGCAAATGAAATATGTAGATTTATGTTTTTATGTTCTCATCTAAGTGCTTATAAGTAATTCTAATTTTATATATACGTTCTCAACAAATTCAACACATTCCACAGGTTTTTCATTTACTTGTCAAGTCACATTCCTAAATACATTAAACATATTAAAAATAGCAGAGCTATTCAGTTTTTTGAGTTTGCTATTAGCAAGAAAGTTCTAGGTTCATTTTATGATCCGTTAAATTAGAATTTTGATTATATTCGCTTTGCTGTACTTATAAAAAATTTTTAACAGAATTTAATCGTATAAAACGTTTTTCTGGTATTTAAATCAGAAAGTAAAATTTACAAGTTTAAAGTCAAGAAACTATGCGAAGAATAAGAAATCATTTACAGATATAAAAGTTTTAATAAATGCTTGCATGGATATCGGAAGCAGGTAATTTTATATTATGATTGTGGCAAACTTTTGGTTTTTTTTTTTTTAATTTTCTTAAAGAATAATCATGATGCTTCTTTTAAATTTTAAGGTTAATAGCACTCGTCTCATTATATTCGGTGAGCAATTTGGAACGAAATTAAACCATTAAAAACTTGTTTTTGTTAAGTGTATCAATCTATACTTGAAGATAATATTTACTGGCACAAGCGAAAGCAAACAAATGAAAGACAATTAAGATTTCAGATTTTTTGTTAAAAGATAAAGCACTTTTTCTCATTTGAAACTTCATTGTACTTTGGAGTGTATTTTACTTATGACAAAATTTTTGTTTACTCTATTCTTACTTGGCTAAGAATTCTTGGAAAAATGAAATTGTTAAATATAACAGGTTCGTTCTTTTGTCACTCAGCAGTTCTTCTGAATACATAAATAACAATAAATTTACTGGAAATGCAAGATGAACATTAACAAAAGCATTGAGCTCTGCGGTCGATAAATTATACCATGATGAAAAAGATGCAACTGAAGAATAATAATAATAACTAATTTGTAAGTATTTATACTTTTCAAAATTATTCAATAAATGTTCTTGCGAAAAACACTATAATGTACTCATATACTTATGTGACATGACTGAAAATTATAAATATATATATTGTGGCACCTCAAAAAGTTGCTGTTAAGCACTAAAATTTATCACCAAAACTTGCAGGAATTTATAAATACAGTTTTGGATGAATAATGAAATTGGTTGAAAAGAGTTCAGAACTATATTTAACATAAATATTTTGTTAAATTCAGTTTCTTAACATGATATGAAATGTATCAAAAACCCTAGAAAACAGCTTAAATAATTTAAAATTCAAATTTACTTTATTATAAACTCAGAAGGATTATATGTTTTTATTAATGTTCTTTTAAGGTAGTTACATAAGAGTTTGTTATTCATAAAGCAATGTGATATTTCTATTTTCCTTATAACTTTTAAAGAATAAAAGTGTTCATTAAGTGATTAGCGGAACACCGCAAGTTCAAAGCACTCTGCAAAGTACTATCCACCATTCGATTTATTATGATA
Source organism: Parochlus steinenii (assembly GCA_038502155.1). Lineage (NCBI taxonomy): Eukaryota > Metazoa > Arthropoda > Insecta > Diptera > Chironomidae > Parochlus > Parochlus steinenii. Next base: position 592,249 of record JAXCIN010000021.1, on the reverse strand, counting down.
TTATTAAACATCACAGAACATGAAGTACGTAGCAACTGTTGGTGATTTGATAATATGCAAATGAACTTTGTGTTTTTTAGTATTAAATTTAAATCGAAATAATCAATAGCACTTTTTCATTGAAATTCAGAATAATGTGTAGAATATTGATGGGGAATTACAGCCTGAAATAATCCACAGCAAAATGTGCACATATTTTATGGAAATGTGTCAAGTGCTTAAAACTGGAAAATTCCATCAGCTCAGCTTAACGGAGCCTTTCTCCGCGAAGGAGGCGTATCAAAAATTTTCTCTTTTTTATTTCAAATCTCTGTTTGTACAATAAAATTTTTCAGTAGCTGTATTGAATTCTATACATTAAGAAAGTTTTTTTTAGTGCGAATGTTGAAAATAGAAGCAAAAACTATTCACATCAATGTATTTCAAATAGTTAAATTTAAATGTTGTTGGCTGTTGCCACATAAAGGAAGTTACTTTGGAGAAATCACATCACACTCTATGGGATCTAATAAGGGTGTACTTATACGTTTCAATTTGCTCATACATATTTATTATGCAAAACTCGAATCAAATTTATAAATTTGCAATGAAAAATTGAATTTACTGTTACTGTAAGGAAAATCGTTAGCTTTATGGATGTGATTTACTATAAAAATAAAAAAATCGGTCTCATCGTGCTCATAAAACTGAGAAAGGAAAACAGGGGAATGTTTTTGCCGCTTAGCACATAACGCTATATCATTTGAGTCGTGAGCATTCGCACAGAGATTATGTCTACGTATAATAAAGCGATTCACAAATTCTATATTGGAGGGTGCCACACATCAACCACATTCAAGAGCAATAAATATAATACAATCAACCTGCACGACCAAATAAACCAATAACGCACCATACAATAAACTCAAAAAATAAAGAGTTTGGTTATTGGGGAGGAACCTGCTTGTGGACAAATCAAATGAACAACTAAATTTGAATTTTTTAAGAGATTTGATTTTTTCAATGAAATAGATATGTCAATTTTGTTAAATAAAAAAAAAAGCATCGTTTAAAGTTTCATTTCGTTTAAAGATCTTTCTTTTTTCAAAAAAATATGTTCAAGAAGTCTTTTAAACATAATACATGAATTGTAAATTGGATAAGCCACGATAAAATTATTGATTTATGTATTGAGCATTCACATATTTCTCATATATTTTTGTAAAAGGTTTGTGGTCCCCACCCCTCAAAAAGCCCTAATAAGATTTAATTCAGTACTTTAGGTCAGTTTCAAATAATATATTAAAAAGACAAGCTAAAAATTCTGTTTCGAATCTATCCTGTCATTGTGGCTATGCCACTAATAAATGGCTTTATTTGTTAACTTTGTGGTTGCGAGATTGAATTGTCAACAGAAATTGAAAAACAATTTGTTATTTGCTCCTTAACAGTTGACTTTGTCATCAAAAAGTTGTATAATGCGAATATTCCCTAGCTGCTCGTTTATTGGATGAAAAATATTTTTTCATTGTTCGTGGTTGCTATTAGAGCATAATTTCCACAACAGCAACGCTTAGAGAAATACAACATGTGCACTTGTTATTAAAAACAAAAAAGGGACTTCTGAACAACTAATAGCTTTATTCTTTTTCACACTGAGGCAAATTTTTATTGTTTTATTTTTTATAAGTTCTTTTGAGTAACGCAAGTATACTTATAAGTACTAAAATGTGTTTTGTCCTCTTCATTTTTGAAGGATTCATCCAAAACAATTTCATAATTCTATGCATACAATTTAAAGTTCAAAAATGTAAAATAACGGACTCTTGTAATAATATGCATGAGCCCAACGCTCACATCACTCCATTTATTCATATAATTTAAAAATTATGTTTTCTATTTAGTACGACATATATAACATACATCTACAATAACGCAAGTTCAGTGATTACAATTTGCTTTTTTATTACTTTTGAGTTTTTATTCGTAAAAATTCTCATATTGATTTTCCTTCCTGTTACAATTAAGTATGCTGTTACATTGTGTTCAACAAACTGTGATTCTAAACGCTTCTCGATACAAACTATGGGTTTATATTTTTCCAGCAAATCCAATTTATGAATAATTTTTACATCAAACAGTTACCATCAGGTGCTTTAATTCGACAAAACAATGAGTTGAGAGCGATTCTGTATTTTTTTCTACTCCAGAATTAGCAGTCTCATCGTTTTTGCAGAGATTTTTAATGTTCCAACAATTATGTGGAAATTGTTTTTTACAACTTCATTGCTTTTTCAGTTCTAGTGAAGTGATATAATTAAATATGCTTGATTGCTGCGAACTGCATTGTTCAGCTCACATAACACTGAAATTATGGGTCATAATTTGAGTTCACAGGGAAATGTGCTTTTATCATATTTAAACGACACTAGATCACGTCCAACTACAAACTCTCTAACTCTTTAAATACTTATTTCTCGCATACATTACGCTGAAGAGTTTGACAAGAAAGTTCCACAAAATTAAAGTAAAGCAACAGCTCATATTGGTCGCCGAAAAATAACCAGAAGAAAATAACATTTCATTGTTCAATGACCTAGTCTTATTTTCTTGATGATTTTTTTGTGAGTATAAATACCATTTGAATTTGCATAATTATAATTTTTATTTTCACGCAAAACTGAAAAATCGCCTTTAAAATTTTTTTTAACCATTTACCGCAACAAAAAAAAAATCAAAATTCTTCATCAATGCTCTTATAACATTTTTTTTAAGGCACGGATAACAAACAAGCTATATCTTATTAAAATAATTTCAAGATGTTTATGTACTCTGGAATTATCAGAAATTTAAAAATAGTTAAATAGCATAATTTATATATTTTAAACTTACCATTAGGAAAATAACTTGCACTTTAAATATCATTATTGCATTAATTTCAATTCAATTTAAGTGAAAATAATTATCAACGGAAAAGAACTATTTTAAACACACTATATTTTTTTTGATTTACACAAATTAAGATAATCTAAATGGAGCAATTTTTTCAGCGATTATTGCGTTAATTTTTGGTTTGAATTCAATTTAGTTTAAGATTCTTTTATTTCTTATTCTCACTAATTTAAAATAATTCTTTGCTCTTCATTACACAATCATTACACTTTATTAATTTCACTGGTTCTTGCTTTTACTCCTGATTTTTTTGATGTCAACGCACTTCTCTAAAACTTCTTTTGGTATTTTTAAATTGTTATTTATCTTGCACAGAAAACTGCAATATCCAGAATATCCAAATGACACTCACTTGTGCCAACAGAAACGCAAACACGACCGTTCTATTCGAGAGCCAAGAAAGAAATGTATGGAAAGCAAGTATTATTGTACAACTAAACACCTTCCATTCATATTTCGTATTTATATTTTTTGTATTTTCTGTTTTTTTTTTCTTCTCTATAGATACTGCGAAAAACAAACAGTTTTCTCAAATATATTTTCCTTCCAGATATAATATATATTTTAATATTAAACTATGTACTTTAGAGTTTAGAACTCAATTTTTTAGCTAGCCGTTTAACGATGCTAAGCATTCGTATAGCAAACAATAAATGAAATCCAAAAAATAAAACTCAATGTGATAAAACATAGAGGAAAACTGGCAGCATAGAAGAAAATAATCGAATCTTTTTCTCTCACCAAGAACTGAAAAGCCGAACAAATATAAGTGCACACATACCAACTTTTCCACTTCTAAGTAACTATCTTTTTTTTAAAGAAGGCAAAAATTAACTGTTAAAAAATCATGTGTATGATGTTGTGCATTCACATTTTGCCATTGGAGTACACGAAAGAGCAGATAAAATAATTTTATTTTTATGAATTTTTCTAAAAAAGCGGAATACATTTAGATAGGAAGTAAAAGAACAAGAAGTTACAAGTGCTGATAAGGAATTATGTTTATGATATTATTATTATTTGGATATGTTTGAGCATTTCCAATAAATCACGCATCAATCTTAAAAATCTGCTAGATAACCCAACATAATAACCCAACATTTTTAAGGAATTCAACAAAAACAGAAAAACAACATGATATTTGGACATTCTTTTGTAAGTTAACTTCGTCGGAAAGTGTTAAATCTTTTTTCTGTTGCTTTTTGCAGTAAGTTCTTTAATTAATTTTCTCCATAAAATTGCATGTACAGAAATCCCGGCTGATGACGGCCGTAGTGCTGTAAAAAAAGTAGAAAATTGATTTCGTGATCAATGGATAATAAAATTCATTAGAACTCTTTCGAAAATAAAAACAGAATTTAAACGATTTAAAATCTGCATACCCAAGTTTTTTCTTTGGACTTTTTCTTGCATTGTCTTGTCGATTTTATTAACAATAAATTTGGATGCAAATTCAATGTATGCTATGTAAAGTACTTTATATTTTTATTGCATATTCAGTCGAGGAACGGAAATTGTCCACAGAATAAAATTTCTTCTATAATTTGCATTGCAAATTGGAGAGTATGTGTCCTTCTAAGTATTGAGCAAGTTTTCTCTTTTTCTATCGTTTTGTGCATCCAATCGAATAAAAATATTAATTTAAAAAAAAACACACATTTTTGAACATTGAAACTATAGTCATAAAATAAATCACTTTAGTTTTCTATTATGCTGAGATAAGTTTTGATATTTAAATATGTTATGACAATTTACCTGGTACGTATTTATGAAATTTTGTATTGCTATAATATAAAATATAATATTTTATAGAATTTGTACTTGCGATTTTATCTGGAAATGGGTTTTTAGGACATCTTAAAGATGTATCACAAGTTTTAATACTTGCATAATTTTAAGTCATATAATTCTAAAGATTATTTACATCAACGAAGTTTTTCAGTATAAAATATCATATGTTAGAAACGGTTAAAAACTAGATTTCCGAATAATTTGAACTTGCGGCTCGAAGTGCACATAATGACGTCACATTCATTCATTTCGAAAGTGTATGGAGAAGTCTTGTTTATTTTCATAGGTTTTGAGAATTGAGAGTGTAGTGAAAAATATCTGTAGCAATTTAAAAGAATTTAGACCTAAATTTTCGAGGAATTCCTAATTATTGGCTGTAAAATTGAGGTTTAGTAGTAACTTTATTGATTAAACATATTATTTTTAGGTTTTTAAATATAAATTCGCATAAAATGGTGATCTAAACCGGTTTGTTAAACTTCTCAAAAATTCTCTTTCGTAAAAATTTTGACTCTCTTCCAGAAAAACATTCTAAATCTTTATATTACAATTCAGTTCCACTCAGGCTACCAATAGAAATAGGCGTTGATACGATCTTTTGGACATTGAGCAATATTTAAGCCATATTCATTAATATTTTTTTGCCTACGTGTAATACATAGATTTTGTAAATCATCATTTGAAAAAAAAGCATATTAGATATATTGTTGAAGTATGTTAGTAAAATATCTTAAATTATATCAAGAATTATATCAAATGATTGATTTGTTGTTCCTTAATATACGCTGGAGTGAATTTAACAGTTTAATTTTAGATCAAATTGTACAGTACAGTATCATAACAAATTGTTATTGATCATTAGAAGTCACAAGGTCACAAAATATTAACAAACACAATCCTGCTGTTATTTCCATCAAAGTTGAAAGCGAATAGCAGTGCTTTTTTAAATTTTTTATGCAAATAACTTTCTGATTATACTTTACGATTCAAATCAAGTTCAAAGTTCGAAAATATTTGGAAGTATATTTAAATTTAATCATCCAAATTTTATGATAATACTGAACAAACTTTTTAAGGCACAAACATATCACGTTCAAGGTTGCGGCATTACGCCAAAAAAACATATTATTTTAATATCAGCAACACACCCTCAAAAACAATTATAATTATCTGGAGGCAGAAATAATCTAATTGAATTCTTTTTTCGATTCCAGAGCTAAAATGGCACAAAAAATCAAAGCAGGACCTGTTGTTGACGTTTTGGGAGATGAGATGACGAGGATTATCTGGGACGCTATTAAAGATAAATTAATCATGCCTTTCTTGGACATTGAACTGCATACGTTCGATTTGGGGATTGAAAATCGTGATCAAACTAACGATCAAGTAACTATTGATTGTGCTGAAGCTATAAAGAAGTACAATGTTGGTATCAAATGTGCTACAATTACTCCTGATGAAGCACGAGTCGAAGAATTTAAATTGAAATCAATGTGGAGATCTCCTAATGGAACCATTCGAAATATTCTCGGGGGAACCGTATTCAGAGAAGCAATCATCTGTAAGAACATTCCTCGCTTAGTTCCTGGCTGGGAGAAACCGATTATAATTGGACGTCATGCATTTGGTAAGTCAAAACAATTTTTTCATAATCAAAAAAAGAGATATGATATTTCAAAAAAGTCTTATCTTATCTTAATTCTTCCCATGACTCGAATTTGCACACTAATTGAGTCAGTATTTCTAATCAACTTTTGTTTTCTTCAGGTGACCAGTATCGTGCTACTGATTTTGTAGTACCAAGTGCCGGTACTCTTACCATTACATTTCAGCCCAAGAGTGGTGGTGATGTTATCTCTCATACTGTCCATGAGTAAGTTTTATACATCTTAGCAAAAGTACTAAAAACCAAATATACATACATGAAATTAAATAAAAATATTTTAAAGGTACAAAGGTGCTGGAGTTGCAATGGCAATGTTTAACTTAGATGAATCAATTATCGACTTTGCTCATTCGTCTTTCAAATACGCTCTGGACCGCAAGTACCCACTCTACTTGTAAGTTCATATAATTTAAAAATAAGAGGAATTTTTTTGAATTTTGTAAATATTTCCAAAAATTATACAGAATTCTCAAAAATTTAAAGTTTATGGAAATTAACAATTTATAACCAAACTATTATAATTGCAGGAGTACAAAAAACACTATTTTGAAAAAATACGATGGCCGTTTCAAAGATATTTTCGAAGAAATCTATCAGAAAGATTACCGCAAGACCTTTGAAGCAGCTGGTTTGTGGTATGAGCATCGATTGATTGACGATATGGTTGCTTACGCAATGAAAGCCGACGGAGGCTATGTTTGGGCCTGCAAAAACTATGATGGAGATGTTCAATCAGATACTGTTGCCCAAGGATTTGGATCTCTTGGACTTATGACTTCTGTTTTAGTTTGCCCAGATGGTAAAACAGTTGAATCCGAAGCCGCCCATGGTACTGTTACGCGACATTATCGTCAGTACCAACAAGGAAAAGAGACTTCTACAAATCCCATTGCATCTATTTTTGCATGGACTCGCGGTTTACTTCATCGTGCTAATTTGGACCAGAATGATGCTTTGAAGAAGTTCGCAGAGACTTTAGAAAAAGTTTGTGTTGACACCATTGAATCTGGCTACATGACAAAAGATTTGGCTATCTGCATCAAAGGAATGCAAGGAGTTTCACGCAAGGACTATTTGGAGACTTTCGAGTTTATGGAAAAGCTTGCTGAAAACTTAAGAAAGGCCATGTCAGCATGAATTTTATTTAGCCATCTCTAAAAAAGTGTTCAGCTTGCAAAAATTTCATTTGAAATAATTTAAACGATTTTTTGTAATTTTTATAATATATTTAATATTGATATTTCTCGGTTTTTGGCTCAGCTTGATTATAATTATTTAATAAATAAAAAAATCACATCAGTTTATAAAATTTGATTGTTTTTTTCATTGAAAATTTTATTTCATAATAATTTTTTATTTTTTGAGAGGGTTCATCTATAAATTATGTACTACTTAGATTAAATGTAATGTTAAAAATACAACAAAAGAAACACAATATACAACACACAAATATATTCAAAAAAAGTTGGCTTTGAGTTTCATTGCTGTCAGCTGAGAAATTTTTCGCTGTGGCCAAAATTTTCAAAAAAACTGGCCACTATATGATAAAGAGAAAATCAATTTAAAAATCCATAGATTAAAAACTTAACTTAAATTACCTTCAAAGCAGATTTTTTTTTTTTCAATTTGCTTTATTCATTCCTCAAAATACAGGTTGTGAGGAATTTTCGGAGCTTACAATTGTTATCTGGCTTACAGTTTAATATATACATGAAAAATAAAGAAAAAAGTTTTAACTAAAAAAATTAACTAAAAAATTTATCTCCTCTTTTTAAGTGCTCCATTAGCCAAACTCGACAACTGTAAGAAGCGCCACAACGACACCAAAATTTTACCTTTGTGATTTTCTTGGTGTTGGTTTCTGGCTCCTTCGTGGGAAAATAGTTTTGAGCAAGCATTGCACTGAAAAAGGCAGTTTTGTAGTTTCTTGTTGATTAAACCCTTTTTGATTTAGATGGTTTCATGTACAGTCTTTGAACGCTTAAACCCGATCTTTTTTCAGGGTGTATTGAAGCTGCTGCAACGTCTGAGCTGTTGGACTCCTCAACGTACTCATCTTGCATCTCTCCTCATCCAGCTCAGGCATAACTGGCTCAACCTGCAACTCATCTACTAAATAAGCTTGTTCCACTTCTGCTGGCTCGGCATTTAATCCATTTGCCAACACAGTCTTCAACACTGATTCAGCCTTAATTGCATCGGAGTTGCACTCGTCGAGAAATTCGTATTCAGTAAACTTGAGGAAGCAATTAGATTCCACTTCCAAGGATGGCTCATATGGCTCAACTTGAATAGAGAAGGTAAATATTAATAGATTAATAATAAATGAATAAAATTATTTTATATTTTTTAGGCATACATCCGAGACATCAATTGAGGAGAAGCTGCTGATCTGCTCATCCGAGGTGGATTCGTCCAGAATACTGGTGTTGTTGAGCTGTGTAGCTTCATACTCAAGGATCTTCGGTGCCTGAAAAGATAACAAAGTATGTATTAAAATGATATTCAAGTTCTATATTGCATCAAATTATTTACCTGTCTTTTCTCCTCACCAACAGTCTCATCACCAACCAGCTCATTTGCAGACTCTTCCTAATCATCTTCCAGCTCCTCATCATTATCTACCAGCTCCTCATCATCATCTTCCTGGTCATTTCCAGACTCTTCTTCTAGCTCTAGTTTAACAGGTAAGTTTTCCATCCCTTTGATTCTTTGTGACTCCTTTATCTTCATATAACATTTTCTGACTTTGGCAATCAGAGTCTTGTCTTGGGCTACTTTATACAGACGAAGAAAATGATTGTCAAGCTGGGTCCGCAGTTGAGGAGCCCAGACATAGCTCCTTCAGCAAATTCCATCCATGAGAGTTAGAATTGAGGTCACATTGTCTTCTGAGTCCTTCACTTCAGCTTCAGCCACCGTTGGCTACTTTACATGGAGAGATCTGGCGTCTTCTCGAATTTGTTCGTTGAAGATGGCATAGAATAAGGCAAAAAAGACCACCATAAAATCAATCTCAAAGAGTGTATCCTCATTCTTTTCAGCATTTTGGGTCTAGTTGATGATTGACAGGAAATCCTGGCGATCCCGTGGAAGTTTTGATTGGCATTGATGCTTCGGTATGGTGCCAAGTCAGTTGGTGGAACTTTTGGAGTTGCCTTCTCTACTCCGTCGAAAAAACAGCCTGCATTTTCCAGCTCTTGCAGCTTCTTTTTTCTCTTTATTGACTCGAAGCAGTGGTACGCTTTTGTGAAATGCTGATCCTGCCGACCATCAATTTGAAATTGTTTTTTGACCCACTGAAGCAAGAATGAATAATTATTAACACCCTCATCCTTCATCATTTGTTTCAGCTCAGCCATCGTAATGGCTTCCAAAAAAATTGATTCAGCATAAGGAACGAGGGTTTGAGCTGGTTGATCGTCCAAGCCTTGGATAAGGATGAGAGGCTGATGGTCTGTCCATAAATGATTCCTGACTTTTACCCGATTTCTGATGGGTTTTGCTTTCGAGAGTCATACAGACGGTTGGCGTGAGCTCGTTGGTCAGAATAAGATGTTTGTTCTCTGAATCATGACTGGCATTGACAATTTTTAAATGCAAAATATCTGCATAAGATTTTCTGTTGATCTAGTGCATTGATTTACTCATTGATTTTGTTAGGTGGACTCTTTTATTTAATTTTAGAAAATTTTATCTCATATATAAGAACTGGTAAACGTTTTTTGGATTTTTATTGTAAAATTTATTATAAAAAACATTTAATAAAAATAATCTTTCGAAAATAAATTTAATACGGTACTAGCATATGTTATCAAAAACTTATTGCATTTATAGGTAATGTTCAGGTTTGTATTTAATAAATAAAAAATCACACCGCATTTTATAGAATTTGATTGTTATTTTTCATTGAAAATTTTATTTCAAAATTATATTTTATTAATTCGTTTTTTGAAGGGTTCATTTATAAATTACGTAACACTTCGATTAAATGAAATGTTCACAATACAAAACACAAATATAATCAAATTCTTTAACAGAGTGGTTCAATATATAAATTAAAACAATATATTGGCTATCGATTGCATAAACTAATGCCTCTGGAGAAATTTCCAAAGCGTGCGAAGCCATGCAACCTCACATAATATCATTAAGGTAGAGTAGACTAATTAAATTTAACTATACTGAAAATGTCTAGGTTTTTACTGACTTTTATTCAACGTTGTCCTTTGGAGCAGCAACAAGTTCGACTCGTCAAATCTAAAAAATTAAATTTTGCAAAATTTTAATTTGAAAAGTATCCCAATTTGTAAAATTCAATCGATAAAATGGCACCAAAAGATGATCCTGAGACCGCAGCTCTTAAAGAAGAAATTACTAACATGGTGGAACAAATGAAAGCTGAGCAGGAAAAAATGAACGATTGTAAGCTTGTAGAAAAGTGTGGTGATTTAGGTGATATTCCAAAGATTAAACTGACCACAAAGAAGTCGTTGAAGGTAAATGTTTGAATATTTTAACAAAAACTCCTATTGCATAGATAACTCAATTTTTAATAATGAAATAAATAGGGTCACATCAACAAGGTCAACTCGGTTCATTTTTCTGGGGACTCAAGACATTGTGTATCTGGTTCTTTGGATGGAAAGTTAATCATTTGGGACACCTGGACTGGTAACAAAATTCAAGTCATTCCACTGAGATCTTCGTGGGTCATGAGTGTTGCTTTTGCATTTTCTGGAAACTATGTTGCTTGTGGTGGAATGGATAATATGTGTACAGTTTACGATGTCAACAACAGAGATGCAAGTGGAGCAGCTAAAATTGTTCGAGAGCTTGCTGGTTATGAAGGTTTTTTGCTAAAAGTTAAATAATTGCCAATTTGTTTTCTATTATAAAAATTATTTTTAGGTTTTCTTAGCTCTTGTCGATTTCTTGATGATGGCCATATTTTAACTGGATCGGGTGATATGAAGATTTGCGTTTGGGATTTGGAGGCAGGAAAGAAAACACACGATTTTTTGGGACATGCTGGAGATGTGGTAAATTTAAATTTAAATTTTTTTTTGCAAACTGTATTGAATTCATTCTTTAACAAGGTATCAATCTCAATGTCACCCGATGGCAATCAGTATGTAACTGGAAGTGTTGATCGTACTTGTAAACTGTGGGATGTTAGGGATCCAGGTGCAAAACAAATTTTTTTTGGTCATACTGCTGATGTAAACAGTGTTTGCTACCATCCAAATGGATTTGCATTTGCAACAGGATCCGAAGATAAATCTGCTCGACTTTTTGATATAAGATCAGATCAGCAAATAGCTCAATACGAGGTGAATAATACGAGTGGATTTACTTCTTGCGCAGTTTCATTGAGCGGAAGATTAATAATGTGTGGATCAGATGATAATAATGTACACATTTGGGATGCTATGAAGGTTCAGCATAATGGAATTTTAGCTGGTCACGAGAATCGCATAACTTCAATTTCCATGGCACCAAATGGAATGGCATTAGCAAGTGCTAGCTGGGATCAGTACGTTCGTATCTGGGTCTAATTTTAAGCTTTTTAGCTACTATTTAGTCCAATTTATTAATTTTGTTAACATAATATCGAAACATATTTATGCTAAAACTAATAAAAGTATGAAACAATCATAATTTTAATTATTGAAAATCATTGAATTTGTTCTTAATTGTTTTTAAATTTTCGAAAAGAATAAAAGTTAAAAAAATATATTTGACCATTTTCAACGACAAAAAAAATTCAAAAATATATTTCGAAACTAATTTTTTTTCGTCAATTGCGATTTTCGAAGACAAAATCGCTCTTATTTGTTATTGTTTGTTATTGTTTCAAAAAGTAATACACATTCAAGGTTTAATCAACATATTAATTTAAGACCATAAGAGATCATCTAAAAGTTAAATTTGAGGATCCGCTACTTTGTTTCTACTTGGAGGTAAGGATTAACAGTTTAGGCCACAAGATACAGAAATTAATTGAATGTTGCTTTATTTAAGTTTTTGATGAGAAAATATCTTGTAAATATAACCAAGATACATTTATCAACAAACTAAGTGATGACCTAAGCTATTATTTCAACTAAGAATATGTATAACGGTAATTGGCAACCGAACCCTCAAAATTTCTATCCTGATCCACCACCAAATCAGCACAACTTCTACCATCAACATTTTCCTCCAATTTCACCATATGGATCATACCCAAACCCTTCAGTGAGCGATTTCAAACAACCAACTGTAATAATATTCTGGTATTTTAATTTATAATAACTTTAATGTTTATAATTTTATTCCAAGCATCAGAAACAAAAAAACATACCAAAAGATTTATACCTTTATAAGGAGCTTTTGCAAAAAAAAGAAGCACTACCAGATAAAATCAATCAGGATGATACCTCATCACAATCATCACACTCTTCAATAGAACTCAAGAGAAAATGGATAAGTCCACATAAAAGCTATTCAAATTTGAAATCTGATGAGTGGAAGATTCTTTCTGCGAAAGCGTTAAGTGCTTTGCAGGATAATAAACATAATGGCCATGAAATTGCTACACTGACAAAAATCCTGCAATTAAATAGGAGTGATTTTGACCGAATAAAAATCAGAGTACAGAATGATTTAATGTTTTGCCTGCGTGGATTGAACTTTAAAAAAGTTTATCTTTTCGGATCTGCAGTAACTGGACTAGATTTCTATGGTACCGTGAGAATAATTTACAATCAAATAAAAGAAATAAAACTATTCATTATTTTAGGCTCTGATTTGGATTTCCACGTTATGCTGACAGAAACACCTTCACGTGGTGAAGCAACTAGTAAATTACTTTTACAAGCATCTCGACTTGTACATCAACAAAAGCGATTCCAGATGCTGTGTCGAATTGATCAGGCCAGGATCCCACTTTTGCGTTGTCTGCACAGTCAGTCGAACATTATGTGTGATATAAATTTCACTAGTGGTGATGGACTATATAATAGCAACTTCATTTCATTTATCATCCAGTTTGACCCACGCATTCGAGAGCTTATGTTTGTTTTGAAATACTGGGCCAAGTCACATAACATTACTGACAAATGTAAAGTTTCAAGCTATTGTCTCAACATACTGGTAATTTTCTTCTTACAAAACCTCAAGAAACCTATGCTTTTAAGCATCAAATCAAGCCAAGAAGGCATCAACAGGTTGAAAACAGCAAGTGGAATTGTAAGCTAATAAAATGATTGTAATAAGTTGAAACTTAAATTTTTTAAATGTTTTTAGTGGAACTTCAATTATAGTGCGAAGATGAATCTAACAGCAAGAAATACACAGACCACAAGAGAGCTTTTGGAAGGGTTTTTCGAGTTTTACAAAAGCTATGATTACTCACAATTTATTGTGAGTGTTTATACTGGCTCATCAATTCTGCGAACAGAATTCGAAGATCATCCTGACCTTGAAATTTATCGCACTGAAACACACAAGAATAATTTAATTCCACTAAATCTCCAGGTGCCGTTCATTGTTCAAGATGTAAGTGAAATTTTGGCTCAGTTTCATAAAATTTCTTTGAATGATAAATTTATTTTTAGGGATTTGAATTAAACTTGAACGTTGCTTGCAAGACAAAACCAAACTGTGACGAATTATTTGGTTTTATTGGCCTTACACATTCAAGGTGCCAACTTTTGAAATCAGAGTCTTTCTCCAACATGCTTCACAAAATGCTTGCTGAGCCAATTATTCCTGCAGTCGAAGAGAGCAGCAAAAGATCGAAGAGGTCTAATAAATCCTTCTATTTGAAGACTTTCGCTACTGAGGCTGATCTTAAAATATGCCGAGACATTTTAAATTTGACAGATACTACAAAAATTTACGGACAGATTGACGTAAATCGATTTTTTGTTCAACATGTAATGTCTAGTGTCTGCAAAATTCTTGAAGATCTCTACTTGATGGAACTGGAAAAATTAAAGCCAAATAACTGTGAAGGTTCTAAAAATGAAATTCAATTGTGGAAAGTGCAGTAAGAATTAAGATACTTTTTAAGATATATAAACAATTACACTACTTTTTTTTTCAGATTGCCATTTGATACTGTAACCAGTCGAAAAAAATTTAATTTCACCAGTGACGAAACTGTTGCATTAGAAAAAGCTCAATCGAAGAAAAAACTGGAACAAAAGAATCCATTTGACTTGAGTGTCCAGCTACTAATGCATTCTCACGAGAATTCTGAGTTTAAATTTATTGAAGTGAAATTTGAAGATTTCATCAACAAAAAAAAATCAGCTTTAAGTCAATTTAGCACTTTATTTGCTGTAAACATCAACCCTGCTGTTAGATATTACTTGAAGAAAAAATTGGAAGGATTACATCAGGTCGCTAACACGAAATCATAATTAAATAAGATACGCGGTATTATTGAATGTTTGAAATTAAGTTATCTTCAGAATTTTTGCATATTTTTTATTTAAAGTTATCTAATTTTTATAGGATATACCTATAATAACGACGAAAATTTCAAATCAGAAATTTTATATGTTAGATAAGTTTAAACTTTTTTTTTATTTTATTTTACCATTATCAAAATTTATATGATATAATAAATATAAGAAAAAATTAAATATTGGCCTGAAATTTATGAATTTTTATGGTGACGATTGTTGCACTTTATTTCACTGATTGTACCCCCTCGTCAAAATGAGCTAGTTAGACGTGGAGAATTAAATTAAAAATTCTAATATATCCTTAACATTGTTAAAACTCTACACAAAACACTCATCTTGCCGAAGAGTTTATAATAAATGGAATATTTTACCTGTTTTATAAAAAGCGGCAACCCAAAAGCAATACATTCTCAAAAGTTACATTTGTGTTCGAAACCACACCAACAATCAAAAAAATATTTCACCAAAACAGTTTAGTTCAAAAACAGGGAACGAATGGAATATTCCCTTTATCAATAAGACGAGAATTATACCCGTGAATCAATGAAAGATAGTGAAATTGAAAGTGTTGCTAAAATATTTGTGCGTGGTTGATGTTTAATTTATTAATATTGATACTTTGTAAATTTAAATGCAATTTTCAAATGTTTTTCTCGTATATTGATAACTGGATGATCGTTTATTGTGTTTAATTATTTCATCTTAAGAAATGTAATCAGTGTATTGACGCGTTTTCAAGAGACAATTTATTATACTGACAAGGGAAACTGCAACAAATTCAAGGTGAGCAAGAAAGAAAAAGTCCATTTCTACGGCTTTGCCAATACAATATTACATTATTCTTTTGCGATGTAAAATAAACTGAAAAAAGCATACAAAATGGGTTCGAGCCACAATTTCCTTCGAATTCACCTTACAAATAATCAATCAAAAAAAGAGTGGGTGTGATTTTCAGGACTCTTGCATTTCGTCCCTTCTTAGTACTTTACTCAGCTGACAAAATCTGATAATGGATTAGTAAAATTTTCGTCAAATTCAGTTCCCATATGTATTTTTTAGATTTTTCAGACCTTTTTGTTTTCTTTTCGTCTAATTCGCGTGCAATAAGAAATTGCGTTTCAATTTTATTTGGCTGTATTACGTCATGACGACTTCAAATAATAATAATAAGTATTATTATAGTACTCTCTATGAATCACAGGCATGGTCTTATAATTCATAGCATAATATATTTTGTCTTCTGGCTAATTGCTTAAAAATATGTTTAAATCAGAAAAGCATATATTGCTGGTTGACATTGAACTTGGAACACAGAAAATGGCCGGTTTTATGAATGTGGTGTTGTTGTTTCAAAACAAAAACATTATAAAAAAGCATAACAAACTCTGCGCAAGTCAAATACTGAAATGGAAATGATATGTATTTGCAGCACATAGGAAAAGAGAACTGTGCTAAATGCGAAATATAACGCCTTACTACTTGCTTCTTAACTTTCACTCACCCCTTGTAAAATCTCCAACAACAAATAATAAATAGAACAAGTGCAATTTATCCCGAACTGCAGTTTGGATGACGTGATATTTGCAGGATTTTAAACACCAGTTTTAAGTTTAAACTAGGTACATTGTCCTTTATTCCATTGATTTAATTGTAATAAATCTTGATAAAATAAAAGCCGTTGCGATGGTACCTATCACAAAACATGTTGCAAAAACGTAAAAAGACTCTTCTGTGAAAATATCTGAGAATCCGGGCATATCAGCATACAGACGCTCAATAACGTCCATGTGACCACCACTAGTTCCAGTCTTGTGAACCATCTTGCTTGATGACTAGGTTTTTTTTATTGATCTATTTTCGTTTGCCACCAGCTTGACTCTTCTTTTCTGATTTTGTTTTCAATGTGCTTACTGGCTCGTCTTTGGGTGCTATTGCTGTAATGTGTTTGTTGGTGATTTGTAAAAGTTCTAGCAGCGTCAAATTTTCACTATCTACTTTAACTGTCTTGAGATTTACAGCAGCTTAAAATAGAAATAGAGTTGATGAATTCTGATAGTTTCTAGTAAAAGTACTCATTCACACCTTGTACTGTCGGAATTAGTTGAAAACTTATAGAAGGAGCTGATCGATCACAGACCACTTCAGTTTTGATGGCACAGTTGGGATTAGTTCCGTTTACTCGAGCTGATGATATATGAAACAAAAAGTCTCTGAAATTGACAAATAAATAAAATTGTAAATTTTTTTCAGACACGAGCCACCAATAATGTCTTCACCAACCCAAGTACAACCACCAATCACTTTTGATTTGGTCACGCATATGAATGGAAATAAAAATTCTTATGGTAAGTACTTTAAACTTAACTAAAGCAAGAGTCCAACAATGAAATTATAAAATATTTTTTAACACTATTGAAAATTTTCATGAAATTGGAAATAAATAAGCTGGGAAATGGGCATGCGTGAAAATCATGTGAAAATGGAAAACTTGAATACATTTACCTTGTAGAGACAGCTTCAGCATGAAAAGGATCAAATTTGATTGATATTTTTTTGACGCCTTTGAAATTAAGTAGTTTGATTTGCTTTGCAATTGCTGCTACAATTCCTCCTGACCTTGTAAAGGCGCCACTCATTTGAATCGACATTGTCGGTATTTATTTAATTAATTGATACAGTGAAATATTTTTTTCTCTTTTGAATACAGTTTATTTTGACAGATATTTTTGACAGTGACTTATAAAGAAGATTTCACATTTTCCCCGTTTCGAAAATCGCCATTTTCTGTGAAGTATTTCGAAAAACAGAAATTCTTCATTCAAATATTAAAAAAATTAATATTGCTTGTAATCTTTACGTGTTTTATATGATTCCGAATATTCCGTGCCTCGAATAGAGTGTGTGATATTTAGTATAAATCATGTATCCCGTAGGGCAGCGTAAGTACTGCTTTGAATATTTTCGGGCTCTAGACCCAAAATCTCATTGTACATAATTTTTATGCTCGTGAAAAACTGCAAAAATGTACAAAATGCCTGTTCAGTGAGGTCTAACCATATCAGTGATAAAGTGTTACCAAAATTAACCAATTTGGTCAAATGGAATGTATGAAATAGACTAAAGAAAGAAAATTAGGACAAGCAGACGGATCGCAGAGCATAAAATCCAGGGCTGCAGCTGTTGTTTCAAAATAATATTAATTATCATTTTCATTCGATTCATTTTATTAAATACTGTTAAACATTATAACATCGCACTTAATTCATCTTAATCAAGTCCGCAGCCCTGAGAATACATAGAAAAGTGATGCGTATCTATACAGTATATATTTGTGTATATTTTTTTAGGTCATCGACTTGTGAATAATTTTCTTTGGATTTTTCCATTCAAAAATGTTCACACAAACATACTTTCCAGCAGCATAGTGGAAAACTGTAATCAAAAATGTGCTTTCAATTTATCATGATGCAGATGACTCACGAATATGATTTTTTTTATTTACCTTTTTCCAAAAATTATTAAATAGTGTATATTTAAAAACTGAAAAAAGTTATTTACGATTAATATATATATTCAAAACAGAGCCGTTTGATCTGACAAATCCTGAACAAAGAACACACATGGAACCGAATAACATACCGAATATACCGTCAAGTAGATACAATTTTTATATAATTAAATCAAAAGCATGAAACTCCAAAATACTGTTTAATCGTGTTGCTATCTTTAAGTTCCTAATCTTGCATTACACATTTTTAAACACGATTTTTACCAAATCGAAGCATAAATTTTTAGTAGTCCCAAAATTAGCTGTTTTATCGTGATAAGTGCTGATAAAACCACGAATTAGAGCTTAAGTTGTAAAATACTTGTAAAAATATATACATAGCTCACATAAGAGAACTTTCCAGCTAACCCCTTCTTCTCATCTTTCATTTGTTGGACTCTGTAGCTTTAAGTTGTTAAAAAACTTTTTTTTAAAAGTAAAATGCATGTGTTTTAACTATATATTTCTTAATTAGGAAACTCATTAATAGAATCTATATTTTAGAATCATCATGGACATCGTCACCACCCCGGCCCCCATCTCCATCTCAATCCCAGACCAGCTTCGACACATTATCACGTAAGTTTTTTTATTGATGAATAAATAAAATTAAATGATAGGCCCACCTCCCTTCCCTTTAAGTACGTTTTACCCACAAAATGATTTTCAGATAAGAATTATTTTATACATTTTGTTCAAGTTGATTTTGTGGGATTCATTAAATTTTTGTTGATATTTTAGCTTGAGAGATAATCTTGAACTCTAAATTTATAAGCGTTCAAAAAATCTTCTTTAAACAGGTTGTTCTTTTTAAATTTTTGTTGTTGCCAAAGATATTTTTCTTTAAATTATATAGGTACTTTTTAGAACATAAACTTTTAACCACCTGTTCTATGTCTAATCTAATATATATCCTTTTAGCGCCTCCAACTGGAGCTACAGTAAACCCTACAGCAACCGCAGCTGGCCAAAGTGTTACACCAAGTATCACCGGTGTAGTTCCTGCAACTCCACCAGCGCCGCCAGATTTACCAGTCTTTACATGTCCTCGTCGTCCAAATTTGGGTCGCGAGGGACGTCCTATTTTATTGCGCGCCAACCACTTCCAGATCTCCATGCCACGAGGCTTTGTACATCACTACGACATAAATATACAGCCAGACAAATGTCCACGCAAGGTTAATCGTGAGATTATTGAGACGATGGTTCACGCTTACAGCAAAATATTTGGAGTATTAAAACCCGTTTTTGATGGACGTAATAATTTGTACACTCGTGATCCTTTGCCAATCGGTAATGATCGTGTAGAACTCGAAGTGACATTGCCTGGAGAAGGCAAAGATCGAGTATTCCGAGTGACAATAAAGTGGGTTGCTCAAGTGTCATTGTTTAACCTCGAAGAGGCTTTGGAAGGTCGCACTCGTCAAATTCCATACGATGCAATCTTGGCTTTGGACGTTGTTATGCGACATTTGCCAAGTATGACTTACACTCCAGTTGGACGTAGTTTCTTCTCATCACCTGATGGGTAAAGCATACCATATCAATTAATAGATCATTTTATTAATATAATATTAAATTTTCAGATATTATCATCCCTTGGGGGGTGGTCGTGAAGTGTGGTTCGGTTTCCATCAAAGTGTTCGTCCTTCACAGTGGAAAATGATGTTGAACATTGACGTTTCTGCTACTGCTTTTTACAAGGCACAACCCGTTATTGAGTTCATGTGTGAAGTTCTTGACATACGAGACATTAATGAACAGCGAAAACCACTGACCGACTCGCAACGTGTCAAGTTCACAAAAGAAATCAAGGGACTCAAGATAGAGATAACCCACTGTGGCACAATGCGACGCAAATATCGCGTTTGTAACGTAACCAGACGTCCCGCTCAAATGCAGTCATTCCCGCTGCAACTGGATAATGGTCAGACAGTGGAATGTACCGTTGCCAAATACTTTTTGGATAAATACAAGATGAAATTAAGATACCCACATTTGCCATGCCTGCAAGTTGGACAGGAGCATAAACACACTTATTTGCCACTTGAAGTTTGTAATATTGTCGCTGGACAACGTTGCATCAAGAAACTTACTGACATGCAGACATCTACAATGATCAAAGCAACTGCAAGATCTGCTCCCGATCGGTATGCAATATTTAACTGCTGGATAATCTTCATTAATCTAATTATTTTATTTTATTATTTTAGCGAACGGGAAATTAATAATTTGGTGCGTCGTGCTGATTTCAACAATGATGCGTACGTACAAGAGTTTGGATTAACAATTTCAAACAACATGATGGAAGTTCGTGGTCGAGTTTTACCGCCACCAAAGCTTCAGTATGGAGGTCGTGTATCTAGCATGAGTGGTCAAGTAAGCAACTTCATTCCATAAATATAATATATATTGTTTACTAATCTTCCAAAACAATTAACAGGTTGCAATTTCTTCGCAAAACAAGGTCAGCTTGGCTTCTCCCAATCAAGGTGTTTGGGATATGCGAGGAAAGCAATTTTTTACTGGTGTGGAAATTCGTGTATGGGCCATTGCTTGCTTTGCGCCTCAACGTACTGTCCGTGAAGATGCATTGCGCAATTTTACACAGCAATTGCAGAAAATCTCAAACGATGCTGGTATGCCAATTATCGGACAACCATGTTTCTGTAAATATGCTACTGGTCCTGATCAAGTGGAGCCAATGTTCCGTTACTTGAAAAATTCATTCAATCAGTTGCAGCTAGTTGTGGTAGTGCTCCCTGGGAAGACTCCCGTTTATGGTATGCTAAGATAAAAATAAAATGAGGTTTTTTTATTAACTTTTTAATTCATTTTTAGCTGAAGTAAAACGTGTTGGTGATACAGTACTTGGAATGGCGACACAGTGCGTTCAGGCCAAAAATGTCAACAAGACATCACCACAAACACTTTCCAACTTATGCTTGAAAATAAACGTCAAGTTGGGAGGAATCAATTCTATACTGGTGCCCTCAATTCGCCCTAAAGTTTTCAACGAGCCCGTTATATTTTTGGGCGCTGATGTCACTCATCCACCAGCTGGTGATAATAAAAAACCTTCGATTGCTGCAGTTGTCGGCTCAATGGATGCTCATCCTTCGCGTTATGCCGCTACTGTGCGTGTTCAACAACATCGACAAGAGATCATTCAAGAGCTTAGCAGCATGGTTCGCGAACTTTTGATAATGTTTTATAAGTCAACTGGTGGTTACAAGCCTCACCGCATCATACTATACCGTGACGGTGTTTCCGAGGGACAGTTTCCACATGTTTTACAGCATGAGCTTACAGCAATTAGAGAGGCTTGTATCAAGTTGGAGGCTGATTATCGTCCCGGTATTACTTTCATTGTGGTTCAGAAGCGCCATCATACAAGATTGTTCTGTGCTGATAAAAAAGAACAGAGTGGAAAGTCTGGGAATATTCCAGCTGGTACAACTGTTGACGTAGGAATAACTCACCCAACTGAGTTTGATTTCTACTTATGTAGTCATCAGGGAATTCAGGTATGTTAAATCATACACTATTTAAAATCATAAAATTTATATTCTTATTATCATTCTTTTAGGGAACAAGTCGACCTTCTCATTATCACGTTTTATGGGATGACAATCATTTCGACTCGGATGAGTTGCAGTGTTTGACTTACCAATTATGCCACACCTATGTCCGATGCACCCGATCTGTATCCATTCCCGCTCCTGCTTATTATGCTCATTTGGTCGCGTTCAGAGCGAGGTTAGTTTTCAAAAAAATTTCTAAAAATAAATGTTTATATTATCAATATCATTGTATTTTAGGTATCATTTGGTTGAGAAAGAACATGATTCAGGTGAAGGATCCCACCAAAGTGGTTGCTCAGAAGACCGCACGCCAGGCGCAATGGCTCGTGCCATCACTGTTCACGCAGATACCAAAAAAGTCATGTATTTCGCTTAAATTATTCCGAAAAAATTATTGCGAACGGCAGTGAACGTTTCAAGGAATATTTTATTTATTATTGGTTAGCGCGTAAGGTCTGGTTTCATGATTTGCTTTGTAATATTGGAAAAATCATCATGTTAGAAAAAGAATAACAGACAAGACGAATTTTATCTGATTATTTTCGCTTAATTTTTTAATTAAAAAAAACCCCAACAAAATCAAAGAGAACTTGCAAGAGACAATGCAATCTCGGTCGTATTGTAGACCGGGTGTTTGGACAGTTTTGTTTTTAGTAATTTTATTGTGTCAATCTCTAACAGCTCTTACTTAAATATAAGTATTTTACTTCAATTATTTTAAGATGTAATTGTACAAAAGTTCTTTTTGAGATCCCATGTATTTTTGAGTTGAGCTAAAGTTTTTTCAGTACCTATTCTCCTTATTCTAAAGTATAGAACAAAGACGTTATTAACTTTTAATTACTTACATTTTATATAATTTTAAACAATATAAAGGGCCAAAAAGCTCATCTCAAAAGCTTTTGGATTTCAAATACATATTTTAAGCGAAAATCATTAACTCTGTTGAATTAATTCTGCTCGTAATGTAATTTAAAGAATAAGATTGGCATCAAACAATTATTGTATATATTATTGTTCAAAGCAAATGTTTTGAAATAAGACACACAATTAGATTCAGTCTCCCCAAAAATCACGAATTCGGATAAAGAAATCAATTAACACCTTATCACTAAGATAATTACAGCAGTTTCAGCAATGTGGCCAAATTTAACTAGTTTAAAAGAGCTCATGTTTCATATAAGTTTTAGTTCGTCTTTCCATAATTATGTACGGGCTTAAAAATAAAAAATTGTTTTTCAATTTGAATTTTACATTTTAAATTTTAGTAAAGAAAATAATGTTGAAAATGAAGTACCTTATTTCAAAGCCCTATGCCGACTCCTGTTTTCAACAAGTTGGCAACATTGAGTATCTTTAAATAGCAATAGTTAGTAGTAATTAAATAATATTTTATTGAAACTTTCAGTGTGCTTTCCATGAACTTTTAAATTGTGTAAACGTGTAGTTTAATTATGATGGTTAAAAAACCCTAATAACCTAAAACACTGTGAGCAACACATTGCAAAAAATGCATGCATGCGAATTGCTGTCTCAAATAATATCACCAAAATCTTAATCTTGGAAAACCATTATTATCTATAAGTTTATAGTTAAAGATCATTAGAAACAGTTACTGTTATCACAATAAGAGACAGAGACAGAGACAGGACAAACTATTTATGTTTTAATTTTTTTTAATTGACAATGTATTAATTTTAAAATTTACTTAAGCATCTACGTATTAAAGCAATTGATTCACTTGCTTCCACAGAAAAATCAATTTCTTTTTTCGAGTCTTAAAGATTTTTCACAGCTTCTCACCCAAAGTGACTGCTTTAGAGTAGATGAAGTAATAATTTCATGAAACCATATAATGTAACTCAATTAAGCATGTAATAGAAGGTAACAATTGGTTGAAAGCATAACTCAGTGCAGAAAATTCTTAACATTCTCTTACCAGACACCAAAAAACGGTTAAATATTCTGCCAATAATTTTTTTGTATCCAAAATATTATTTTTCCGAGTCGGAAGATTAAAAATTATTTGAAAGCTGTCGAGTCCCTATTTAAGTCCTGATGTACAATGAAAAGATGAATAATTTGGTTTCAAGAATATTTTTAAACTCTCTAGAGATATCAAACGAGTAAAAAATTAAAATATTAACATTATAAGCTGTAGAAAAGTGTTTTAGGGTCCAATGAGACAGTTTTCAATTAGTTTTGATCTGATGAGCCTGAGGCACCACAAATATGGAATTAGGTTTAAGTGAGTGTTGCTTTACATAGCACTTTTAAAAAAAGATAAAATTCATAATAAAATCTTAAGAAATATAGCATATAACAATGCTAAAAATGCATTCTGGAAATATTATTGTTAAGGATAGGTTCAATAAGCATAAAAAGACTTGGAAACCTTTTAGCTTTTGAACCTTTTAATACTAAAGATCCAAGAAACAGCTGTAGTATATTTTGTACAAGGGAAATAAATTCAACAAAAATTCTAGATTAATTTGGTCTTTCTAGGTTTATAAGTACAATTTGTTCAAGAAACATATATAATATTATTCTGTAAGAGATGTTCAAATTGAGGTGGATTCAAAAAGCAAAGGTGTAAGTCTTAAAATTTAGTATTTGACATATTGCGAATACCCCTTAAAAATCAAGTTTGTAGTTCTTTATAATTAAGTATAATAAGGAAAACACAACTATAAAAAGCACTCAAAACTATCATAGTTGGAAACTTAAGAAAATTCTTAAAACCGGGAAATTCTGACAAAAACTTCTAAAAATTTGAAGAAAATCTAAGCTTTTTTGAAAATGGAAACTTTTATCAATTTATGATCTTATTGATGTAACAAAAGTGAGATAAATATTAATTTTAAGGCTGCAACTGTGCATGAACTTACAGTTGCACTAAAAATTTACTGAAAATATTTAAAATAAAATTATTGTCTCTTAGCATAAAAATATAGAACTGTATTTTATTTGCACCATATCCTCCCTACTGATAACATAAAATACTCTCTGGCTCTCCGATGAAACGCTCTCGAAGTTTTTCTGCAGCTCGTCCTTGTTTATTTTGTATGTTTTCGCTCAGAAAGAAAATTCATTGTCTGTGAAAATTTAATAAATATTAGTGAAAATGGTTATTCATAGAGTTTGGAAAGGTATAAATCCTGGCACGAGCAATGAAAACTTGCCAAGTGTCATCACTGCTGAAGACTCAGCAAAACAAGTAGGTATATCAGCTATTTGAGTGATTTTTCATTAAAACTATGAAACTTTCCTAGAAATTGCTATCTTCAAATTCTGCTAATGTGCTCAGTGCACTGAAAAAACGATTTGATCACAAACATCATCAAGATGAGGGATTAAGGTCTTTGGAATTGTTAAGATTCAATATACAGACATATTTTAACAAAGAAGTTGACATTATCATACAAAAAATAACTCAGTTGTTCATATTACCTGCCATAAAAAACATAAAAGAGAGTTCTGGAGAACAAATTTCTGATGAACAGGTTTGAAAATTTAAAATTCCTGTTGATTTCACTCAGTTAATAAATTTGAGATCATCTTTGTAGCTCCAAAAAATATGCTGTTCCTTGTTGGAAAATTCAAAATCACAATATTCCACGGCTTACATGTCTTCTCCTGTAAGCTCAGCAGCAAATTCACCTGAAATGGAAGTTAGTGATTCTTCAAGTTGTAGCTCAACAACTGGAAATGCTACAAGTTTGTTGGCAAATGCCCTGCTGAAAAGAAAGCGAACGGATTCAGAAACAGAGAGTTCTAAACGACAGTTTTTTCTCACACCATATTTTCAGGTTAAACTTTTCGTTTTTAGAGTAAAAATATTAATTATAATCAACAAGATTTAATTTTTAGGCTTCATCGTCTTCTTTCCAAAACGTAAACATGGCAACTTCTTCAGCAAATGCTTTACAAATTGTGTCAACCACCTTACCCCCATTTAAATCGTCATTTGCTTTTGGTCCTGGATCTTCTACCAAAAATACTCTCACGTCTGCTCTATGCGCGCCAAAAATTACAACTAAGGAAATTTTATGGAGCGTTTCCTCGATAACCATGGATACGCTTTTTGTGCTTGATTCTCAATTTTCTTCTGAATCCAGCGAAGATACAAAAGATCGTTTAAGCAACAAATATCCGCAATTAATTCGGTACGCGCCTGACGAAGAAGATAAAAATTGGCTAATAGCTCAAAATCTTATAGTTCCACAGCAAAGTTATTCTAAACTTTTATTGTTCGTACGTGAAGAAGTATTGAAGATTTTTGAAGACCTTAATGAATACAAGAATGTAACGCCAGAAGACATGCAAGGTTTTAAAGTACCAAATTTCATGTTTAATAAAATGCAGCAATTTTTCTCTACCTTGAATGAAAGAGGGCAGCTTCTGTTATCCGTTGCCAATCAACAACAAAAGAACCAGATAAAGATAGCATCATGCGGTAAATTAACGAATACTACTAAGCCACCTCATCAGTTACTTCACATAATTCAAACTCAAACAGCTGGTCATTCAGATATTCGTAATTATGCAGGAAAAAGCTACTCGTTTTGCTCAGTTCCACAACAACAAGACCAATTGAAGCAAATTCAGCCTCAAAGTTCACCTCAACAAGTTCAAAAATTTATAAGGGCAACATCTCTTTCTTCGTCTCATGCAACATTATCAGCTCTGTTGTCCAATCAAATACAAAATATGGGTAGTCTAGAAAATGTGAACCACAGCAAAGCACCACATGTCCAGCAAACGGATCACGATGGATAAAAATTAATGAAAATTTTATTACTAAAAGTTATACCAAAAAAATGATTTTTTCGATTTGTCTGTCCAGACTTTTTGCAATGATTTTGGCAAATTGAACCTATAGAAGTCCATTTTCATGTTTATATTGTACTATTTCATTCTTCCAATATTCTTATATTATGAATATAGGAATAACTCCAAAAGAAGAGTTTAAATTCTTAATTCTAATCTGTATGTGTTTAAAATAATTTTGATGTGATTCAACTTTATATATCAAATATGTATTAATGTTCATGTATGATTGATTGATGAAATAAAATTTCTATATGTTCTACATATATATTCTATACATCTAATAGTTTTATTTTTCATAGCTTTTTTCTTCACATAAAGATATAGTTTTTTACTACAGTGACATTTTTTGACCATTTCAATTGGCTACTGATAAAATAATACATTGATACAATATTATAATGCGTATTTCCTATATAGTAAATTTAAAATCAACATGAAAAAATTCAAAAATTGAAAGGTCATTCATCAAAATGCTGATTGTTTACAGATCATTGACTGAAGATGAAATTTTAAAATAGATAAACCTATGATGAATGCACATTTCCCTAAATTGACTCAAGGGAGATTGGCATGGAACGTGTGGTAAAGTTAATGTGTTGTTGATATAAAAATTCCCTCCCCAAACGGAAAAATATAGTTGACATAAATTTATAATGCGGATCAAGTAATAATGTTTTCTGGTTTTGATTTTCTTTTCACTTTTGTGATTTTTTTAGCGTATAATCGTAATACATGAAAAAGGAAAATAGAATTATCCCTTCTTAGCATGAATGATTAAGCGATTTGAACGAGAAGTGGCCAGAGAATGGCAATTGTTTTTGACATTTTCGGGTTATTTTGAAATAAAGTCTTAAAATTACTAGCTCAGCCACATGCTGTAAGTCAACTCATGTATGCTGCTCTGATATGTTTTCAAATTTGATTAAATAAGTGAGGGTCAAAAGTTATTCAATTGATGTGTGCAAATAATTTTAAACAAGAATCAACACCAAAATTCAAGAAAATTTAAAAGTGGTCGAATTAAAAAGATATTTTGAAAAATATGAGCTTCTGGAAAATTCGATCCTACTTTTTTTCGATCTATTTACTTTTACGTATCCCTCGCTACTCTCTTCAATCAACACTTTTTGTTCTCATTCACTCAACATTTTTACAATCATATAGAGAGCAAATTGAAAATTGTAATGTTCAGTATGATAAATAAGACTTGAATTAAAAATAAAACAGAACTTAAGTTATTATTATAAGAATTTTAAATTTTTTATATTTAGATATTGGATTTAATAAATAATTATTGTTTTTGCAAAATATTATGTTATGCTTGCAATATTAATTCATGACATTCATTCTTAAATTAAATTTTAATAATTAAATTTTATTTATGTGTTTGTCTACAATAAAAGCATTTTGCTGTGCATTCTATGCATAATATATATAATTTGCAATGTTTATTGTTCATAAATAAACGCATAACATAAAATGTAACATAAAGTATCTTGATCATCGAGATATTTTACGTTTTCCCAACAGTTTTTGAACCAAATAATTCTAGCTTGTGCATAAATATGAATCATATAAATTTCTCCAAGGATTACTTTGTTTTGAGTTTTTTTTTGAGATATATCACTGATTGAAAATCTAAACAGTATACTCAATGTTGATGGAAAGGAATATATTACATGAATGTATTTACAACTTTAAAAAAGTTAAAATTAATCTTGAATGTTATACGTGTATTATACAATTGTCAATTTTTTCGAATTAATTTTATAATTAATTAAACGCATTAAGTTTTCCAGGATAAATGTCTTCACCGCGTATCTAACTTTACTGATAAATATACTTTCAGATCTAAAAAATCTATCTTATAACTATAGTTCAGAAAAGTCAAACAAAGTCTCATATTGTAATTTCCACTTTTCACCACTTCAACAATAATAATAAGCTTGTAAACCTGTAAAATTGAAATCATGCCCGCAAACATGAATAAAAAAATAAATTAAAAACCCACAAAATCCTCTTAAAGCATATATACCGATTTGAGTGTGACTCGCCCCGAGCCTTTCATTAAATTTAACAAATTTGACATCACTTTGCGGAGCTGAAAACGGTGCGCTGTGCAAAGCATATATAATTTGATATATATCCACACTTTCGTGTTTTGCTGAAATACACGCTACACAGCTAAAGCAGCATGCTATAGTGTTTTCGTAACATTTGTTGAAAGTACTAAAATCTGGAGGATGAGCACAGTATTCCTTGTAAATTCCAAACGATGTAGCAATTATCCATTTAAAGAGCATTTTATGTTTGCATAAAAACTAGCTAGTAAAACCAAAAAACCCTTAAAACTTTATAGTTTGTTGTGTCAAAGTTGAAGGAGTCGAGCAAAACTATTCAGTAGTCATTAAAGAGACATTCACTGTTCTATATTAAGTCGAGCTTTTTCAATTATTGTTTTGCAAAATATAGCTGCTGCATATTGAAAGGGTTTGTTAAGTTGATTTTGTTTTTCAAACATTTCCTTTTTTGCAATGAACCGACAAAATTTTATTTTATTGATAATAAAAATAGTCTTTTTTTCATAAACACTTTTGCTCGATTTTTTGGATATTACATGCTTTGGGGCACCTCTTCCTAAACTATTATCGACAATTCAGAGTGAATCGAAAAGAATTTCAAAGGCTGATTGTGGATTCAATGCAAAATTCAATTTGTGCACCATTTGCGGAATAGATTGGGCGTTCTTTACTGCAGCTTAGAATTGGGTTTAAAGGTAACTAAATTCTTACCAATTTTGTAAAAGTTTAGATGATGTGTGGCTTTCATGACGAGAGTGCAGAATTATCAGCAACAATAAATTTAGAGTACAGATCAGTCATGATTTTGAATAGATGGATTTTTTCCCTCCATTAGAGATTTTTCCAATTTCTGGTGAATTTAAAATTCAAATAAATTTAAATCGAAGTGCAACATACTTTCTATTCGGCATTACATTCGTATGAGAAATCGGGAATAAATTGTAGGAGATGGTAAAATTTATAAATTATTAGAGTGCGAAAATCAATTGATATAGAAATAATAATTTTTTAGAATTCTCAGAGCAACTTATGTTTGCAACTGCAATATAATGTTTCTACCGAAAATGGAGACTATTGAAATGCAAATAGTACTTGATTTATTGCGAATGTGTTTTATGGTTTCAGTTTATTCGACTAGAAGGTTTTCATACCATTTATTATTGCCTTTCATTGGATTGATGAACGAGCAATTGATGTATGCTAATTTACAGTGCAGAGTCGTGAAAGGCCTCGAGTTTCAAGTCAATAATAAATAATCGATTGATTTCATTCGCCAACTGGAATGTTGGTTTATTTTATAATATAATGACCGTTTGCATTGCAGCAACTTGATTGAATATAATTTGTTTAATTGTATTAAATTGAGTATTTCCAACAAAAAAATTATACCAATTTGAGCATTATTAAAATATATACATTTATTTTAAATCGAATATCTATCGCTATATAGACAGTAGATTTTTGCAATTTAGTGTACCGATTGAAAACTTATCACGTTAAAAAGTGGGAGCTAGCCGTTAAATATATTGTACACTCAACTTAAAACTACATTGTAGATATTGTATAAAACTATTTATCGATTATCTTATCATAATACGGTCCCAATGTATAATTTATTTTGAAAATATTTCAAACACAAAAAAAAGGAAACCTTTACTTAACTCGTCCAAGTTTTCTTTTTTCTTGCATTTTTTATGGTGAAATTTCAATTTATGTATCGGAATGTAAGCAATCAGCTGCACGAAGCCGCGATTCGTTCATGTCATATTAATTTGATGTGAACATTTAAGCAGAATGTCATTTGTTCTGCTTGATTATGTGTATTTAGCATTTTAATACATGGAATGGAATAACTTAAAAAGTATACTTGAATGTTTTTGTGCTGAAACTATTTTTGTTTAGATATTGGGGAATAAGTTTCCACGAACGTAAATAATTATGACTGTTATAATTTGTAATTGTAACCTACTTAAATGAAAAGTAGAGATAAATTTTGTCTCTTAGTTGATTAATTTATTAGATGAGTTAAACTTTTTCAAAGATTAAAATCTGAAAATTTTAGAAATTCCCTGCTTCAGAAATTTTATTTGATTGTAATTGAGCAGAATGTTCGAAGATATTAAAAAAATTAAGTACAAAAAGGAATCTAAAACATAGCATTTCAATTTTTTTTTTATAAATATGTATGATTATTTTTTCAGTACATTTATGTAAATAAAATAAAATATAATCGAATCATTCCAGGTGTTGGGGATTTCGCAACTTGAAATTTTTTTACACCACAAACGAACCAAAAAGTATTTTTGAACAATTTCACGGAATTCTCCTGGAAAAAATCGTTTTACATAAAATATTCAAAGCAAAAAAGAGCGCAAAATGAAACAACAACAGCACCATTCATAAAAGCTCACAAATAACAACACCAAAGTGCCTCAGGTAGCAAACCAAAATGAAATTACATTAATATTTATTACCACGCCAGAAATAAAAACGTTTCGGCGTTAATTCGTGAAAATTAATATGTTGAAAACGATTAAAAATGATAATATTTACAATCATGCTTAATTGATTATTGTTATTATGGTTGTAAGTAAAATGAGTTAAATATTTATATTAAATTCATATTATCTATCAAATTCAATTTAGAAGAGTGGAATTTTTAATCATCCACCGTACTTGAACCACACACTTACAATTAGGTATTCTACAACCGTACATAACAAAAAGTTGGGAAGAATGCAAATTATTTTTTACCATTATATTAATCACATATTATGATATTGTTTACTGTTTTGTCTGGAATGCAAAACAAAAACATGTAGAATGTACAGAGATTTAATTGAAAAAGCTTGCTTACGAGGAAACAGAGCTCTATGGTGTTGTGGTTATTGCTTTTTGCACTTCACATAAGAGGATACAATGGAGGCAAAAAACGCTATGTTTAATTTGAATTAAAATCCTGTCTGTACAACTGTTTAATTTGTCATAAATGGAGTAAAATTGGCCAGAAAATCTGTATTAATATATTAATAGAGAGCATTCCAATTTATTAATAATCTATTAGATAACGATTCATGCAACCCAAATTGACGGCATAACGATTGGAAAATTTATTGCAGTCAGGCTTTTAAAACTACATCAGAAAGAATTTTAATGTTCAGTCGTAAATCAAATTCATATTGAGGTAAAATTGCACTCGGATTAAATTTTTAGATAGAGACTTTGAACATTTTCTTCTACAAAAGTTTCGAATGTTGGAAAGTTATTTATACCAAAAAAAATATATTAAAAATATTTTACTTAAAAATCAATGAAATTTTGAGTGCAGCATAAAAATTCAAATATAATTGCTCCGCAACTCCAATTATATATGCAGATTAATTATTCAAAACTGTTCATCTTGATTTTGTTTTAAATTTTCAAACTAAGCTTGTTTTAAAACTATTTAAATTTATTTTGATACAAACTCTAACTTTAAAGCAGAATTTTTATGAAAATTTAAATTAAATAGTTCAAAATAATTCAAAAAGAAATCGTCCAAGTATCAAATCAAATTTGCTGTCCAAAAAGTACAATTAATTGCCCAGAATTATAAAATAGAGCCGCACAAGTTTTTTCTAATTAATTAAATTATGAATGCACTAGAGTTTTTGATTAATTTCCACACATTTTAAAACCGACTTGTTCATTTTTCATAATAAATTTGCTCATAAAGCTTGATGTTTTCTCGCATTCTATAACAGACTATTTGAAAAACAGTTGATTAACCGAAAGAAATTGGTTGCAGACAAAAAACTGGAAATAGCTTTCAGAGTTCTAAAAACATATTTATTTTCAAATCTGGACAATTGGTAAATTTCGCATAATTCAAATAATCTTGAATAGTTTTATGTTGGCATTCTTTAATCTCAAGTATACTTTTCTTCAAACTAATTTGTTTGAGCAAAAACTGGAGGAAATTATTATGTATATCATATTTTTTAAAGCTGCAATTCGAATTAAATTGATACCCAATTCATTAAAAAAAAAATTAAATTTTTTTTTACAAAATCTAAACATTTTGAATTTCTTTTTGAAAAAGATGTGTTGGACGGTTGTGAACTTTTTAAGTTGATTTTATGTTTCCGAGCTAAATCAATATTATCTGTGCAAAACTTTCCGGGCTCTTTCTATTTTGAAGATAAGGTTCTCATTGCAAAGCTTTTTTTGCATACTTTTTTAGTTTTGACCAAATGAAATATTTTATATTTTTATGTACAAAACTAATGTGGGTTAAATCAATGTGATTTATCAAGAAATTGTTTTTACAGTTTTGCTTAGTCCTAGACTTAATCAATATTTTTGGTGTCTGATGATATTTCATTTATTTAAGAAGGATTTTGTTCATAAATTTTTTATTGTTGAAAAAACTACTATAATACACAGTATTATAGGTAGCCTTGGGAGTGCTCACCTTCTCCAATTTGAACAACTTCAATGTGACTCTAGCAAAAAAATTATATTGTACCTAATAATCCTCTTTCAATCTTTAGCTTTTAAAAGTTATCTTTCTCAACTGCAAACCGACAAATGCAATATCTAGCATTTTTTCTGTCGCTGAGACATCGATTCATTATTATACGGATAACACATTATTTGCTATACATAATAATAATGTAGAGAAAATAGGATATAAAAGCAATAGCAAAAGCCCAAGATGAGACTTTATCATCAAAATAAATCTTTTAAAGTTATCCACATTTTCTGAACGGCTTTTCCAATAATATTCCAACGTAATTGAATTATTAGGTGAACTATTTCTACGTAATCATAAAAATTGTTATTTTTGAGGTAAAATGTGAATGTTCTGAAAAATTTATAATGTTTTTGATTAATTATTTTTTCGAAATTATTTTTTAATTTTCTTGAATTATCAATTTAATATTAGTATTCAAAATAATTTTAAAATATCTACTAGAACAAACTTTTGATCAGTCAAATATTGTTTAAATAATTATCTTGTAAACTTTTTGTTAAATCAAATAAAAGAATCTTTTGAAATGAATTTTAATCATATAAAAACATGCGGTAAACTGTGGAGCTGGAAAGAAAAATTTACGAACCACATAATAAAACCGGGATAGAAGAACGAAACAATAAGAAACATATAATAAGCCAAAACAATAACATGCAAATTAAATTTAAAAATATCAAATGCATTCGCTGAACTGCACATAAATAAATAAAGTATCTGGAATTGAAAACGAGAAAAGCCAAGCATGAAGCAAAAACTTGAGAAATCCAAAACCAAAAAAAAAAGCTGCAGTTTAGTAATGACATTGATATACATAGCAATTTTTCAATGCAATTCCTCTGCTACGAGATCACCAGATTGTCGTCTTACATATCATTCACATTTTATCGCTCTGACAACTTTGCAATTCCTCGTTATTTTTAGTTCTTATTTGCTTACTGTCTGATGAATTTTTTCCGTAGACTAAAATTCGTTTAAAGGTACATAAACTTATGCAACTTTTTAAAGTCTATTCAAGTCAAATTCTATGTGAAGACTCGTGGATTTTCAACAGAACAGTGCGCTCATAATAATTTATGACAAAACATTTATAGTTTTGTCATGTATCGTTTTGCTCATTTAATGATAGTTATTACTTTGTAATTAAGAATATTTAATTAGCGAATATAATCTAAGAATGAATTTATTTGCATTATAAATTTAATTTTTGTGCATACACACGATTCATCATTCATTTCTAGCGTTATGTGTAAAATTTATTCTCATTTATTCAGCGTTAATTGTTTGAAAAAAATATTGCAACTTTTCATACACTTGTGAAAACAATGTTTTACAAATTATGATCTTCTTTGAATCATAACCAACAAAACACTTGTTTCTCAGAAATAAATAAATAATATTTTTTGACCTTTTGATGTTTCTCAAAGGCATATGCGCTATTTCGTGTTATAGTTAAATCTTAAGTTGTTTATCTAAGTAGCAGCTCATAAAACTAAATTGCATGTATAACATTCTTTTTTAATAATGTGCTGTTAATTAATAGTACTTGAACTGCAAAACATGCACAGCAAATTTTCTAATCGTGTTCAATTAATTAGGATTTTCATGTTTTCAGTTTTCTTTAGCTATAAGATCGCAAGTCCTGCAAAAAATTTTATCTCAGTAATAACGGCTATCTGGTGGATCTAGCCGAATCGGAATATGAAAAATATAATTTCATTCACACATTTTTGTTAATAGCTAGAAAAAAAGAAAATGATGTTTAATTTTAACTTTCGAAGCAATGCGACATTTAGAGTAAATGCAAATAGATTCAACTGTTGAAATGAAAAAAACAATAAAAGATGTTTGTGAAAAATATAGATTTTTTAAATTATAAAAGTGATGTTATTGATCTATATTAATACATAAAAGTAATATATTTTGTATAGGCGTGGATTTAAGTTTGCTTGAATAGAATTTTTGATACCGTATTTTAAGGATACAACTGGACTCATAATTCTACTTATAGAAAATACAATTCCAATAGTCTATAATGCTTACTAAAGTATAAACTGTGTATTAATAGTTAAATAAATTCTTTATGCTGTAATTCATAATATTATATTGAAAGTGTTGAAGATTTACTGCAAAACTAATTGTTGAAATAATGAATTTGCTCAACGAATTAAACGTAACATATATACTGCTTGAAAACTCTCAATGAAACATTCTTGAATATATGCTTTTTGCTGCTGAACGATGAAACGAATTTGCATAAAAAACAATTGCATTAAGCTATCATCATTATTTTTGCGAACTCTCTCTTACATAAATTAAAACAAAATGAAATTCCAAGAAAAAGAAATAAATACTGCAAAATAAAAAAGGAGTGTGTCAAAACAGCGTTTCGAAGAATGAAGATGTAATTGTTGCCAAATACTGCCAAGGAACATGAAATTTGCACACAATAAAAATGACAAACTATTTCAGTAGCATGCTCAAAGCTAATTACGCAGCAAGTAAAGCAAGTAAATGAACTAGCAAGCGGCATAATTGAATAATTCAACTCAATGTAATTTGTGAGTATTTTTCATTAATATTCTTTAAAAAAAAAAACGTTTTAATATAATTTCCAGTGCTTTTTATTCTTAGTTTTATAGTATTAAATCAAAGTGAAAATTGGCATACGGTGTTGTAATTATATTTAATTGCTAATTTTTATCAATTTCAACGTAATTAATCAGTTATTGATTGGGTTTATTAAGTATAGTTTTTAAAACTTTAAAATTTTGAATATATATTGATACGGTAATGATTAAAATATATATAAATTGATCAAAGAAAAATATTAAATGATTAAATTTTAAAACAAGTTGAAAAATATTTGGCTTAGTGCCTTGTGCCAGCTGCATATATAGACTAATAAAAATCGGCTATCTGGATTGCTTTAAAAAAAAATAAAAATGCTATTTATATGGAAAATATACAAAGTTTAAACATTTTTGCTTAAAATTATCCATATTAAATATGTTTTTGGTATGTTGTCGTTCAAATATACTGTATACACGAGTAGTACATATTAAAGCGCTTTTTAATTTATGTTTCAAGCAAAAAACCCAAATAGTTTGCATAGTTTTATAGTCGTTGCAAAAAATGTATCAGGATTCTTTTTTGTTCAGGAGGATACGCATAAATAGCAGAACATGCTGTTTTAAAACTAATGTTTGGCATTTTAATGGTTTTTTTAGTGCTGTTTTTATACGTTTGGACATTTTTTACCAAAATATTTTTTTCTACAGTAAATCTAAACATTGTTTGGCCGGTTGCAATTTCAATGAAAGCATAAAAAGATTTAAAACATTTTATGGATGAATTTCATATAGAATCTAGCCAACAGTTATGATTATGGTTATCCTGTAACCCTAACGCAAAACGCACGTTAGAACAAAACTTTGGGTACCTTGAATGGTGATTATATGGTTACATCGCCTATACGTTAATTAAACATTCAGGTCAGTTCTAGTAGTTCTAGGTAGAAAACACACATCTGATTCCTGATTCTAAAAATTAAAACGCCAATTTCAATAACTAACCAAGCATTAATAATTCAAAGCCATATTAGTAAGTATAATAGCTGCAGGATATAGCCAACATGTGCCGACAAGAAGCAGAATATTATTAAACAGAAACAGGTCGAAAAGTTCATTTATTCGACATTTTATCTTTTAATTAGGAAACAAATAAGACTGCCAGACACCTATACAATCATTTAAAATATAACCATGCCGGGGTTTTAGAGCAATGCTTGATGTATTTATGTTATATTTTAAATTTTCATTGCACTTTTATATTTAATTTAATAATAAAGATCGTGAAAATATTAGTTAATATATATATCCTTGAAACAAATATATGTATTGTTTTTGCTTCTGATTGTTAAAACTAATTTTATGCTTTTAGCTCATATTTCAATTTAATATAGAATTTTGTTTTACTGTTCACACCAAATGCTAAATTCATTGAATAACTCCGGACATTATAATGTAATTTTCTTGATAACATGGTTTGAAAAGACACATAGCATCCTTCCCCTAAAATTCAAATATTCATAAATACAGACAATTAAAATATTAGGGCTCCAAGGACTTACATTTATTATTTCAATATTTCACATTAAAGCAAATGCTTGTGCTCTGATAAATCAATTTTTAAGGAATTTAATGGTCGGAACAATTTAATATAAATTACAAGAATTATTAAATATGAGTTATGACCAGTTGTATAATATGAAATTTTGAAGAACGTTATTATACGAGGAGTGAAAAGTATTCTTAGAGAATTGGTTTTAAAATTTCAGGTGTATCATTTTGAATGAAATGGTTTCTATACAAATATTTATAATATATTAGAGAAAAGATATTAATCATCTCCCCCAAGAACACTAATGCGAATAATCTTAGAAATATATGAATGAACTTGCGGAGTCCATTTAAAGTGATTTAAAGATCTGATCGATAGACATTTTATTTGTTATTTAAAAATTGGCTGTTTAACCATAATTCTATGCCACAACATTTTGTGCTAATTTAAAAAGTTTTCTCTCATTGCAAATTCGTCAAAATATATACGACTTCATAAAAAAATCAGCTAGCTCCTTTTTCGAAAATGAATAGACATGAACATAAGCACGTGCACTTCAAATTATGCTGAGCATCCTTAAAATAGACGAGTAACCAAAAACCAACCTCATTTTCAAGATTTCCACTTGAACAGAACACATACAAATTCTATACTGCCGACCACACATTTACCCAAAAATTCAAAATTTGTAGCTCTTTAAGTTTTCTACAAAAGTTTCTCATACGTATGCTTATTATAAGGTAAAATTGAAAATTTTGTATCGAAACTCCAAACTATATAAATTTGCTTTTTATATCAAGAGTAACATTCGCTGGTAACATTTTATACAGCACGTAAACCAGGTTGAACCTTTAATTTACTATAAAAGTTCATTGCGTTGCAGTAGTTATCGTAAAAAATCAATTTAACGCACATTTTTTTTCTTCTGATATTTCAAATTCATAACTTATAAAAGAGATTACACACTTTCTTAAACCAACCAAACACATGCTATGAAAGCGTCAATCGTTCGTACAGAAAAAAAACATGTTCATGTCTTATCATTTTTTCATCAGAACTCTGCAAAAATTTTAAGAATTGTTTTTAATGTTTATTCACAAGTCAGGAGGAATAAAGATGTGTAATCGCGAAATAAATCGATTGTCATTTAAGAATTAATTTCTTACAGCCGGCGCACGAGCTCCGGATCAAATTCGGATCAAGTTGATCCGGGATCAAATAAGTTGATCTGATCCACCGCACGAGCTCAAATTTTCAGTAGGATCAACTATTCAAATGGATCATCTTTTTTTGTCCCAACACAACCCTAAATCTTTTGCCCCGCGATTTGACAGATAAATTGCATGCAAAATTGCAAAATATGCTGAAAAAAAACAATAACATTGAGAAAATATATGGAAAATATCAACAAAAAAAAAGTATGAAAAATTGAGATGGAGCTTTGATGTCTTAAGCAAAAATGCACAAGATGGAACCACTTGATCAGTTGGAGAAGAAATGATGACTTTTCATGAAATTTCAGATAAATCAGAAAAATCAGTGAAATTATGTGTTGAGGTGTTGAATTTCATGTCTTGTAAGTTTTTTCTCAAGCTGTTTTAAGAATTTTTAATTATGAAAATGAATATTTGAAGCAAATATTTTTATTAACAAAACAATCTTCCGAACTTAAATTAAAAATTAAAAAGAATTAAAGATGAAACTGTAATTTTTGTTAATTTGTATCAATTATCTGAACTCCGTTGATATGTTTGCTTACTTCTTTTCAAATACAGTCTCAATATTTGCAAGACTAAACAAAATATGGGAGGAAAAAACTGCCAGCTGGCAAATATGTTTAGAAAGCAATTTTTTTTGGAAGTCGGTAATATATAGAAATCTATAGAACTATAGATGCATATTTTCAGCCATCTCTCGCCCCCATTTATGCTCGATGAAAAAATGTACTACTTATATTTCTCTTAAGATCTGGTAGAAATACTCCTGGTCAGGTGGTGGTTCCATCTTCCAAAACATGAAATTGAAGTTTTTCTTAACGAATGACATTATTCTGAACATTTTTCAAAAAAAAGTGTCTGGAGCCACCAGATCCTCCCACCAGCTGGTGGAGCACCCACTCCTGACCATGGTCTATTTTCAGCTCATAATTCTTAACAATTTTGCTGAAGAAACCGAATCGCTAACTTGTACCGTTCAAAAGTTGATTTTGTATGGGAATGTTCTAAAAAACTAAAGAAGTGGCCACATCTCCTCAGCTGATAGATCCAACTCTACTAGTTTCATATTCAAACTAGGGTTGATATGGAACATTTTGGTATCAGGAATTTTGGTGTGACTATCTATTTTTTTCAAAAAAATCGATACAAATTTTAAAAATTCCACTCAAAAATTTTTATAATAGAACATCATCATCCGTACTTGAATTTTTTTGATATAATTATTTTTTTGAATTATTCGAAAAATTTCATAATAATATTATTTTTTTGGAAATTTGAATTTCCAACATTAAATTTCAATTAAATTTTTTGAATATTTTTCATAATAACTTTTTTTTCTTCTTAAATATCCAAAATTTACTGAAATTTTCATACATTTTCGACTTGATCCTGAATTTGATCTACCATATAGCAGGATCAAATTTTGATGCCAAAAGATCATCTTTTTAGTGAAAAAAAGTAGCTCGTGCGCTGAAAAAGATCATCTTTTTTCCCATTCTTCTATTTCCCATACAAAATCCCACGGGATCAAAGTCGGATCAAATTCGGATCAAATGCGGATCAAATCGTTGATCCGAATTTGATCCGAATTTGATCCGAATTTGATCCGAATTTGATCCGAAAAAGAGGATGATCCTGAGCTCGTGCGCCGGCTGTTAGAATTCGTAGATTTCAATGTTTTTATTCAAAGTTTTTCAAAAAAGGAAGAATGTCAATTAGTATTAAAATTAAATATTTCAAAACAAATTTCTTACATAAATATTTTTATAGATAAAGTGTTAGATATAAAATTTTACTGTATGATTTTTTACTGTAAAATTTAAAGTTGATGTCAAAGTCGACAACTTTGACGGTTTATTCCAATTTTGGAAACTGTGAAGCAATCTACAGTGTTAATGGATGACATTTTTTAAACATGTATCTTGTTTGACATGTTATTATAGACCATAATTAATCACTTTGGGCACAAACTACAATATTTAAAAAACAAAATAAAGATATATTTAAATATATTTAGAAATTTTAAGGTATATGTTTGATTGTTCCATAAAATAAATTTATAATATAATATCAAGAAACTTGATTATGCAAACCCCTTTTTTGCATTTCTAAAATAAATTTGTACGACGTTAATCTTTGTCTCAATGTATGTCTTAATAGTTACAAACAATTGTCACATAAAATAATTCTAATTATCATACAAAAATGTATGAAAAAACTATTATTTTTCACACAAAAAATTTACACAAATTGGCATTAAATTAAACACATTTTTCATTTGCACGCATGCTGTAGTTAAAGTAGCAAAGAAAATAATATTGTTTCGAAAAATTAATTGCATTAGAATGACTAATTATACAATCAACAGTAAATAATTGCCGTTATTATGAACACTTCATTAGCTGTATACATTGCACTTATTGTTTTGCTCTATCAAGATTTATACTGAGGTTTGTAATTGGAAATATGTTGGAAAAGTATTGGAAATTCGACTATATCTAATAATTATTTTTCAGTACGGAAGATGATTGTCAATTTAAAAGAATTCGAAAATTATTGTTCAACCAGTTTTTAGCTATCATGTAGTTTGTCAAAAAATTAGGGTGGTATAAAAAATGATTGAATAATATTATTGAATCTATTTTTATTTTGGTATCAGAAGAGGGATTTTAACAAAAGGCTAAAAACTCTAGAAATTTTGAAAGAGGATATTTGTTTTCTTATTTTTACTTTCTTATCGTTAGAATGAACCGAACTGAACCTTTTGCAACCACAAATTCATGTTTATGTTGTTCTTACCGAATAAGCTGAGAAATTTATTACGACAATTCTGCTCGAATTTTGCTTTGTTTTTTGCTTTAACGATTATAAAAGGGAAAAGAACCTCTAGCTTCAAGATT
This sequence comes from Parochlus steinenii, assembly GCA_038502155.1. Classification (NCBI taxonomy): domain Eukaryota; kingdom Metazoa; phylum Arthropoda; class Insecta; order Diptera; family Chironomidae; genus Parochlus; species Parochlus steinenii. Next base: position 550,605 of record JAXCIN010000021.1, on the reverse strand, counting down.
TTGAGTTACCAGATAAAATCCTTTAGGGTTTTCCGAGAAAATTCTGGAATTGATATTGAAGAATAAAAATCAATTTGCCCAATATTGATTGCAAACCTCTGTATTTTATGTTGAAAATGCTATATTATGTTCTTCTTGTTTCTGTCTTACCCCGGCTTCTGAATTATTTTTATATGGTTCATGATAAAATCAGTAAATTCTTTCAGCCGGCGCACGAGCTCCGGATCAAATTCGGATCAAGTTGATCCGGGATCAAATAAGTTGATCTGATCCACCGCACGAGCTCAAATTTTCAGTAGGATCAACTATTCAAAAAGATAATTTTTTTTTGTCCCAACACAACCCTAAATCTTTAGCCCCGCGATTTGACAGATAAATTGCATGCAAAATTGCAAAATATGCTGAAAAAAAACAATAACATTGAGAAAATATATGGGAAATATCAAAAGAAAAAAGTTTGAAAAATTGAGATGGAGCTTTGATGTCTTAAGCAAAAATGCACAAGATGATGAGCTTAATATAGATTATTTTGAAATCTGGAACCACTTGGTCAGTTGGAGAAGAAATGATGACTTTTCATGAAATTTCAGATAAATCAGAAAAAATCAGTGAAATTATGTTTTGAATCTCATGTCTTGTAAGTTAATTACACAATCTTGAAATTCTATTTGATAGAAATAAAAATTTAATCTCAGAAAGGAGGTTATTCTAAGGTGGACGGGTTATGGTGGTGCTTTTTACTGGACCAAACTTTCGTGTTTATTGCTATCTAAACTCCGTTGATATGTTTGCTTACTTCTTTCCAAATACAGTCTATATTTTTTTAATTTAATTTAAAAAAATTAAAAAAAAATTCAATATTTTCAGGAGAAAACTGCCAGCTGGCATATATGTTTAGAAAGCGATTTTTTTTGGAAGTCGGTAATATATAGAAATCTATAGAACTATTTATAGAGCATATTTCCAGCCATCTCTCGCCCCCATTTATGCTCGACGAAAAAATGTATACTTATATTTCTCTTCAGATCTGGTAGAAATATTCCTGATCAGGTGGTGGTTCCATCTTCCAAAACATGAAATTCAAGTTTTTCTTAACGAATGACATTATTCTGAACATTTTTCCAAAAAAAGTGTCTGGAGCCACCAGATCCTCCCACCAGCTGGTGGAGCAACCACTCCTGAAAATGGCCACATCTCCTCAGCTGATAGACCCAACTCTACTAGTTTCATATTCAAACTAGGGTTGATATGGAACATTTTGGTATCAGAAATTTTGGTGTGACTATCTATTTTTTCCAAAAAAATCGATACAAATTTTAAAAATTCCACTCAAAAATTTTTATAATAGAACATCATCATCCGTACTTCAATTTTTTTGATAAAATTATTTTTTTTATATTCACTTTGAATTATTCGAAAAATTTCATAATAATGTTATTTTTTGGAAATTTGAATTTCAACATTAAATTTCATTTCAAATTTTGAATATTTTTCATAATAACTTTTTTTTCTTCTAAAAAATCCAAAATTTACTGAAATTTTCATACATTTTCGACTTGATCCTGAATTTGATCTGCCATATAGCAGGATCAAATTTTGATGCCAAAAGATCATCTTTTTAGTGAAAAAAAGTAGCTTGTGCGCTGAAAAAGATCATCTTTTTTCCCATTCTTCTATTTCCCATACAAAATCCCACGGGATCAAAGTCGGATCAAATTCGAATCAAATTCGGATCAAATACGGATCAAATCGTTGATCCGAATTTGATTCGAATTTGATCCGAATTTGATCCGAAAAAGAGGATGATCCTGAGCTCGTGCGCCGGCTGTTTATTATTTACATTTTGTATCTAGAGAGCTTTAGTATCAATTGAGTATTAAATTGATTAAATAGATTTTTTGAATAAAAAATTCTCACCTCGATTACCTAGAAAGTAAAAATGAACTCGTCATCATATTTTTTCTAACTAAATTATTACTTCTCTTGGCTTTGTATTCTAAACTCATGCGGTTCCATAAGTATGTTGAAATTCAAATAAGGTGTTAAATTTTGTTTGAAAGTATGCCAAAATACCTTAAAGACGTGGTTTTGGAGTTGACAACACTAAATACTCACCATGGACCGCTTCAGCACTCAGCTGGAGATCCTGTTGATTTTTACGCCGCAATTGATGGTTGCAAAATTTATGGCAAAATGGGATAATTTTCCTAAAAACCACATTCATTTTAAAAATTTGAACACATTTTTGTATTTTTTAATAGAGTTACGTATGTTGTATGACAATAAATATGCAATCTTTCAAATGGTGTAAAGTGAGAATCTGTGCCAAGAATAAATTTTTTTACAATGTGATATTGATCATGTATTTGACATAAGAGCCCAATGCGATAAACAGATGAAAGCTAACTGAAAGAAAATTTTTTTTTCAAATCACAAAAAAAATACGATTTACACATATTTAATATTTTGAAAAATACTCTCTAGGATTCTCTTCCGGCGAAAAGTCACGTTGTAGCTGATTAAACATCTTGAACATTTTCCCGTCGTTTTATACGGTAATTTGAATATTTAAATCGATTTTTCCTTAACTCAAGTCTTCGTTTTGCAGTCTTTGCTGATTCTTCGTACAAAATTGGAGTTTACTGAAAAATCTCTGCTATACTGATGTTAATGCTCTTTCGAATTTTGAGTACATGAAATAAGTACTAGAACAGACGAAAAATTCTGATTTCTGTTTTTAATGTTAAAAAACTTCGATCCGTATTGATTCAAGCGTGTGAGCACAAATGATACATTTTGAGTTAAAAATCGATTGAGCTATAAAAACACAAACTCACTATAGCTGAAGTCATTAAAAGTCTCTTTTGCAAAACTATAAACATTGAACTACAATTAAACTGTCTACTCACTATCGTTATGTAATAAATAGAATTGGTTGTAGAATACAGTGATACCATAGAGTGATACTTTAAGGTATGCATTTTTGTTAAATTTTGAAAATAATGTTTGTTTTTTAATCTTTTTACCATGATGATTATATTTTAAAGGCTGTCATATCTTTAAACATTTAAAATAGCACTTCTAATAGTACTCGCAGTCTATGCGTGTCACACTAGTAAAATTGATCTATAATATTTTATTCCATCAATTAAAATCAACCAATTGTGTATGATAAAATCAGCTAGCTAGCAGTATAGCAAGTGGAAAACCGTTTTCAATTAAATAAATATTTTACGAACAATATCATAGTGTGATATCAACTTTGTAAAAATACAAAATAAAATTGAGTATTTTATTCTCTCGTAGCCAGCCGGCTTCTCAGTTTTCCATGCGACACAACTACCAAAGTTTTATGTACAACAGCAAATACTGAGACAGTTGGAAACACGTAGCTACTGTATATTATTCACATGAAAAATTAAATAATAAAACGAAATTGGCGAATAAAGGTAATTCTGCATAGTTTTGTTTTCCCCAAAAATATTTCAAGCAAAATACTTTAGCCGACCAATCGATTTTTCTTCCAGTAAACTGCACAACAGACTCAGTTTAAGGCCAGCGTGATTGCATTTATGCATAATTTTGCATAACATCAAGCACAGACTTTGTTGAGAACTTTTTTTTATTAATTTGCATAATTTCTGTCTTTTGTATTGGAAAAATTTAGAAGACACATAGAAAGTTTTTCGTTTTTAAATTTTGATTGTTTTTGAAAGTTTTTCAAAATTGAGAAAATCCAGAAGAATTATGAAAAATACACAAATTCATCTGGTCACACTAGTCGTGTATGGATTTTCAGAATATGGGTTTTCACTTTGAATAAAGCTATTTTCTCTCATTTTTATAAGCTACTCAAAAAAGGATTTTTCTGGGATTAAAATGACTAGAAAATTTTGCCTTCCTTTTTATCACTTTTCGTGTGCTTTTTGTTGATATTCCTTGCAAATTAAATTATGGAAATTTGGCAGTAAATAAAATATATATCATCATAAAAGTTGTTGTTACATAGCCATGCTGTTGATTGCCATAACTTGTGGTGATTGTTTCGCAAAGCACAAAGGATCAGGATTGAGGAATTAAATCAAATGAAAAGTTGTATAATATACGTTCAAATTGCTGAAGGAATAAGTTTATGTGAATGAAATTGCTTGCTCGCAGGTCAGCAAATGCTGACAATGAACGGCAAAGGTTTCCGATTGAAAAAGTTGCCATGGTGTGGTGGCACTTTCAGATTTAAGTGCCCATTAAATATTTGCCTAATACAGTTGAAAAAAAATTTTGCGGGGAAAATGTTGCAACTCTAATATGAAGTCTAATATATGATACAAAAGCTTATTAATGATTATGATTCATTTTAAATGATTTTATGTTGTTATCGAAGTTCCTGCAACGACATTACCAATTTTCCTTTTTTTTTATAAAATAATATCTACCTTCGAACAATTTATGGACGAAAACACTCGCCCCGCGATAAGAATCGTTAAGAAAACGAAATTTATCTTGGGCTAAACTCAAATTGTAAGCTTTTCATATAATATGCGACGTTTTCACTTCATTAACCACCCTTATTTACTGCACAATTGCGAGCCTATGTATTCTATTTCAATAACGATGTTCATCATTTGATAAGAATAAAAGCGGCAATGTCGCCTTTAATGCGAAGCGTTTTATCAAGAAATTAGACCCCGTTAATTGAAAACGGAAGAAAGCAATTAGACTAGAAAACTGGCAGACAGCTTTCAAGAGAAACCTTCCTTTCCCACCGGATAACTTCCCGCCTGCCGATGTTTACTGCCAAAACAGCATAGTATATATAAATAGTAATTCAATTTTGAGCCAATTCAATTTGTTAACGTGTCGGGATGTCGAAGGCTGAAGATTGAAGGAAGCACTGCTTGGAGAAGGGGTGGGAAGAGAGCATTGCAGTGACACGAGATTAGGGTGACATTTATTTCCACACATTTAAGGGGTTTCAGGGCTATTAATATTAGGTGTTTCTGGTTTTGATTGTTCTTTTTATTTTTATAATGGCTAAACTCAATGGGAAATATATCATAAGGCTCCCTTCTACCGGCTTATTTATAAGTGATACCATAATTTAATATTATTTGTTTGCTTAGCAGTCTGCCACCACACTTTTGAGGCGCCTCTCGAGATTCTGGATTTGTGTAGGATTTTTGCGCTTAAAATTTGATTCCACTTTAGAAAATATTAAATACGGCATTAAAAGTATTTAAATTTTCGTTCCGGGTAAATGTTCAAGTCTTACATCTTTTTCTCTTTTTTGAGAATCGTATATATATACATAGAAAACATAAAAATCAAAAACGAATAAAGCTATAGGTATAAATATTACATAAAACATTGATTGTCCATTAATATAAAAACTTTTTTCATATGTAATATTTTATTGGATTTGTTTACTCATATTATATTAACTATACAGAAATACAAATGAAAAATTATCATTTTATAATGAGATTAAAGTCGATTAAGGTTTTGACCTGGTTTAAATTTCAGAGTCAGTAGCTTATTAAATTACATGTGTAAAAATATGTGTGTGTTTGTAACGTTTTTTTCAGAAAAGGATTAAAGTAATATAATGGCATAAAATCCAATCACATCCCTGCAAGCAGGTAGACAGTTTTGGTGGCCGGTAATTATTTAATTATTTCGTTCGTGTTAAAGTTACGCCACAGATAAAAGAAAATGTGTATACAAACAACTTAATCTTATCTTACAACAGTAAGTACTATTAACCACGTGATATTGCCGGTGATGACAAATAATACGCAGAGACAATCTAGTGAATCTACTGACGATTTTTTGAAATAGATTTTTATTTATAATATCAGTAAAACCATATCTTCACTGAACTGAAATAGGGTAAAATTTTTATTCTTCTAGGTGCTAAAAATCTTGCGAAAGAATTATTAAGCTTTAACAATAATTAACACTAGTGATATGACTTTAGACAGTTTGATTCAATCTTTGTGACGACCTTGATACGACACTTTATGGAAATATTTTATCAACTTTCTGTACATCAGCCTACGTGAAAAAGTGTTATAAACAAGATTCCAACATAAAATCATCTTGGTCAAAGCATTTTACTCGTGATATTAAACTTTAGACACTTGTACTTCAAAATTCTCGATACAAAAGACATAAAAATAGACTTTTTTCAAAATAAATATTTTGTTAAAGAAAGTTGCAAGTACATTATCTTTCATGATGAATTATCAAAGCTTAAGAGTATAATAAAACTTCTGTTTACCCAGAATATCAATTATGTAACGCTGGAGCGCTATAATTGAAGTGTCTAAAGTTGAATCGAAACAGTGTGTCTAAAGTTATATCACGAGTGTTAGTTTTCTGAATATTATAAATAAACTAGTAGCATAAATCCCCTCAAAAATGAGGGGTAGATGACACACTTGAGAATAGAAACATAATATTGAATCATAATAGAGATAATAGAAATCATTCAAAATTCTAGCCATTTTTTCATCTGACCAAGACGCGTTACTAAAAATCCGCAAATCCTTTTGAAAAATGTGTAAGAAATAAGGATAAACATTGTTGAGCAAAAAAAATCAAAATATTCCAATTAATGAACAAATTTTACACAGGGAACATGAAAAATTCACTATTTTGCTTGGTTTCTGGATGTGTGTGGATCAGCGGTGCATGATAAAAATCCCATACTCAGCTCAAAAGTTGTGTCTTGTACTGCTATATATGTTTCAGAGAAAAAATTTTCAATTTTAAGAGCCATAAAAAGTGTCATCACACAGTGAACGTTTTTTTTAAAAGTTTTTGTAAAATGGAAATTCGTGAAAAAAAATCCTGGACCCCAGCTGGTCAATATATCATCCTCAAAATCACTAATTTTCAATTTTAGATAAATTTTGAGAATCGTGTAAAAAATTCAAGATCCTAACTCTTATAGCAAGAAAGTTATTAAAGCTCAAAAAGTGTAACGCTCTTTTATTTTAATTTTCCTAATTACTGTGTTTTATATTACTTAGAAGATGTAGATTTTTTTAAATATAATTAAAGACCACATCAAACAGTGTAATTTTTCAAAAATTTCTATAAAAAGTATTGCATCAGGTTGAACTATTCGGTTAGATCATAGACAGTGCATAACAGTATTATATCCTGTAATTTTCTATTTTCTTTTAGCTTCAACATTTTCTTTGATATGTTAGAATATGCTACACTAAAACTAAAGTTCATAAATCGCAAAAGTATGAGTTTCTTTGGAAAATGAGAGACAAGAGTGAGAGAGCTAAACCGTTTTTAAATATTTTGTTATTTGAATTAATTATCCAATTAATAAACAATATATAACTACATTGTTTGCACTATTTTCATTCAAATATTTGTTGTTTGCTAATGCTGCTTAATTAATACAAACATTTGGCTTGTTTGTATTGATAACATGGAATTTTTTGGAGTTTTTTGCTCGCACATTTGCATCCACAAACCGAGGCACATGTACGCAGTATGGTTAATGGAAAATAGCGTCGGGGAATTCGTTAGAGAGCAGCACATTTGTTTTATTTTATTACGTAACGATAACGCCGAGACATTTAAACTGCAATTGAACGACGAAAATGTTTCGATTTGCACATTGTGAGCTTTCCAAAAATGTGCAGATTTTTTACTCATATTTTCCAAATTTTGTGCTTTCGGACGAATGCACACGAATCAATTGAATTTTTTTAAACTGAACGCTATCAGAATTTCACTAATATTCTAGTACGATTCGGGAGACTAAAGTTTCGAAAGAGTGTAATACTCACTCTTTGCGGAGATTTTCCTGGATTTTCCTGAGGAATAAATGAGGAAATTGCAAAAACTGCAAAAAACAAAAAAACGTTGAATATGCGATAGTTAAAAAGGAAAAAATCGATTAAAATGTTCAACTGACTGTAGGCTGGTAAAATAATGTTGAAGATGCTCAGCCTGGCCGCTCGCGGATCCAACGTGACTTGTCGTCGAAAGAGAATCCCAGAGAGAATCTTATTCGAATTTGTTTTGTATGAACTTATTTTATGTTTTTGTATTTCGTACAAATATTTTTTTCATCAGTTAGTTTTCATCGTTTATCGTTTGGTGATCTTGTATCGACTCACGTTGTGAAAAATACAATATCAAGTCAGTTGAAAAAGTGGAAAATTTCGCGGAAAAATTAAAGTTATAGCACGTGCAATTACCCGTTGGTTGGCGCTTAGTTACTCATAGTTTGTCCGTAGTAGTTTGTGAGCCGACGCATATACTTGCAGATTGTCAAGTGTCGTGAGCCCTGGAAAGTTCCCGAGGAAAATCCTATACAAAATACAAGTTTATGCAATCGTCGCATCGGGTCTGCTGTCAAAAAACAACACAACAAAAATCTGTGCCCTAGCAAAAATATTTATCACATTAAGTCGTTCCAAAAGTTGGACGTGAGAAAGAAAGTCTAAAAGAATTTTGTCAGTAGAGTTTAGTCAGGAATTTGTGCTTGTGCAATCAGACGCTGATAAAAAATATATAAAAATTGAAAAAGGCAAAAAAAAAACAGTGTGAAAGCTTCCAGCAACGACTCAGCATAAATTTGCATAACGAACGCAGGCAAATCATCTTGGATTAGCATTAAAAATCTTCCCCAGAAAGTGCGGTATTCACAAAATTCCTGCTCCAACCGGCAAATTATCATACATAATTAAAAAAAGTTCTCCTGCTTCTTAATCTTAATTAAGAATATTCAATTATTATTAAAAGCCAAGCCGAGTGCAAAGAAGAAATTCAAATTTATTCAGAAAAGTGCAGTGATTTATTCCAAGCAAGAATAAATATTAAAAGTTTTTTGCAAATTGAAAATCCCGCAAATTTGTTCGCAAGCACACACAAGTGAGTTTAGAAGGAATAGCAAGCAGCAGAACAAGCATGGAACACCAACAAAATCAACAGGATTTGGCTTCAGGATCTCCAGCTGAGATCAAAAATGATCCGGGGTAAGTGTTCACTGGTCCATAAATTTTACCAGAAGTGTGTGAAGTTAGTTGGCTCAAGTGCTGGATATTTCATATTAAGACTATGCCCACTATGATAAGTGGCTTTTGTTGTTTGTCATGAAGGCTCCAAATCTCATTTATCATATTACAAACAGAAGAAAAGATAAGGAGAAAAAGTTGTAAATAAATAACCAAAAATTCTTGGAAAGAGATCCGTGAATGAAGAAGACTGAATACAAGCGGTGAAAGTATAAATAGAATTCGTAACTAACAAGACTTGTAAAATTTGTAAGACAACCCCGAAAACACTATACAGATTTTACTTCTACAATTTCAAAAAATCCATTAAGGATCTGATGCCGGGAAAATTGTTTGCAAAATTTCTTGAATACAATTTCTTGTTTCTGATAAAAAAAACCAGGAACGATGTTATGCATACATGTGTGCTTATCGATAAGACAGAAACATAAGAAGAAGATTCCCAGAAGAATCCGAGGTTTGCAATCAAAATGAGCAAATTGATTTTTGACTTTAGAAATCTATTCAAGTGTTGCCTGGTGTGGGAAATTCTATGGCAAACTAATCTGATAACCCTAAATCGTGGCTATTTCGTTACCTTTTATTGTAATCGTTAAAGCAGAAAACAAAACAAAATTGTCGTAATAAATTTCTCCAGCATATCCGACACATACAAAAATCATGAAAAGGTTCAGTTTGGGCAAGTAAAAGTTTACTTTGGTCTTGTTTCGATAAGAAACAAAAAAGTAAATAAGGAAAAGTAAATATGTAAATATCCTTTTTCAATTGAAACGGCTTGAATGTTTCAAATGTGTGTCGGAATTTCTTCAGGGAAACACAAACAATATAATTCTAAACATTCAAAGATTTTCATTTTCACCTGCAGAAAAATCTTGCTGTTTTCACTTGTTGGATGACATGATCGCTTTGAATAATTGATGAAGGATTCTGGTTTTCTTATTTTTCGTTCCATTTCCTTATTCTTTAGTTTTTCCAAACAAATAAATGGCAGCTTTTGTTTTGGGTCGATAACACGTTCAAGGTCACAAACTGTATTTTTTTGTTGGTTTGGTGGTTCATGCTGTTAGCAAATTTTAGGATTAAATTATTAGTATATATTTTCGTACACATTTGTTGACACACAATTTGAATTATTCAATTCTGAATTTATTGTCGCTATGGAATTTTTGTCATTGATTCGCATCACGCTAAACTATTCAAAACTAACGAATTGTTTAATGTATATATACTCTTATTACTTTGAGACTTATGATTTCATTCTATTCTCAACGATCAATTGACCAAATTCTTTTTAAGTACATTTTCTAATTAATTTTCAAGTCAAATGAAGTTACGCAACCATTCTTCTTCCAAGGCAAGAGTTATGGGTGTTAATTTTTCAATTTGTACACACCAAATATAAAAATAATTTTTTGCTTCAAACTCCAAATCCCTGTTGTGCTACAGCGAAATACTCACGCTGCTTCTGCTCTTGAAACACGCATATAACCAAGCTGAAAATATTTTCATTTATTTGTTCTATCAATTAAATTTATTTAGCTGATGCATTCATTGTTGTGAAAAGTCATGCTTACTAAATGTTGGTGCGTTGCATTTTTATTAAGGTTCTTCATTTTAAGATTCATGCTACCTTCAAAAAAGCTTACGAAATACTAATTTTTGTATTCTTCAAAAAGTTAATAAAACTTGCATGATTTCAAAAATTACACTTCAAGCTATACTGTACGGAAATGTATATATTTTACTATACACTGTTCTTCTTACCACTATTCAGAAAGCCCTGCCACAATAAAAATGAGCTCGTTAAAAAGTCGATAAAAATCCTTAATTTGGAATCTAGATTTCCTACCTTTCAGCAAAACACAAAAGTGGAGCAGAAAAAAAAACTCGAGAAAGCAAATTATCTAACTCAACTTTTTTGCTGGATTGAACTTTTTCCATTGCAAAAATAATATGGCAGAATGAAAAGAGAATTTCCTCAATCATATACGAAAAGTTGAATGAAATACAAAGCGGAAAATTTCCAATTCCTTTTGTCTTGCAAGCAAATAAATTGCAGAACGAGAATTTTTTAATTTATTAGAATCTATATTTTATTATATTATATTGTTATAAGAAAATACACAAAAAATATAATAAAAAGATTTTTATCTTATCATATTTAATTAGGAAAATTTTGCGTTTTATGTCTTTACGAGCACTTCTGCCAGCTGAGAAGTGAATGAAGGACTCCAAAGAGAAAGCAAGTGAAAACATAATTTCGTTATCACTGGTTTAATGTGCGAATTTTTTTCTTCCGTTTGCGTCTATTTTTATCAGAAAGAAGCGCAAAAGAGGAAGTGTTTCATTAGCAACGTTTGGTGCTTACATTTAATTGTTCATTTCTTTACTTTTTTAAATCATAGAGTGACAAAAAGCTAATGCTTTAATTAAATTAACAAATAGCTATCGATTGGATCATCGAGCTTTTTTCTTTATCGGTTACGAGCTTTCATTTTCTTTTTGCGATAAGTAATTTGTTCACGACTTTTGATATACATAGTTTAACAAAAATAGACTCGAGGGGGAAATTCACAATAAATTAGTGCTATAAAGTGGAAAAGGTCCAACCTTAGGCATCCATTGAAAGTTCGTGTAACGCTACCCAAACAAAAACTGTAATCAATCAAAATCACAGCCGAAATCAGTCTGCAGAGGCTACACATTGTTCGCCATTTATTTGTTCGCCAAGGGGTTTAGAAACTTCATAGTTTGTTCCCCAAGCCTTGGTCGAAAATAAAGCTGACTCTTGCATTATCTAGAAAAAATATATCTGGTATATTTGGTTGGGATACATGAAAGTTCTTATGCGTTCTTTTAAATTAAAGATTGCTATAGCTAAATAATAAATATTAATTTGTATGTAAAATTACCTTGAGTTAGATTTTCGTCGTAGAGCTGAAGTCAAAATAAATACCGCTAAATCATGTACCTACTAATTAACGTTTTTTGGCCTTTCATTGCCTATTTTACGCAAAATTAGCGCAGATAGTGTGAATAATCGGTTATAGGTTGAAAATTTGCGGATAAAAGTTGAATGTATTTAATTGATTTTGTTAGTGTGAGTATGCAAAACCTTTAATTAATGGTTCTATCTCGATTATCGCTCCGAGTAATTATAATTTTCTATTTTAATTTCATGCAAATTTATGAAAACACAGCATTTTATTGGAACAAAACTGCGCTCGGGAAATTAAATGCTTTGGATGCAATTGTTCATAAACTGAATCGGAACTGGATGCAAAATATTAGCATAAATAGTAATTTCTGTAATTTATGATGCTTGTTGCTGACTTGAAATGATGATCGCTAATACCCACCCAATGCCCATTCACAACAAAAATGGCCTCTGCAAAACAAACAGCAGCAGCTAATTTAATTAAAGAAACTGAAAATGCATTTTCATTTGATCAACGCCGCGATATATCGTTCGTTGATGCAATCCACAATTTATTGAATTACCGAATGCTGTAAATTCTGTGTGTCAGTGTTTGTGTTTCAATTAAATTAATTTAATTTATTTTTTACATGAGCATGTTCTTTTTCACATTTTTGTAATTTATTATTAGACAATTTATTGGAAACAAATCCAGCGTGAATTGGCAAAAAAAATACAAAACGATGGAATTAAGATTGCAAAGCAAGTGTCAACGCCATTTTCTCGAGTTTACTTTATCTCAGTTAGAAAGCGAAACAAAAAAAATGTTAAAAATGTTACGGTTGCCGCATTGCTTTATATTCTGACGAATGGACGGACGGACCAACTGAATCTATAATTTGTTTCGTTAAAGATAAATACTAGAAATAATGAAATTATTCTGTGCGGATTAAATTGGTCGGATACTCACGATTGGACTTTATTATTATTTTTCGATTATTATAAAAACCGCGGTTTTGTTTGCTTTGCTGATTTATTTTTGGGCAGGGTTTCAATCTAATTATATATATTCATTGTAAATAAAAAAAGAGGTTTATCATCTTTCTATCTAGTTTCAAATCAAATGTATTGTAAGTATATGGAAGTACATACCTCAAACATTAGATATTACTTTGTATACGCTCCTATCTATAGACGCTCACAATCCCTGTGAAATTTTCAACTGTATTGTTGATTTTATCATTATATTCTAGATTAATTTTAAATATTTATCCGTTTATGGTTAATGCAGACAACATACAAATTTGTGCCAACAGTTTCAACAACTTCATTAAAGAACGTGTCAATTATGTAATTTTATTTGGTGGACTACTTATGTAAGACCCAACGGTTCAAGAGTACCAACAGCAAAGTCTCCAGTTTCTGATTGTTGACTTGGGCTTTAATTGAGCAAGCTGCTTCTCAATTGCACCATTCAACTATTGTCTTAAGTGTTTGCTATCAAATTTCTGTCTTTAAGTTTTCTGCTGAGAATTGCCTGATGTAGCGCTACCATCTACATTCTCCATATTAAAATTTATTGTTTTGGGTTTTCAATTGCCATTTACACATTTTCTCCAAATTGAATTTTGCGTAGTAACATTTACATACATAGCAACATCATGATTTATTTTCTTAGTCATTTTATAATTGACGTAATTAATCACACCACAGATCTTAACATAAACCACAGTTTTTTTTTGCAGTGTAAATAAATTAGGATCACAACATAATGGCTTTAAGTGATTCAATTTAAAGAGATAATATATATTAAATCGATTTTGATCATTTAATTATATATTATTTCATGGGTGTCTTTTAAAAAGAAGTAATTTTCAGTTCTAAATATTACATAATCATCGTTTAAATGATATGTGAACCACACATTTCTCTCATATTTAGGCTTATACGTACTCTCAGGCTTATACATAATGCTCATAATTTCTTCGTAGCTTCATTCAAGATAAATAAATCCCATTTGGTGTAATTCATCGTGGTTTTAATTGAAAGACATTTATATTCTTGTAACTCTGGTCCAGAGATAAGACGATTTATATAAAAATATCTCTTGCAATTAAAGTTGAGACCCGCATTCAATTTATTCTACCAAAGCGAGAAAGACACCGTATAGGATTTTACTCATTTCAGTATTTCATGTAGAATAAGTTTAGGATCTCAAGATTGCTCATGTTGTTAATTTTATTTTACAATTCTTCAAGTTCAATTCACAAGAATACAAATAAATACAAATATTACAAATTAAAAACAAATAAAATATTTTCAAGAAAAAAATTTAATACTCTATATAAAATCAGTTTTATAAGAGCCCTGCAACCAAGTCATGAGAATTTAAAACTTTTCTAACTTAACACACTCGAATAAATGAAATTCTTTATGAAAATTAAAAACACCAAATGCGACAATATTCCACAAAGTACATAGTAATTTTCATAACAAACTTTATGCTTTCGTATAAATTAAAATAGATTTCATTTTAATTAGCCAGTGTTTATGTTTTATGAAAAATTTTGAGCAAAAAGCCAGCAACAAGATGAGGCAAGGCAGCACAAGAAGAAGTTTTTTTTAAATGTAACTTGAAAATATAGTGGCGGTTAATTAAATAAGAAAAAGAATATTCAAAACGAAAGGCAATCTATTTGAATTAAAGTACTTGTTCTCATTTTCAGGGTGGCCGCAAATTTACTTTTATAGTTGCAAATAATCCCATTCTGATAAATAATTGTGCTAAACAATGAGTCGTTTTAGTAGCGCCGCGAGCTCTGTTCAACGAATAAGAAATTAGCTATTCCGTAAAACATGTTCTCTTGATAAAAATGTGCAAAGTTACTAGAAAAGCACTTAACGTTTTCCTTTTTCCATTCGCTTAGATAGTTTTAAATTTAGGTAACTTTGGGAATTTAAACAAAATATTTTATTTAGAAAAAGTATTTACAAACTGAAAACAAAAGTGCTGGAAATACCTAATATAATAATTTTTGTTTGTGGTTGTATTTGAAAGATTGAAATACTTAATTTAAATTATCGGAAATAACAGTTGCTGAAGTTTTATAGTTAATATCAAGTTTTAATTCTTTTTATCAAGTTTAATATCTGTAGAATATATCTGGAATAGTCAATAAAATATATTACATCACAGACGACAAGAAAATTTTAAACAGAAATACTTCGTAAAGATATCTTTAAGTTAAAATTTTTTGCGATTCACAAACATATTTATTTAAATAATACGATTAAAGTTAATTCATTAAACTTTATGATTTAATCAAGGTTACATAATTTAAAAGTAATTTTGTTTTAGAATTCTGGCTTTTCCATTAATTTCTTAAAGCCCCTGAGATTGGTGAGGACTTCTCCCCACAAGTTATTTTTTTTGACTTTTTGTAACACAATTTAAAACAAGGAACATCTGAGACAAAATTTTTTTAAAACGTTGAATACTGAAAATATAGGAATGAAATGGTAAGAATTTTGTTACAAATATTCAAGAAATTTAATAATGAAAAGCCCCATTAAAATAACATAAACGACAAAGTGTCTATTTATATCATTTTTTTACTGAAAGAGAAGTGTTTAAGATGTTGTATTGAAAAGGCGAAACCAAAAAACCAAAGAAATAATTAACAAAATAATTAATTTCGGGAAATTGATGATCTTTCGCTTGTTTGCTTAACGGATAAACAAACATAGTTTGTTAAGTGTGTTAGTCGAGAAACTCATTAAGCCAAAACTGGCAGGTCAAAAACTGACTTATGTCTCTACCATATTATGTTATTTAGAATGTATAGTTTGTCTTTTCATATGTAAATACATATCTTGCAAACATTATTATGGGGTTAAGACGTTCCCATTGTTCGCAAATTATTTATATTCCCTCATTCTCTATTATGTGTTTTTCTATATAGAAACGACTGCAAGTAATCTTGTTTAATTCAAAGTTGAACACAAGCAGTTTGTAAATAGTGTGGAGATTAAATGCATTCACATGTGCTATTTTTGCTTTCAGCGAGATAAGATTAAATTTCTTTTAAGATTATTGTCTGACCTTTGAATCTTTGTGGCTAGTTAATCGTCTCTTTTTACAAATTCAGCCACAGATTTTTATTCGCTTTCAGCTCATTTTTAAAGATTTTAGTTTTACATGAATTTTTTATGTCCGAATGTCCAATTTCCTAAGTTTACTTCAAACAGTCGTCAATATTAAAAAAAAAAATTAGTATTTTAAAATTCCCAAATTGTTAGAAGATATTAAATATTATTATTAGCAACTTTAGTTCTATTTTTGTTTTTTAATCTACATTACGCAGTCAATACTTGAATGATTTCCTGGAATGATTGATGAGAAGCACCTCAAAACTGCTTTTGGTACTGTCTTCCTTCAAGTTTTTTTTGTCACAGCACTACAGCAGTCATTAAGAACATGTTTCACGTTTTTTACGCTTTTTTAAGAAAGAGTCGATAATATTTTGTGCAATGTGCGTAGATAATCATGTGAAATGTTGACGTTAAATAAACAGTAACAAAAATATGTTTCTGTAGATTAAAGGCAAAACGATCTTGTCGCCGTAGTATATCACACATTTACGACTGCTTGACATATTTTTAGAATTTTTGAGAGAATATACATTTTTCCTGTCTTTACGGTTTAGTAAAAATAATTGAAAAATCCAAAAATAAAAACGCACTGATTTCCATTTTCCACGCATGTTTGTAATCAGCTCGAGAGCACACATATTTATCAGAAGATTAAACCTGCTTGAGCCCATCTCTTTGAATTATTTAGACAATTTATATCAGAGAATGTAAACACCTTCACAATATGTTGGTTTAACTAATATGTGTAATTTTAAGCCATGCGTCTTTTTGGAGATAAAAACTGCGATATAGAATAGCTACAAATGTATTATAAAATAAGGTGTTCCCACTATACATGTGAGTAATTGGATTATTTTCAAGTTTTATACTAAAAACCAAACGATTCAAAAAGCCTCAATAATCGCTTTATCATTTTCTAACAAACTAGTCAATTTTAAAGCTGTTACTGTCCGTAAGCAAACGCTAATCGATATTTTAGATTTGTTGATAATGAGTTTTTTTAACTGATAACGATTAAGTAAACGAATTTGAAATTGCTTAGAAATTAAATATTTTTGAAACCATCTAGTCATATATTAAATGTTGAAATCGACAATTACAGTTCAAACGGATAATTCATTCATAAAATCGATATGTAAACTAGCGTATTTCAGGAATTTGTTGGAATTGCCCACTTGGAAAGTCTAAACTTTAAATTTACACAAACCTTCATCATACTTTGAGCCGAAAGGATGAAAAGATCAAATAGAAATTTTAGATTCTAATGCACAAATTTAGTTTCAAATGATCTACTAGCGTTTAATCATTGGCATATTACCAGAAATTCAGTTGTCAAAAATGAGTCAAACGTAAATTGTATACGATTTTGAAGAAAGTTATCCACATGTTGGAAAAATTTCGATTCTATTGGAAAATAATCATCAAGTCTCAATAATATTGACAACTCCCAACGAGTGGTTCTTTTCTATTTAAATACCTACAGATCTCAATTGTTCTAGAAATCTAGAGTATAAATTCGCTGAAATTTTTTTTAACACATTGCGCTGTTCTTTGGGGATTTTATAGAATGTCAGCATTTTTTGTTTATTTGCACGACAGAAAAAAAAGCTCACCCAAACCGGTTTATATCTATACATATTTTGTTATTGAAGTTGAAAATGGGACGATTGTGCTCTATTAACTTTAGATTTTGTGTATTCTGTATTCTGTTCACTGTTCACTTAGTTCGACAATGAGCAAATTATTTATTTTATATTTAATTTCAACTGCAGTCATACTTGTTTTTTACTCAATGCAGGTAAATGAATGCGAAATGCTCCACAATATTGTGCAGAATTTTCAAAAGAACTATTTATTTTCATATAAATTTTTCTGCATATTAGCTTTTTATTGTCATCTTAATAATAATTGGAAATTATGTAAATTATTTTTTGCAATGTTCACCTAGTTTTAGAACCTTACCAAAACTGGTTCCATCACCAGCTAGGATGATTTGGTGGCTCAATTGAGACTTATATTTGATATATTAATTTTATAATGATCTAACTAGTTTGTTTGTTAGAAATTTAAATACACCTAAGCAGAATCAAACATACTAGAACTGAAGAATTAATAGATTTGGAGATTTAATTTTTTGTGCAAACAAGTGTTTAGGATCGCGAGCTATTCCAAAATATTTTTTTTGAGATATGAGTTCTATAATTGAATTAATCTTTGAAGCATTTAAAACAGATAACATGCAAAAATCGACATCATATGAATTTTAATCGTTTCTGCTCAATTTCAACATTAGGGACTTATAAAAATTTTAATATTTAATAACTTGCTAAAGTATCAAGATAGATCAGGATGATGATCAAAGTAATCAGTTAGTGAGCCACATTGTAGAATATTGAAGGCCTGTCTGATTAAATAGTTTACTAACAAAATTACCGTATATTTCACGAATGTCGAGAAAAAACTTATTTGAAATTATTATATAAAAATTGTTTCGTTTATCCACAATTCATCATTTATCATCATGCTTCATTCAAACTTACAAAACAATTTTCGTTTTCATGTAAGTATTTCATCAAAAAGAAACACAAACACTTAAATATGTTAAATAACTCGTAAAGTACAAAGCAAGAACTAGAAAAAAAATGTATTTTGTTCTGTCTAAAGAATAAAAATAATAATTGTAATAATCATTATAGATATTATTTCAAGCAAGAATAAAATTTCAGCAACAAATATCGTCATATAAAAACATATTTGCTAATATTGCAGATAAATGAATGAACACATAGATACGTTTATACACAAAAAAAAACTCGTTGAATCTTTTTTTTCGCTCTACAAATAATTTTTATTGAAGAAAGCAAACAGTTCAGTAATGCCCAAACTACTTAAAAAAGATTCAAATCTGTCGAGTGTATTTGAGTGCAAAAAAATATCTACTTGCATGTGATGATTATTTTAAAATAAAGTTGAAATAAATTTAATACCGTATTAAGATAAATCTTAAAATAATTAATATACCATTATATTAAATCATGTTATAGAGTGTTATAGCATTTACCTAATTTTTAGGTACGTATTTAGAACCTTTTTATTTGAATTTAATTTAAGAATGCATTTTAATACAAAAAATAAATAAAAAATTTTACAGAAAAAATTTTTAACGATGCTTCTCAGATTAAAATTTAACAAACTTTTATAATTATTTGATTATCATGGTTTTCAAAGACGTAAAAAGAACTATAAATAAAAAAACAAAAAAAAATAAAATCATGACCTACGATTATAAGCAAAAAATATAATTTTATTATCTTATATAATATTTTTTGGTCAGGATTTAGTATGCAAAAAACGTACTTTATGTTGTAGCAATTTGGTAATTTTTGATCTTAAAATTCTGTGCTCCCAGGTGGAAATAAATGCCATTTACACTAAGACATACACTAGAGAAAAAACACTAGAACCTTCCCCGTAGAAACACTAAGCTTAGTGTGGTTTTAAAACACTAAGCGATTGTGTATGTTCTAGTGTATCCTAGTGTGGAATTTTTGAAAAATTAAAAAATATAAATTTTAATTCTACACTAGAATATTCTAGAAGTACATAATTTTCTAGTGTACTTTCTTTTTTGCATCTTTTTAAAATTTGGGTTTGAACCGCTGCCGCACATTTGTGAGGCAGCGCGCAATCCACTCGGCTGTATTGCCAACTAGTTTTATGTGACTTTTAACTTACTTAAGTAACCATCAAACATGTAATATTTGAAAATTATTTATTATTAAAATCGCTCACATTTTTGGCAATAATTAATAAATATTAAACGAGTGATTGAAAAAACATTTTGGATATTCAAAACAATATTTTTCCGATAAATTAATAAAGGGTTACTACTAAAGTTTTTCATGAAATTTGAAAAATCGGCAAAAATAATATTTTAAAAAAAGATTTGAAAATCATCATTTTAAAATTATGTTTTAAAAAGATGAAATAATTTTTAAGACAAATAATATTTCAAAATTAAAAAAATTTTATACGTTAAAAAATCGCAAATACACAAAAGAAATACCAAAAATGCTTTCAACATCAAATTCAAGAATATTAAATCTAATATTTCGATAAAAATATGAAAATTTGAATTTTCAAGATAATAAATTTTCCACACTAGAAAACACTAGAATACACTAGAAGGAACACTAGGAATTTAAATGTTCCTTAGTGTATTCTAGTGTGGTCATACACTAGGATACACTAGAGAGCACACATTTTCCTAGAAGCTAGTGTGTCTCTTAGTGTATCCTAGTGTATTATTCTAGGAAAAAGTGTACTTCCTAATGTATTCTAGTGTACCTACATTAGGACTTGAACCCGAATTCCACCTGGGCTGGCTGAGCAAAACAGACTTTTCTTTGAAAAATTCTGCTGGTTATGATGGTTATTGGTTTAAAAAGTTGTAAAATACAGAAATTTGTGGTTTCCCGCTACTGTCTTTGGTTTTGTAATAATATTAAGAATATATTATTTGTGAATGTGAGAAAAATAAACATGCTTAATAATTTTTAACCATTTAATGCTCGAAATATTTAATTCATTCACTACACAGAAATAACAAAAGATTTTTTTGTAAGTACGCAAGCCAAGTTGAAGGAGTTTAAAAACAAATAAATTCTATAAAATAAGTAAATGGTTTATCGTCTGTATCAAGACATGTGAATTGTGAATGTACATTAATTGAAGAGTTTATCTCTGGATGGAAAAACATTTAATTGCATTAAAAAAATAGATTTCAAATTTCTGCCATTTGTTGTGAAGATGCTTCTTATGCAAGTATAAAAATATAAAACATTTTAGCAGATTTAAGCAGTTCATCTTAAATCTTCATACTGCAGGCGATTGTTGTTCAGCAACTTTTTGGTTTGTTTTAACTATCAAAGTTTTTATAGAATTATAACATGCAGTAACACTTCAGAGATTACAATTAAAATTTATGTTTGACTGTTTGCTTTTAAAAATTAAGTTTTCTGGTAAATAAAAGACAACACTTTTCATGTTGAATCGAAAACTTTGCGTCCATACATTTCAAACTTGATGTTAATATGCTGTTGAAACGTGTGTTAATTCCCCGTTTTTATGTGGAAAACGTTCGTAATAAAATGTTCATTTAGTGAATGAACCGAAAAATTATTTATTTTATAAATACGTCAGACAGTTTTAATTTACCGAAATCACGTGAATGTTATGCACTGTGCCGAAAATATATGGGGTATTTATTTAGGATTTATATTTTATATATTTTCAGTCGTATTTTTATTCAAATGATTAATTGTCTTATCAGTGTCAAAGTTGAATTTACATGCAGAAAAATCGTCAAACTGTACAGTGTTTGGTTATATGAAATATGGCAAAAACTCTTTAACACACGGTAGCGCCATGGACTCATGCATGCAGGCTGGAGATGAACTATCATGCAAAATTGCTATTCAATTGCAAAGATATTATATATTTATGCTTTTGCACATTGCCTCGCTTCACAGATTTTGATGGAAATAAATGATTTTTTTATGGTGATTAAAAATCCATAAATATCGCTCCACTCTACACAGAACATAGTCTGCGCGCCGAAATGTTTTTTTGTTGTTTTTTCAGAAATAGGTTAATGAATTTTTTATTAAAAACTCTACTTTAAAATTAAATCAAAAGGTTAATTTTGGTTGAGCGCTATTTATCATTTTCGTCATTCCAACAGCTCTTTTTTGTGTGTGCAGGTTAAATATGCCACATATTTAATATATCAAAATAAATAATTTAGAAGATGATAAATAGAACATATTAAACATCAACAGATGTGCTTAAAGTTTTCTAGAAAAAAGTGAAAAATCATCGAGTATGCGGAAAAATAATTTTGTTACCGAGTCATAAATAATTCAACAATTTATAAATTACAGATTTTAATTGGAACTGATTTTCATATGAGCATTAGTTAATTAAAAAATACTTGGAGACATTGGTTTTTTTTGAACTCATTAACTTCCAGTTTGAATTTTAATTGACCAATAAAATTCGCTAGATACTATACTTTGCAAACATTAAAATTTTTCCATATATTATGCTTCTCACATTACTTATTTATGATAACAAAAATTTTGTTTGTTATGAAAAATAATATATTAAGTTTTAAAATGCAATACTGATTAAAAAAGATACTTAGTAATATTGTATCCAAAATAAATTTAGATTTAAAATAAAAGTTGTTCCAGATTTGTATCACAAAAGCTGTTTAATTGAAACTTATTTCTGTTTTTAAACATTCAATTACAAATATTGAGGTTAGAAGAGTTTATTCTCTTCTGTTTGAAACGAAAAGGTTTTTTGATGGTGCTTGAAACTAAAGTTATAAGTGATTATCTATAAAGTTTCTAGAAAATTTCTTTAATTTTTGATCTGACTAATTGTTAAAAATTTTTATTGTCATTAAAAAATTATTTGTTGATTTGGAAAGAGACAAATAATTAGAGTAGAGCTTGTATTGAAATATGAACGTATTTATCATGAAATTTGATTTAAAATGATATCACTGTACCTTTAAATCAAGGCTGCGATGTATCTTGATCTAAAGATAAAGATCAGATCATTTGATCTTGATCTAAAAAATAAAAAAAAAGATCCAGATCAATTGATCTTGATCTTTCAAAAAAAAAAAAAAAAAAAAAAATAAATAAATTTTTATAAAAAAAAAAAAAAAAAAAAAAAAAAAAAAATAAATTTATTGCATCTAGATCAATTGAAATTGATCTTTAAAAAAACCATCAAGATAAATCAGATAAAAGATCAACTTAATTGTTGTCATTTTCCTCAGAAAAAACGAAAACTATAACAAATATGATATTTACATTTACTTTGTCCCTAATATCATAGAATATGGTAGCACATAAAATTTATCAATAGCGAATTTTAAAAATAGACAATGAAACCTGAAAAAATTTAATTGATCTTTTAAAAATTTAATAAAATCAAGATCAATTGATCTTTATGAAATTGATCAATTGATCTTTATCTTTTTTTTTTTTTTAGATAAAGATCAATTGATCTTTATCTTTTTTTTTTTTTGAAAGATCAAGATCAATTGATCTTGATCTTTTTTATTTTTTTTAGATACAGATCAAATGATCTGATCTTTATCTGATCTTTATCTAAAGATCAAGATCCATCGCACCCTTGCTTTAAATACTGTTGAGGCGAGTAAAGCCAAAACAAATCACTCGCACAGAAAAACGAATAAACTCTATTTATATTTACTACAATAATTTAAAATTTTAACATGAGAATTAATGAAATGAACGCTTAATATCAGACATTCTGCAATTGAAATTAACAGAAAATGTTCTTCTTCGTGACATTTGCATTCGCAACATAATAATAGTGAGCAATTGTTATTGCAATTTACAAGCACGAACAAACGGCAATTCATGATCCATTTCAGTAAATTTTCTAAAATAAGTTTATGGGAACCACTTTCGCAGAATTCCGTGAACTTATATCCCACAAAACAATGAATAAATACATCACGGTTCGTGCATTTGGCACATGCTAAGAAAAAGAATACGACTTTAAAACATACATTATGCATAAATCGCAATCCAATTGTTTGAATTTTAGCTGTAAACTTAAACTAAACTTAAACTTAAACATCTCTATTGTATGTGTGTTTAATACGTCATAAATCATGATTTGTTTCCAATATAAGCCCCCCCAAAACTAATATAAAGAATGCACTTTTTTGCTGTGGTGACGTTTTATAATAGTGGTATAAACAAATGTCAGCCTGCACGATACACTTGAAATGAAATAAATTCACTAGAAATAGTAACTTGAAGTTTGAAATGTGAGTAAAACTATTTTTATGTGCTTTTAAAATTTATTTGAGATTTGTTGTGTGTTGCAAAAAATACAAAATCGTCTTATAAATAGATTCGGCTAAAATAAGATTTCTTTGAAAAAATCGAAATTGCTAGACAACCAGATACAATTCATCGTGAAAGTAATTAAAGTAATATAATATGTGTTCTTGCTGCTCTTTTCGGATAACATCAAAAAATTCTTTCCTTTTCTCATTTAGACATTCTGGTGCATTTTTTAACTTATCCAGATTCAACCCTGTTTTTATTATTAGAAATATACAGAATGCTGACTTTTGTACTGGTACGTTAAATGTGTATTTAATCTAAATTTTCCACGGTAAGATAAAATTTTGATTTAATTCATATTCAATTCTTTTTAAAGAAAGAAAACTGAAAAGTTGATTTCAATTGATTTATTTTCTGTTAGTGATTTATTGTATATTATCGAACTGCTTTTTTGGTGCAATTTTTGTTCATTTACGCAGCATCAATGAAATTCTTAGTGCGTTAAGCGTCTGGAAAAGTATTTATACAATTTCATATGTTATTTACGCAACATTTCTATAGTTTGCGTGTAGTTTTGGCTTTAATCAGTAAAATAATTTACGTTTACTGGTTCAAAAAAGGTCATCCGAAAATATTTTCACTAGATTTTAAGAAAATTCTGTCATCTGAAAGAAAATTGTATTTCGTCATTAGCGCATACCCCTCAACACACAAATACTGATTTATTTATTGAAGTTCAGCTTAAAAATGTTTGGTTGGCCGAGAGCCATACAATATTTTAACTGTTTCATAAATTTGTAATTGAAATTGAAATCGAATTTGAAAAATGGTATTTTTAGAATTTGAAACTCGAAAATAAATATGTTAATAAAAATAGCTTAAAGACTAACACGCTTGATGCGTTGCTTATAGTTTATATTCTAACAAAACTGTCTTTATAATCTCTATGTTTACAACAAATTTTAATATACTAGCGAGAATAAGTATTTAAGCATTTAAATTGCCTTTTAAAAAGTTGGTTTAATCATTTTCGTACTTACTCTTGAAACAGACACAAAAGTTATTATTAATTTATTGATTTTACTCATTGACTTAGAGGCATTTCAAAGTGGTTTTGGGTTTTGAGGTAACCAGATGTTGCTTCCAGTCATAATCAACCAAAAAAAATTTGTTTCGGCTGAAAAGTGTTTCTGATTTTAATTGATTTTTAATTAAAGAACATTTTCAATAAACCGAATCGGACGAGATTTTTTTAACTTTGTAAAACATTTTAATTGAAATTCAATGAATGCCTCGTGAAACTCAATGGATGCCTCGTTTGGCGTAAAATTATGAAAAGATTGAATACATCACGTGTGTTCGTCTATTAAGATCAGCTGAATTCTTGTGATTTCATAACAAAATGTTAGATTTCGTGCATGTGAATTAGAGAAAAACCCGCAAATTGTTTGTTTGGCTAGTTTTTGCTGAATTTATCTCAAGAAATACGTCAAGTATATTCGCGATTCAGAGATTTTTTGAAGATTAGGTATTTACATTGAAATACAAACAAGCCAACAAAATATTTCTAATGACGAATTTAGACTGCGTATTTTTTGCTAGAATGCTTTAAAACTTTGTTGCTATTCGAAAATTAATGTGTGTTTTTTCAAAAATTATCTATTTTCTGTGACTTTCTCATATGTCTCCGATGATGACGACTTTGGAGTCCACACACAAGCTCTCTAGATTTTGACTCGTGTGATTTGACATTTTTACGAAAATTATACAAGTTTCCGTATATATTTCTCATCAAAATAATTATACTTGCTGACTAATTACATGTTCAATCATAACCGTACTCAAAATAATTTCAATAATTCATGAATGTTTGTTAATTACTAGATGGATGACGCAGGTCTTCTGATAGACAACAAACTGAAACGATTGAACGTCTTTTTAGTAAATTGAAAGATAATTTTTTATTCAGAAAATATTGTTTCCGAGCTCATTGAAACTTCGAAACTTCAAGTATGTGCTAACAGAAGTACATAGATTCATAGTTCAATATATTTGAGATCCACATCCAACAAAATCTAAGAAGAAGGAACCGTCGAAGCAGAAGAGATATAATGTTGGAGGTCACTGCACGGCTCATTTCTACTGAAGTCTATGTTGTAGAGTTGATTTAAAATTCGAGCCATTGCAATTATTCATATGGTTATGTGAAAATAATTTGTGTATTCTCACAATATTTGAATTGTTCTCTGATTGGAATAAATGCACAAGTTTGCTTGAATTAAATGGGAAAATGTAAAATAGCAAGGAAATGAGAATGGAACAAGACATAAAATCAGAGTAGATAGCAAAAACAAGTTGTGTAAGACCCGCTAAGCATGTTGAAATCTACTTTCTTTTGAACCTTCTTCTTTTGAAAATCTTCTGATCTTATATTTAAATAAAAATTTTAAACACCAAAATAACTGACACTTCACATATTGACTGAAGAGCTTTAAGAAATTTAAGAAAAGACACAAGAAAATATGAAAAATACACAATTATATTTAAACTGTTTCCATGAGCATTTTCAACTTCTTTTCCTCATGCTTGTAGGTTCGAAATGATTTGTGTTTTTATAAAATGCATTTTTAATGCTCCATTTGCACGATCTAGTGCTTGATTGAATAATTTTTATTCTAAATATTGTTGTTGCTCTTTTTTTGCTGTTCAAGAAAGCTAAGTTCTCGACAATTTATTGGTAAATTAACTTTAAATTAGCTTTTGCCAAACAACACGATCGCTATGTACATATAAAAAGAATTTATGTACAAACAATGTTGATATTATTCAAGATGAAGGTTGCCAGAGTAATCATCAATAAAGCAACATACTTATTGAAAAATATTATATCTTAAAATAAATTTTTTTTAAATATTTGTGGTATAGAGAATTGATGGGTACTCATCTTATCTGAATTCACATCAACGTGAGGCAAGACATTCGAAGATACTAATACGAAAGAAAGCTGCAAAAATTATTGTTTCCCTTTCAAAGCGTATCATTTTTGTCATTGTGTACAAGCACGTCTTCTTCTTTTATTTATTTAAATAAGATGAATTGTGTATTTTTTCAAGTAGACGGATAAAAAGCATTGTTGAAAATGCACTTAAATTAAATAATTTTAATTTGCATCTCATCCGGGCATTTTAATTTTTAAAAAATAGCCAGAAACATAATTTTATGTTTTGATTCAGTTTTTGAAATTCATTTGATATTCTCTTTGCTTTGAAGAGGCCGACAAAACAAAAAAGAATTCATCTATTTCAAAGGAAGCGCTTTCAAATTTCTAGTGTTTTGTTATGTTTCGATATTTCCTGGTGTTTAAAAAAAAGATAAAATATAGAAAATAAAGATAGAAAAATGAAAAACTAATATATATTTTTCTATCAATATCCTTAAATTTTTAAAAGAATTTTGAAGAGATATTTTGATTTTTTGATTTTATAAAAATTCACATTAGAGCAGCACTTAGTAAGAACCTAAAAATATATTAAATTTTGTATTTTTATTTTATTCAAACCCTTCAACTTCTTATTGGAGTTTTGTGTTTTTAAAAAGATTTTAACTTTTATTTTTTGCAATTGCCAATATTAATGCAGCTTTTATGTTATCTGAGAGCTTTGCGGTAATCTTGAACTCCAAGTGGTTTACTAAAAGTATCATTCCGTTTTATGATTTTAATTTTATTTAATGGAGTTTGTAGATTTATACTGTGTATATTTGTATATATGCCAAAAAAATTGAAGAATCATAAAAATAAACATTTCCCCGATTTATATTTTGAATGTATACACTTTATATCCTTAAATGATCCAGTTTTATTATTTTTCGTTTATGAAAATATGGAAATGAATGAATTCTCTTCGGAATAACAAAGCACACAATATGCAAAAATGTTGCGAGAAATCGATAGAAGAAAGCAAAAAAGTGCTTGGCAAATACATAAAATGATGGCATTTTAGATAAAACAAAATGTTCTGACACCAACAACTTTTTGCACGAAAAGTTATGATTTTTTATAAACATAAATCCAAAACCCTTGTGCAGATTTGTGATAAATTTTCTCATTTTAGATTCCAAACCAAGTGATTTTAAAAACATCAAACATATAATATATGGGAAAAGGTATATTTTCTGGAACTTGACAACAAAAATTATCAACCTAATTGGCTATATAATATCTAGCAATAAATTACACTGTAAAAAAAGCACAAATTATGCTTCAAACATTCTATAAATATATATTTTATGGTATTGCCTACCTTTTTAGCAAACATGCAAACATTACTTTGTATCTCGATTGAAAGTTTTTAATATCGTTGCTAGATCAATACTATGATAAGGTATGAAGTGAATATAATACAGGGAAATTAAAATATTGATTTTCCTATAAGTTGTCTGTTTGGTTTTGAATTTTTAGATATAAATTTACCTCTTATGTTTTTCCTGCTTCAGTGATTTTACTTTTTATACATAAATATAAAGGAATTCCTCCTCCTTATATAATTAGATTAAAAGTAAATTTATTTCTGTAGGTATGTGCTCGATTTAAATTTATAATATGTGAAAAACATTATTTTTTATTATTCGATCCATTGGTTGTCTGAGATCCTTAACAAGATTAATGTGTGAGCTTTTATGGTCTAAAGATTTATTGGTATCTTGAATAAATCGAATTTATTGTTGATATGAGAATTTAGAGCCTTTTGAAGCCTTTTAAAACTGCAATGATTTTGGTTAATTTCGTATTTTTATGTAAACTTTTTTTTCTTCAAAAACTCATTGAACTTTAATACGGGATGACGTATATTAAATTTACAAATTTTCGTCGCTATTTTATTTTTAAGAATGAATAAAGCAAATTGAAAAAAAAAATTATAGGCAGCCAAATTGATTTGAGTTTTTTATATGAGATATTTATATTTTAATTTAATCTCAAATATCTCTATAACTTTAAAGTTACAGACTTAGTGGTACTGTATTTATGAAAAACATTTTGCTCTAAAAATTTGCTGAACGACCTTGCCTAATGAGCCTCATAAATATTTCAAACCATTTCTAACTTAAGCCATTAGCCGTTAATTTTAATTTCTTCCTCGTTAGTTTACTAAAACTATTCAAATATATTTAGGAAGTTTTCCATTTTGATGTGTGCATGTTTTTATGGAATGTATTTTAGGAAATTATGCTAATGATATTTGATATACATGAATAGACAAGAAATGCGATAATTACATAAATGGAATCAATTTTGATAAATTACTATTTACACGAACGACTAATCCCAAGTGAAAATGAGCTGTATGCCTTCAATATTAAAATACACTGTTAATACAGCAAAACACTATAAAACACTGTTAATAATGTCAAATTTCAGTGTGAAATACATAAAATTTCAATTATCAGATGTATTTTAATGTGTGAAAACACACTTTAAAATACTGCTAAGAATGTAACACATATGTTAAGTATTTTAAACAGTATTTTGCAGTGTTTTGAATACTATAATATACATTGTAAAACACATTGACTTTATCAAGATCTTTTATTAATATGATCAAATCATTTAAAACTCAGTAAATAAATATGATTTAATAAGAAACTATCTACAAGAGTTGATTTCTTAAATTTAAATTGAAGTAAAAGTATTTTAAATGTATGTAAGACTTTAAATTATATTCCTTTATTAAAAAAATTTAATTGACACATTTTACAATACTGTAAGATAAAAAATCGAAAAACCCCGATTCTTTGGCAGGCTCTTTGATAACATAAGAACTGAGATCTATTCGAATAAATGGAACCGACATTTAAATATCCAATCAGAGCGCCGCGTGGAGATTATTTTGTATTATTGCTGATAAATTTGTTGAATCAAGCGCTTTGATTGGAATAAGGTATTATCAATATTGAGTCGTAATACAGCCTAAATACATAATTTTATAATTTGCCGTATCGAAATTTATATAATTGCAAAAAAGTACAAAATATCAAAACATTTGTATGACAGGAACTCAAAGGACCAGCCCGATCGTAAAATCTATCCGTTCTAATTTTCTTATATGGAGCAATTGGAGCATCAATACAAATTTGACATATTGTACTTCTTGAAGCTTGACCACTTGGTCATGGGTTAATATTTTCGGAATATCTTTTGGAATTCAGTGTTTTGAGACAAATACAATATTTTTGCATGAATCAAATTTTATAAAGCTTTTCGGTTTAACAGAAGTTTTTGAATGAAGAATGATCGTTTGTACTGGAGCTATAAGATGGCGTTGTTGAAACACAATTAAAATGTATAGACATACTTATAGATTTCATAATAATTCTCAAAGCCTGAGTTTCATCAACACCAATATTTATTCATTATTAGTGAGTTTTAAAAGATTTTTTGTTTTTTGGGTGCATACAACTTTTTTAGTCGAAGTAAAAAGAATTTAAATGTTTTGACATTTTTTTGAAAACTAATTGAGACATTTACAAAAACTCAGTGTTTGGAATGTTTGAAACCTACGTTTTAAACGTTACGTTTCAAACATGTTTTAAACTGTCTGTTTGAAACCGTTTCAGACACAATGTTTAAAACCTCGATTTTTGGTGGGTGAAAAAGTTATATTTTAGGATTTATAAGCGTATCGAGTAAAACTAATAAATTTATGAAAAATTCACAAAAATTGTTCATAAAGTTAACCAGTTCAAAAAAAATAATTTTGAAACGAATTAAAAGATTTAATTTTTTTTCTCATAAGTTGGTTGAAGAAATAATGAATTTTTGGAGGCGTTCAAAAAAATGTATAAAATTTTCCAAAAAAATTTGAAACATACAAAAAGTATAATCTGCGTAATGAGTGTATTTTTCAATCAAATTTAGGTTTCAGACATTTCAGACAGTTTTAGACGTTTTAAACGCAGTGTTTGTTTGAAACTATTTCGAACACTGCAAAAACTGCAAATTTATCCTATTTAACTAATTTTTTAAGTAATATTTTAATATAAAAAATACTTAATTAAAGTTAAACCAAAACTTCAAATTTTCTTATTAAATTTTTTATTAATTATTTTAAAAAACTTCTACCAAAATTCATATTTTTCATAAGAAAAATATTTTTCCTGCTTCCGTGCATTTCAATTATCAGGAAAATTGTTTGATAATTATGAAATAAGATTATCTTTCGTCTCATTTAAGAATTCTCCATATAAAACGCATAGGATCAAATTAGGAATAAAATACCGGACAATAAAATCAATAAAATAAAGTTTCCTGCTTCAAACTTGAAATATCGCATAAAAAAATTCAAAAGTTAACTCAATTTCTATAAAAATATTTCTTTTCAACTAATACTTTAGATTTGTGGTTTGATTTCTAATAGTGAGCATTTTAAAAATTAATTATTTTATTATATTTACATTAAATTTAATTTATTTCAAGTTCAACCTAAGCATGTTGCTTCACAATAAAATATTTCCTTCACCCAGCAGTACCAGCCGCGCGCACCAGCAACATCAAGTTCGATTCTTCACTTCCCCCAAAAAAATGCAGATTTGTTTGAAGTTCAATTCCTACATCGAAAAATTTCTTTTTTGCCAAATATTACAAAATACTGCTCAAAATACATAAGAAATACTGCTCTTTGAACACTGCAAAACACTGTTCAAAATGCATTAAATTACACATATGAACAGTGTTCCGAGCAGTATAAAGCAGTGTTTTAAAATACTATACATTCCATAATTTCGTGATATTTTAATGTATTAAGTTGATATATTATGAGCAGTATTATTTCAAATAATTTTCACATGGGATGGAATATTGGTTCCCTAAAAATATTTTGACTAAAACGCTGAACAACGAGCCAATATTGATTTTATAGTTGATTTGTATAATATTTAATTGAGACCGAATGGAATATTCAAACTGTCATTGTTATTTTTCGGTTATTAATTTATCAGGGAGCAGAATCTAAATGAAATCAATAAACAGCAATCAGCAGTGAAAATAGATTGATCGTATCTAACCACATTTATCTTTTTTGTTGCAGGAAAATGTTCATTGGAGGACTAAGTTGGCAAACGAGTCCAGGTAAGCACAAATATCTGCAGCCATTAATTTTTGCATAATATTAATAAAATTTGAATCAATAAAAAACTAAAGGAAAAGTAGAAAACTGAAATAACAAGCCAAACCCGCAAAAAACTTACTCGATATAACTTTGGAAACTCCGCATTTGAATTTGATAAATAAATTTTAAATTGAATCCAGTCAAAATGGCAAAAGCAGCTAAATTCCCAATAAAATATAAATTTATTTGTTTATTTATTTTGAAAATTGTCTACACAAGAACATTATTAATCTGAAGATTAAAGAATTTATCCAAAAACTTTTTGTATTCCCATTTTATATCTATTTGAATTAAAAGAGAATGAAGAAGTTTGCTGAATATGCAGAAAAAACTCTTTCGATGATGATTGCATTTCCATTAGAAAGTTTAGCATTGATGAAAGGAAATAAAGTTTAATATATATAAATATGAAAACCGACGCTTAAATATTTATCAAGAGGTTCTTTTTACTGCTACCGTTTTAATATAAAATATATAAGTTCTATATGAGACATTTTTTCACGTTAATATTAATATATATTTCAAGGAACGATACTCTTTGTACGAAAAGAAGGAATTAATGGATTGAAAAAAGTTGCCATTATATTTTTACAACTGAGTGGATTCGGCTCAAAAAAAAAATCCTCTCATAATGAGAACTACCTTCTTCAACGACTGTTATCAATTTTATAATGATAATATTATCGTTTGAAAAATTTTAGTTTGATTTGTAAGAAATATAAAGGGGTGTTTGTAAGTTATAATTTTACTATAAGTATGGTAAAGAGTACTGCTTTCAAATACAAGGGATTAGATCTTCTTATGCAATAGATATTGAAATAATCAAATATTTGATACCGAATACACTAAAGCCATAGACTAAAGCTCTAGTATAGAAGAAATTGAAGTATCTGAGCCTAAAATTTTCGTAAAGCTTCAGATCCATATTTAGGTGAAAGTTTCGATGTTTTAGCCCAACTTCTACACTAGATTATTTTGCAATTTATAAGTAAAAACGCTCACAAAAATTGTCTGAGACAGATTTTATTTCCCATTAAGATATTTAAATAATATTCAATTTTGCAATTTATTTTCACATAATAATTATTCTAGCGTTGTTTTGTATTGTACAGAATAATGTCAATCATGATAACGTAATGTTAACAAATTATTCAAATTTTATGTTGAATTGTGATAGCACAATAATGATCTGATCTGGTGATGTTTGTGTGAAGAGGAAATTATACATACATTTTTATGTCTCCTACTTGAAAAGCAAACAGAATTTTTGAGCTAAACAAATCAATAGACATCAATCTTTTGACGTTAGAAGCAACAAATACTTGGTCTTAACGTGTGTAATCTGCTTTGTATTTTAACAATATTGCATATTTATTTTCATATGCATATATTCTATATTTCAAGAATATACGACAACTGAACCATGTTGCAACTAAATTCCTTGTGCTAGATGTTAGGATTCCTTTGAACACACGCACCTTTAGCCGTTATCTAGAAATTTGGAAATGATATGGATTCATAATTTTATGTGCAAAGTGTATTTATTCAAACTTCATATATATTTGTTACTTGATAGTTCCTTTGAATACTCAACACAATTTGAGTGTTGAATTGTAAATATAAATTTGAATTATTTCTGTATAATTATGCATACCTAGAGCAAATTAAACTGATAGTTTTGAGTACATTCATGTGCAGAGGTGATGATAATATTTAATAATCAGACAATAACAAGCTTCTAGGAAAATTTAGTGTCTAAATTGTATGGTAAAATCCAATAATGCTCTTAAAGGAAACCATTCTTAAGCTTTAAATCATTTTTAAAACATTTCGTCTGCAGACTTTCCACCTTAACAGTATTGCAGCATTATAATAAAGGTTATGGTATGAATTATTTTATCAAAGGTAACATAAAATTGGATTCTGATTCGTTTTTTCAATAGGATAACATAATTTTTCACAAAATAGAACTTGTACACATAAAAAACAAATTCCACCCATGGATACACTTTTTAGAAAAAAGCACGATACAATTTATATAATTTTATCTAGCGATAAATTAGAACTTCAGTGACTTCTTGACTTCATAGTTTATACTGAGTCAAAATGCTTACGGTCTTCATGAAAACTTCACAACTCAAGAATTTTATGTTCATACTAGAAAGATTGTTAAGCTACATTATTAGTTTTGGTTTATTCTGTTGAATAAATACGAAAGATAGAGTCAGAGAGCACACATTTATTCAAAAGTCAAAGAATTTGCTTTTGTTTGATTATTATTGAGACGGTCAGACAATCAAACAAATACAATGTTAAAATTATTCATTTCTAATTGATTTAACACAGAGGTGTTAAAACGTTTTCGTTTCACAGCAGAGCAAACAGACACCAAATCTGAAACAAGTTCAGTTGTTTGATTATGAAGAACTTTCAAGCAAATAGACCTGAAGTTGCACTACTTTGCTAAGTTTGTAAAGTTTTGTTATTGGCTTTCATACTAATTAGATGTTAACAAAATATTGAGCTCAGCATTTGTAACATTAGGTATACAAATATTGAGTTAAGAAGACTTCTGTGATTTCTAAAATATGGTTCACTAGTCAATATATTCAACGTAGTGACTAGAAATAACTTATAAGTTGTGTTTATTGAAATGTATATGTAAAATTTGCATAAACGTTCAACACGTTTAACAACTTTTGTTACGCGTTTTTATCATAAAGTGATCTCTTTTTTGAAAAACAAATAATTCACCAATCAGATTGTAACTTTTTGAAGTTTAGATATTAAAGAAAAATTTCAACACTGAATCTAAAACATTGATTTTTTTTGACACCATGCAGAAATAAATAGTCATGATGCTAAATACTTTATTTAATAATTTAATATTTTTCTTAAACTAGCCATTTTATTATATAAAATAATATTATGGGATGATTTGTTTTTCATATTTATAAATTTAACTAGCATGGAAAAAATATGCATTTTTCATTAAAACTAGTGAAAAACCTACCGCACAGAAATTAATTGCGAAAAAAACTCATGTTATTATTCATCAAATCCGCAAAACCAATTTAAAATTCCCGACACAGTAAAAAATTATAAAGCAATCCAGGCAAATTCATTCATTGTTACAATCTTTTTTTTTTGCGATTTGTGAATTGTAATGAAATCAATCAAGCGTTGAATGAGATAAAATAAATGAAATAAAACATTTTTTCATATTACCGTTTTAAACAAAAAAGTTTTGTCAGTTTTGATGCCGGTAAAATGGGCAGAGTTCAATTTGAAGATCCTAGAAAATTTTTGGCCATGTTGTCATTAGGGCTCCGTAATAATAACATAATACGAATACAAGTTTATGAGATTTTTCATCAGGATGTAATGACTTTAAGAACTTTTCAGTTTTAATTGAATGTTAAATGATCGTTTTTATATACGACACTTTATTGGTTTTATTAAAATATATGTAATGTCCCGATTAACCAGATTTTATTTTTATTCCGATTTCTCATCAGCAATCACGAGGAAAATTGTTGAGATTCGTTGATATATGCTGCTAATAATCTTATAAACTTCACGATTCTCTGCAAAGTTCTCTCCATTTACCAAATAATAAAATAAAAAGCAAAAGTACCAACATGATATCAAAAGTTTAAATGTGTAACGTTTTAAAGAGAGACTCGGGATTTCCATTTTTTTTAGTTATATAATGATTTTAAATTTTTACTGCAGTACTTCATTAATTTTATTATTCATTAGCAGTTAAATTAGAATTACTTTCTGGAACCAAGACTCACTTCTAAAGCACGTTGATTCCCTAAAAGTCTTAAACCGTTTAACGGATTTCAGGGCGGCAAATTTGGATCCAGCTTTACCAACTTGGAAACAAAAAAAAGTCCAAAAACCTGAGGAACGCAACTCAAAATTCTTGCCATATGCACAAAGAATTTATGATAAAGGCGCAAATCTATCAAACGAGCAACACCAAATTTTTATTATTTTGTTTTATGAAGTGAGAGAAATGGGACATTTACATCGACGAAAAGCACTGATATCTGCATACCGTTCTCAACGTTTCCATACAAAATAGTTTGCATAGAATCGTGGCCGTGTTAATCGGGGTGTATAAAACATGTTATATATTAAAATTTTTCCTGCAATCACAATTCCGTTTCAATCTGCTTTTATAAAACTATGCCACACCATATTTTAGTGATTTTATCAAATAACGTAATAATAGTAACTTTTATTAATACCTGTTTGGTGAATGCAGTTTATTATAGTAAATTTATGCTATGGTCATTAGAACCAAAAACTATAACTTTTAGGTTGAAATAAATAATTTTTGATGTACCAATCAAACAGTTTAAAATATTAAATGGCAATTACAGCTATTGTGGCTTTTAAATCAATTAGATAGGTAATTACTGTTTTAACAAATTATGCGTTTACAATTTGAAATGAATAAAAATGATTTTTATTCATATTCAAAAAGCGTAAAATATTTCAAGAGTTACATGAAACAAAAATGCTTTTAAATTCTCGAAAAAGATGATATAAGGTAATATGTCTGTTTAAAGCAGACAAAACTGCTATAATTATATAAAAATTTTCGATGAATTCATTTATGTATGCTTAAAAGTTTTTCAGCCATATTTTTATTTTGATTGATAGGAGAAAAAACTATTCAGCATGTATTAATAGGACAGTCTAGAGCAAAGTTACTAAATTATTTCTTGTATTAAAAACTGATAAAAAAAAATGTATGGGTTGAAAGATAAGAAATGATAATTAATTATTGTACAAACAATTCTAACAAAAAGATTTGTGCTTTAGTCTGTGAAAAACTTTTTTTGCATTTTTTATTCGCTCATTACTCCTATTTTTTCTTCATTCGTACTTTTGGTGTGGTTAAATGTGAAACTGCATTTTATCATATTTTTAAAATCCTTTTATCCTTCAAGTTACATTTATTTTTGCTGCACATTCATTTTGTGGAGCTTGTAATAAATTGTAAATACATACACAATCTTTTTGTACACTAACAGAGGCTGCTCTGATTCTACACTCTACAGCCTAGCTGAATCGCTGACATTGCAATTCTGTGTTATATCCAGTTTTGCACGATTGAGCAAATCAAGACGAATATATAAACATGCACGAGGCACAAAAAAATTGTATAGAAGAATGAACACAAAAGAAATAACTGCATCGCAAATGGGAAAAGGTTCAAGAGTTGAAAATGAAATTCACAAAATTGCAAAAAAGTACTATATATATTGAAAAAAGTCTACAAAAGGAAAGAATTCAAATATCTCTTCATTATTATAAGTTTCTTTAGAATACTCGTACATTTGCAAGAAAAGGCTAATCATGTAGCTAGATCGAACGGAATTGCTAACATGCACAATAACAAAATCAATATATAATGAAATTTATTCAATTGCGCTATATACTTGATCATAATGTGAATGATTTTCTTTCTTACCAAACCTCTCTATATTTTTTGATGATGACTGTGGCAAAATGCTCAAGTACATGGTGTTTATACTGTGCCAATAGATAAAGTTTAATACAAAATGATATTGAATTCTCTTCACAGAGAAAAAAACTGGTGAATGAATAGATCCATCGAGTGTGCTTGATTTATCTGCTTGGGTAAGGTTTTTCTCTTTTGGTAGACTCTGGTGATCTACAAATATATCCAGAGTAATTGTTTTATTTCAAAAGAACCTTAACATACACTTGAAAAGTCTTTGAGTGATTTATGTTGATTTTGCACATTTCAAACAAAATTTTGGTGGAAGTCATTGGAAATTGACTGGCAATAAAAAATACTTGAAAATTGTTTTTCGTCAAAGAATATTGAAATTTAAAAGATCTTTGATTGTGAAAAAATATTTTGATAGCAAACAAATGATTATCACTCACTTACAGAAGTTACTTCTATTTCAATAATTTTTTCAAAATCCAATTCATTAATTACTAGCTGTTTAAGCAATAAGCATATTTTTAAAATAAATCATATTTTTTTAAGGATACATCAACCGGTAAAAAGTTCATGTAAAATGGTAGACTGTAGTAATTTAAATGAAAGTGGATGCATTTTTATTGGATGTTTTTGAAAGTCGATTATATATTGTTGCGAGCAAATAAATCTATAAATTAACATTAAGAACATACTGTAATTGGATTTAAAGTACTTAGAGAGTGAAAACAGAGAAAGATAACTAAAGAACAAATGAAGCAGAATACGAGCTTTGTGTTCACGTAATCCGCATTTAAATTAATTCAACATATGTTGTTTTTGTGTAAAACTTGCCTGAGCCACGAAGCAATGGTAGCTACCAAATACTTTTTAACAGCGAGTTTGTATTTGGCAAAACATTAAAGAAAAGAAGTTAAGTTTTTTTTTAAAATACATATGCAAGAGCTATGGATAAAAATTAATGCTATAAAATGTGTGTTTGACATCAAATTTTAGCACATAAATTGCAAATTTTTCTGAAGTGTCTGGTAATTTTAATTTAGTACTTATTATTATAGGGAACAATTAACAGTTGGAAAATTTAGAATGCGTTTTACTTTTGGAATAAGCAGTAAAAATATTGATGAATTAGGAATTTCTAGAATATTTTAAACTTTCTTACAAAATCGAGAAATTACTCGATGTTTTAAACTTTGATGCTCGAGAAGTGAAATCTTCAGTCGGATGGTGCACCGAGAAAAATGTTGGTGGTAGTACGACACAAAGTTGTTCCGAGTCCCACTTTGTGTCGTGAATTTATTTTGGTTGCACGTAAAACAACTTTTTGGTGGTATGGTGGTTTTACCTACAATTTTTTGGTGGTACATTTTTCAGGAATATTTTGGTGGTACTTGGTGGTACCTTTACAACTTTTGTTGAAGACAAATTGAATGTGTTCTGGTACAAACTTTTCATAATACTTTTAAACGATCAAAAAACACATTCCAGGAACGTTTTTTAATGGAATTTCTGGAAGTAAAAACAGAGACAAGTTTCCGGAAACAGAAGACATCATAAATTACCAAAACAAATTAAAACCCTGATCTTGTTTCTTGAAGTAACATTGTCACTTCAAGCGGGGAGAATGTTCAGGCCCCAGATAATAATTATAGTTTAAGTTTCATTGTCAAAAGGTTTTTTTTTTGAAACAATTTTAAAGACATAAACTCAATTTAAATCTAAGATAGTATTGAATCTCAACTATCCCACGAAAATAAAAATAACAAAGATCGTGCAATTTTTGAAAAAGTTGCGTTTGCAGTTTATTATGAAAATCAACTGACTACGCTATCAATAAGATTCACGAAAAAAATTAAAATCATAAATAATTAAATCATTTAATATTTTGATATTTTCCATACATTGTCCGTCCGTCTGTCCGTTTACAAAATAACTCCCGAACGGTACAAGTTAGCGATTCGGTTTCTTCAGCAAAGTTGTTAAAAATTATGAGTTAGCAACAGATTATAATCAGAATTGGGTCCACCACCAGCTGGTGGGATGATCTGGTGGCTCCAGATACTTTTTTTGGAAAAAAAATTCGTAATCATGTCATTCGTTGAGAAAAGCTTAAATTTCGTGTTCTGAGATATCAAGTCACCATCTGACCAAAAAAAAAACGCTTTGTGTACTTGCCAACTGACAATTTTTGCCTCTGTTTTTTTCATATAAGAAAAAAAATTTAACTAACCTTATATGAATTTAGCATATTGAATATGTATAATTTTTTTTAAATCCTAAAAATTTCTTACGAATCTTAGGAAAATCTTTTAAAAATCTTCAATTTTCCAAAAAAATTCAAAAAATCTTAAAAAATCCTAGAAATTTTAAAAAATAATCTTAAATATTAAAAAAAAAGATCATAAAAATTCTAAACAATGAAAAAAATTTAATATTTATTTAATAAAAGTTTGCAAAATAAATTAATGTACTTTTTGAATTAATTACAAACTTCTTTTTTGCATAATGCGAGCATAATGTAATTATTTTGAAATATATATTTCAAAAACTATTCTCACATGATTTTTCAGATATTTTTGGGAATTATTTCAATCAAAATTGTGAAAACAATGCCTTATCGTTAAGTAAGTATATAATGTTGAGACTCTAACAAGTCTCCATGGTCAAATCGGTACGCGCGCGGTAAAAAAGCAAAAATTTAACAAGTCCCCAGAAAGTCGGCGGTTCAACTCCAGATGCAGTCAAAATTTCTAAAGATTTTAATGATAAATATGGCGAAGTGAAAGTGTGTGGATATGTTTCTTTTTTGCATTTTTTTTGGTTTTCCACTTTCATGGGTCGAGTTTTCCG
Organism: Parochlus steinenii; assembly: GCA_038502155.1. Lineage (NCBI taxonomy): Eukaryota > Metazoa > Arthropoda > Insecta > Diptera > Chironomidae > Parochlus > Parochlus steinenii. The sequence goes on along the minus strand of JAXCIN010000021.1, from coordinate 510,088 downwards.
AATTTTCCGGAATTTTCTTTAAGACACAAATTTGCAATCATTAAGACCAAAAGTTGTAACACGTGCCACACAATTTGAGTTGTACTGTGTACAACCAACAATTCCTGATTTTTTTCAACTTTTTGTGTTGCACTGGGTACGACAAAGTACCACCAAAAACCCAAAATTGTTGCAATCGTTAAGACACAAAAAATTGCAATCATTAAGACAAAAGTGTCTTAGGTCCATATACGCCACAATGTGTCTTAATGATTGCAACTTTTTTTTCTCAGTGTGACTTTAAAATTCAAAATGATTGGTTTCATCCACGATTTACAGGATTTGAAATATATTTTTGTTAAAGTGTCTTGAGCCACCAAATCATCCCACCAACTGGACGATTAAGCTTATAATTTAGCTGAAGCAACTCGATGCCGCTAACTTGAACCGTTCATATGTAGAACTAAAAAAATTTGAAGTTTCATGGGTAAAGTCGGGTTCAAATAGAACATTTTGGTACCCAAATTTTTGGTCTGGTCAGCTCAAAATCGATTTAATTCATAATTTTTGATTCTTGAAGAAATATTCAAAAAAATATACCATTAGTCTTTTTGCATCATATTTACAAACACTTATTGAGTATATTTATATGCATTTCTTAACACAAAAAAGTACATTAGAATTGAAATGGAAACATAAAGTAAAAAGAAACACAGTGTGTGGCGCAATAAAAACCGAATTGAAGCAAAATAGCAAATAACAAAAAGCTTTTCATTAAAGTTTAAAATACTGTGTTATACTCATAGCAGTTGATATCGTTTTCAAATGAAATTTATTTATTCGCTGATATACCATTAAACTTCATGCGGAGAAAATTTATGAATTCAGGTTTGAAGCCTCTTAATGGGCTCTTTTGGTGTTGAAATAATGGAAATCTGCGGATTGCTTTATATTTACATAAAAATTCAACAAGTTCAAGTACATAATGGATCTACACTTAAAATGTAAAAACCGCATTGGATAATATTATTGGGAACAATGTTGCATTTAAGTTTTACCAGAAGCCGCGTCCATTTATTTGCTTGCCTGCTTGTACTTTTTAGCTAAGTTCATTTGCAAGTATCTATGGATATGGCAATAAACATAATGATTTTTGGTAATTGATAGTTCTTTGATTTTATTTCAAACAACTTGATTTCGCTCACTAAAAAAGCAGTAACTTTTTCATACACGTAAAATGGCAAACATAGTTTCTAGTTTTTAAGCACTAAAGGACATAATCATTGCTAATGAATGGCAATTTGAAATTCACTTGGGAAACGTTTTGTTGCTTAACATTATTTGTAATTATATAGTCTCTTATATTCAACTGTTTCATTTAATTACTTTTTTTGCTAGATTTTTTACGTGCCACAATATTCTACAATACCATAATACTAAATTGTGTCTGAACAACTGATTTCTAAGGGAATAGCCAATTTGTTTGCACTTGGTATCTTTAGACATAAACGAACATTTAGTGTTAAAGATACATCAGTGAGTTATATATCGTATAGTCTCAACCCACCGAATTTTTCACATGTGAATGTAAAAAGTCCTTTTAAACCACAGTATATGGAAAATAAATTCGTTGGAAATCACATTCAATGAAAAATTTGTCATAATTGATGGAAGCGTTTTCACAATCAATGGAAAAACTTCTTATTCAAAGGAAATAAATCACAATCAACTCAATTCATATTTGATTGAAAAATACAGATTCATGAACATGGAGTCTAAATTTTCATTTTTTTTTTTTTGAATTCTTAAGTACTGCTCATTACCAAAAATTACAACGTTCTCTTCTATTAAAAAAATCTGAGCAAGCATCGTTTATGTTGTTTTATTTAGTAGTCTTAATTCTCTTATGAATAACATAGATAATGCATAGTGCATACACTATACCATTTTTGAATATAATTTTTGAATAAAAATATACTTTTCCATACGTTTTATTGTTTTCTAAATGATTTTTAAAGACTTCACAGTGCTATAAAATGTTTAATGGAACTTCATAGTTATATTATGACTTTTCGAAGAAATTTTTTAATGACATTAGTTGTATAATTTAGCAAAATGATGTAAAAGTTTACTACGTATTATATACGTTATGCACGTTCCACGATTATTAATTCAAGATGCTTAAATTAGACATTTCGATAAATATATAGTTCAACACGCATGCTCACAAATAACGTATGGGCAATACATTTTTAATTCTATATTCGACATTTAGTAGACACTAAAAATATTTGTGTGAGCACATCCAAAAATACATATTTTATGTTAGAGTATAATAATTTACGAGTATCGAATACTTGCGAGTATTAAAAATCAATACTTCTAAGTGTGTCTGCTTTTTAAAAAAATCAACAAAATCAAATAAAGTATAAATTCTAAGAGTCAAAGATTCTCTAAATTAAATTTTAATATGTTCTATGAAATATCTAACTCAATCATTCAATGCAACAAAAGAAGAATATTCATTCTTATATTTTGACTATAATTAATGATAATTTAAAATATTTTCTATAGTATATAATCTCTTAGCACATATAATTATCAAATAGGTGTCAAGTTAACAAATTCAAGAACTTAGTGAAAATTACTAGTTTTACCAAATATTTCTAGAGCCGTTTATCAGATCTATTTAAATTTTTAATCATATTTGTATGGACAGTTACAGGCGGCGATTTTAAGCTTATCAAGTTTTCCGGAATCTATGTACAATTCAAAGAAAACCAAAAATAGACCATGAATAAGTGTGTAAAATTGGTTTAGAAGATGTAAGAGTATAATAATAAAATAATGTTCAAGAAAGCTTAAAGAAATTATAAAGTGAAGAATCGCATGCACATTCAATTTGCTGTAGGACAGAAGAGTCGAGAAATGAAAATAGGATTTTCCAAAATGAAATTACTGCGAAGATGGAAAAATTACAATTTTCCTTCAGATAAGTACTTTTTAATCTTTCAAAATCATGGGGATTTAAGGAAACCAGACAGCCGCATGAAATTATATATCAAACTCGATTAGCAATCCTAAATATAATTAAATTTATCCCCTGTAGCCTAACCTTTTGAACCTGAATTGAGAACATATATTCGCACCTGTGGCTGGCATAATTATTCAATGGCGGATTTTGTTAGACACTTCTCAATAGATTTGTTTTCGTCATTTGTTAGCATTGCATTTTGAAATGCTATGTGTCATCTTTCACACATATATATCGCTGTATCTGAAAGATCTTGCTGTTGACGTTAAATTACCATAATGCTTCCAAATTGGCTGTTTGCTTTGCTTTTGCTCCAAACACTTCATAAGAAAATGCCCGAAGGAATATGTAAATAATTCTAGTTAATGTGTTGAAAGTGATTTTAGTTTATGTTTCTGTGTGATTATACTTAAAGATACCTTAGTTCAGACTTTATGCAGATACAAAAATTGCATATTGTCTATTAAATCTATTACATTTTTGAAAATCATTCTGAATCTTTAAACAAAACCAAAAATGGTTTAAAAATCACTCACTCTGATGGTGTATTTCAATTGATTAGGAAAATTTTGATAATATTATATATAATCAAGAATTTTTTTTGATACTCTTGTTTGTTTGTTCTCAAATTTTATAAAATCCATGCATGGTATTTTTTATTCTACTGCCTTTCTTTAAAACGATTTGCAACCAATCTCCCCAAGTCAATTGGTTATTTTAAATTGATATAAATTGAAAATAATTTTGTGGAACATTATTAAAACATGAATGAAACGAAATTTGTTTGCCATCAAATAAAATAACCATAAATCTTCAAACTCATTTTATGTTAATATATTGGGAATATTTCGATTATGTTCTCAATATTGGATTTCATTATGATAAATAATGTCTGCACGGAATCAGGAGAAATAAATTCCAGGAAAATAAACATTAAAATAATGTAGTGGAACATGTTTTAAAACATCATAAAATCATTTCGTATGTAAAAAATTTGTACTGAATGGATTTCCAAACATAATTTTCAGAAATTTCTCTAAAATGGGAAACCTAACATCAAATAAATGTAAATTATTTTGAGATTTGAATAAAGTTCTATTAAAATTTGATCTAAATTCAAAGAATTTTGGCAAAGGCTAGATCATAAAAAATCAAATTGTTTTTGACCAGACGTTTTTAATGATTAGCTCCTCAAACTAAATTCTTTTAAAATTTATAATAAAGATTAGGACACAATTTGTCAAAATTGTAATAGGGAATAGCCAATACTAAACAATGGTAAACGCTTGTGAATTTGCATTAAATGTCAAAATTTCCATTGTATTGTGAATAAATCTCAGTGTCTTTTTTGTTGTGAATTTTCAACCGCTTTTATTGTCAGATACACTACTTGACTTCACAAGATTTATGTTATTTACTGGAACGAATAAAAATGTTGAGATTTAAATGAGCTCTTGGTTTTGCAAACCGCAAAATGATTTCAATACGAATAGTTGTTGTCAGCTTCAATAAATTTACAATTTTTCAATATTGACACATATTGTTCATTTATTTGTAATTCTTCCATTGTAGAGGGTTTCTAGAAAATCATATATTGTTGTACCTTTATCAATTTTATGTTTTTTGTCGTATAACGTTAGTGAAATCAAAATTTGGTTTCTAGTTTGGGTTAACTTGCAAGCCATTTCATGCCTATAAGACTGTTAAATTGAATAAAACGTCAATATTGAGAGCAGAAGCTATTCGTATGTATTTGTTCAAAGCTTGAAACTCTTTTTAGATTGTGCTTCAGCAATTTCAAAGTTTTTTCGTTTTTTCTAGTTTAATGGTCGTTTGAGCAATTCTTTAACAAGTTCTTTAGTTCATCCATATATACTGTATGGTTATACTTATAGTCTGTGTACACTTGCATGCATGAGAAAGACACAGTTGGTTGGCTGGATGACATGTAAGTATTGATGAAGAAGAAATTGACATTTTTTCGGAATCTCTATTCCTGGGAACTTTCAAACGTTATTCTATTTTAAATTGGATTAATCGTCCAAAAATGAAGCGAAAAACGTTTTGCTAGTTTTTGAGTAAAAAAAAAACTTCAATTGAGCAAGAACTCTGAATTTGCTTCGCGCGATAAAGCAAAATAGGGATACTTTACAACTTAGAAATGTAATCCGTGTTACAATAGACGACATTGACTGTATATATTAATCTTTAGCATTAGATTTGATCAATTTGCAGGCACACAAAATGATTTTCACTACATTAATCATAATAATCACAATAATATGTTTGCAGATTCACCCCAGTGCAACGAAATAATTTTATCAAATTGAATAGCAAAACATGAGCTCATAAGAACACTGAAAAAAATTATTGTACATAATAAATACGAATAATATCTGTAATTGTTAGCAAGAAAGATTTCTAGAAGTATATCTGGACAGAATCTCAAGATGATATAAAAGTGGATTTTAATTTTTTTTCAACTTTATCATGTAAATAATTAAAAGACAAGATTAAATTTATCGTCAGTGTAACATTAAATGCAGTCCACTTTACTGAAAGGCAATTGAAAATGAGGGGACGGAAGCTAGATGTGGTGCAAAAATTAAATTATCAAATAGCTAATTGTTTTATGTGAAACCCACCCATCGTACAAGGGATGATTTAACGCATTCAGAATCTGTCAAGTGTGAGAATGATAAACAGTAATGACATTTTTTATGTTTTTGCTATTTTGAAAAGTGACAACTTTGTATATGAATTATTTTAATCGACTCATTCTAGGTGAATGTAATGTATATGTACAAACTTTATTTATCTCTTTTTTATATGTTGTGCTTCATATCTAAATACTTTGAAAATTGTTATAAGGTAAAGAAAAATGATAAAAAATATCAGTATGCAGAATCATAGACTGATATCACGATCAACTTAACTTTAAACAAGAGAGGTAAGAATTGCCAGTTGGCAAGTACAGAAAGCGTTTTTTTTTTGGTCAAATGGTGGCTCAAAACACGAAATTTTAACGTTTTCTTAACGAATTACATGATTCTGAATATTTTCTCAAAAAAAATGTCTGGAGCCACCAGATCATCCCACCAGCTGGTGATGGACCCAATCCTGATCATGATCTGTTGTTAACTTATCATTCTGAACAATTTTGCTGAAGAAACCGAATCGCTAACATGTACCGTTCTAAAGTTGATTTTGTATGGGGAATGTTCTAGAAAATCAGAGAATTGACCACATCTCCCCAGCTGGTAGAGTCACCTCCACCAAAAGTTTCGTGTTTAAACTAGGGTTGATATGGAACATTTTGGTACCAGAAGAACGGGTCTGACTCCATCCGTTCGAGAGTTATTTTGTAAACGGACGGACGGACGGACGGACGGACAAAGTGAGAACATATAGCGTATTTTTTCCAAAAAAAAAAACGCTAAAAAAAATTCGTTTTAATAAGGAATATCAATTTTATTTAGGCAGAAGCCACTAAAACAACTTTCATAAATGTAATATTATTAAATAATAATATCGTATATAGAGTATTAAAACAACTTTTGTTCTGACTTTAAATCTCCCTTCTGTTAGCTAAAAGTATAAAAAATTATATTTCTATAATAAAATAAATGTTTGTTCCAAAATTTATTCAAATATAATCTTCTACAGAAAGTCCAAAACAATGTGATTGCAACAACTGCTATTTTGTGGCTTTAAAGTTTATGTTCATTTTTTAATTTGCTTTGTTGCTCAGAAAATTTCATGAATTTAATAAAGTTGTCAAATTTAATTAGAAAATTGTGTGGTTCACGGAAAGTTTAAGCAAGTATAAATTTAATTTCTACATACATGAAAACAATTAATCAGATGTGGATCATTCAAATATATTGTATTAAAAAGATTTACTATTACAAAATATCCAGTTTTTTATTTTATTAAAATTTTGAACTTCTTTTAATTTGAATTTATTTTATAAACAACCATAAAAACGTATAAAATTCTATAGTTACAGATCACAATAACCAACGTCATCCAGTTTTTTTTCAAATAAATTTTCAAAGCAAACTGATCCATAGACACGCTACTATATAATTTTGCTTCTAACGAAGTTATATAGCTAACTGGAATCCTAGACTATATGAACATAAAATACACCATAGTTGGGCTCATACAAAAAACACATAAAATATAGTAGTACAATCTGTGTGAGACAGCTGACCGTTTCAGGAACAAAAAAACATAAAATTTGTCGACTGACATTTTATTTCACAACATGTGTACAGACTTATAAATGTTTTTCAACATTTGAACTATTTATGCGTTTTGATGATAATCAGTTGTAGTTTTGATGTAAATTCTCAAATGTTTCTTATATAAAATGGTTAAATAAAAATATCGTTTATAAATTATGGATGAAAAAGTCATCTTTGAACATTTTAAAATATTTTTTGTTTTCTATGTATATATTTGACTGTCCTTTTATTTTTCTTAAAATTTATATTTTAAGCAATCACTATCAAAAATTTCATTCTTTTTATACATATGAAAAATATATTTATCAAATCCCATAATATACAAACCGAAGAAATCCATCGTGCGTGGTATCATTTTTGGATGGTCTTTCAACAACAGGCAAGATTTTTCTCAAAGCATAAATTGATAAATTAATTTATAGCCGACACGCGTCAATGTTTGAAGCATTCTGGTTTTCGTTTCAAATCATTTTTTCAATTGGTTCAATTTTGGTTTTGAGTTGTAATAAAAAAACAGACACTAGGGAATATTTTTGCTAAGGGTTTCTTCCAATAGGTGTGTTTTAGTGTTTTTTTCTGTTTTATATAGCATTATTTTTCCTCTATACCATGGTGTTTTGCATTTGTTCTAATTGTGAAGCGTATCTGAATATACGTGATAAGCATTTTATGTTTCACAGAGACATTTGATTTTGTAAAATTATTCTTACGTCACGAGTCTTCTCTGTTTAATGAAAACGATTGAGAGTTCATGTATTGTTTTGAAATATTGACAATATTATATCGTGTTGTAATAGTATACAGAACTTTAAGTCAATTTATCAAGTAAAATCTTCACAACATATTCATGATAAATACTTATTAAGCTTTTTCCAGAATATTAAATTCTGATTTGATTAATCAATTAGACAGTTTTATAGATATATTTATAATTAGAAAATTACAGATCCTTTATAAAATAATAAAATATGATTTTGTGAAAAACGATTTGAAAAAACATCAAAAACCACGTGACTATTATATGATGACACTGCTGATTTATAGGAACTTGAATGGTTCAACATAGATTCTATTGAAATACTTTTTTGAAAATTGGGAGACATAATGAATTAATTTAAAATTTTGCTCCTAATCGTTTAAGGTCGTGTATTATATCATGAAATTTTCTATACAATCTCTAGAACTCCGGAAACAAAAGGGTAATTCATGGTTTGAAAATGTATTGCAATTTCATTGAAATACCATTATACACATTAAGAGAGAATTGCATTGTTGAGTGAAACTTTTATGTTTATAACATGCGTACTAGAGACTTGTGTTACCATAATATTTTCTCAAACAAAATCAAAATTGAAAAAAAAAAGAGCCAGAACTGAGAGTTGAGAGATTTTCGAAAAATCTGGTTTTGTTGTACTAGATTTTCTTCAAAAAGAGAGTTTGAAATTTGTGTGCAAGATTAGATAATACATTCTCAAGAAAGTATTTTTATCCCAGACATAAATGAGACAACGACAACGAGGGATGATATTGTTATTGCTATTGCATACACCGGAACTGTTTCAGGCGTTTTATATTAAAGCGGATATTTTTTTTACGAGATGACCTTGAAAAGATTTTAATGAAAGCTTTTATTATTTTTGAGATTTTTTTAAAACTTTTTTTTGTTGAAAAATTCGTCTGACAAAACAAATCAATTTCAAATGGAAAAAAAAATAGTTTGCGTTTTTGTTAAAAACCCCAGAGCGGTACTTAATATATTAAAATAAGCTTTCTCAACCAAACTTATTGTGCGATTCTGCTGTTTTTCGAATTTTTGTTCTAGCAGCAGCTCATAAAATTTTATGATATATAGAAAATGCTCGCAAACCGTGCATAACATTACGCTACTTGCTTCGACAAAGAACACAATCCACGGCGCAGTAGTTTTAATATAAATGGAAATAATTTACAAATAAATTCAGGTAGACGACACACAGGGTAGACATATTATTGTCAACAAAAACGAAAGATGGATTTTTATAGCCATTGATCGCATGGTAGTATACAACTTTTTCTAAAACAAACTTATTCATAATACTTATGAGTCTGAAGTCTGGAGGAAGGTATCTATAGACAGAAGAAACTGGTTCATTTTTCCTGCCTCCCTGAAAACTTCTTTTGTTGTTTGTTTATGTGTCTGTTCATACATCGAAAATTGGAAAATTCACAAAAATACATAGTAAATCTATAAAAAAGTAATGCAAATGATTAAAATTTTTTTTGGATACTTAAATAAATGTATATATTATGTAATATTAAAAATTCCTAAACCTAATTATTTCCGTTGTAGCATAATGCACAGTATATGTTTAAAAGCCAATTTAGTTTTGATATTCGCTTTTAAATATTGAATGGTTAAATCGCACATAAATTTACTAGGCACTATCTATATTGATTATATATTTGCATGCATATTTGTTAAGAGCATAAATACTATTTTGTTGTTTAACTTTTGTATTCTTTCGGAAACGACCACATTTGAAAGAAAAGAAATGTAAGAAAAATTCTATTCTGTTTCAAAAACCATATCGCTTAGTACCTAAACGTTCTCCAATTTAACGAGTTTCCCTCACAATTGAATGAATTATGGAATTTAATGGCAATTTTGTCAAGTATAAAAAAAGAAAATGCAATGGGAAAAAGTTTACATATCAAATCGAATGCATACATTATTTTCCAAATTTATTGCGTGTCAGCGGCAAATTATATTTTCATGTTTACATTTTTTTAAAAATAAGTACAATTTATTACCAATCTCATTATCCGATCATTTGCATTAAAAAACACAAATTGTAAATTGCCGTAAAAAGATAACTTTGATAATACTACTTAAAACGTAATCAAATATTAAACGGTTTACCTTTACTAGTAAAGTTAATAAATTGCACGCAAAAATTAATAAGAAAAACCACTCAACCACAGTATGAAATTAGATGATAATGAAACGTGTTAAGTTTACCAATTAATTTATTCAAAAGATAGCAAAAATTCAATAATATTTTTCATATGATAACACATAATATGTAAAACATAATTATTATTAATGTTTCATGAGTCTCATTAATAATTAGTACAATTTCTAGTTAGGAAATCTCCCAGTACATTTGATCGAATTTAGATAATATCATTCTAAAAGGGTTTTTCTTTCGAACTTTGGTAAGAAACAATAACTCATGAGATCTCCTGAAACGAACATGCGTATTCGTTTGAAACTTAAATAAATGTCTATTGTCTATTTTACAAGAGCAGCCCTGTAATCTTGTAAATGATGAGCTAGAAGAATAATCTGTTTCTGAAAGTTTTACTGCATATAAATCTATTTGTTGTGACTTTTCATACACATAAGTAAATAAATTCTTTGAATGGGAATTCTAAACAATGGTGTAAATTACAATAAGAAACTTTAAATGCGATAAATTTACCAATATTTTTGTGACACTTTAATAGTTCTTTCATTATGAAACCAATAAAGTTCAATAAATAATAAAATTGTCGTTCATATAGAATAATAGTAAATTTATTGTTTAAAGACAGAAATTTTAGTAGAATTGAAAAGTTTTGATTTAAACATTTAATTTCAGTTATAAATTTTGAATTTTTTTTATCTATAATGTGCACTTATTTTGAGCAGTGCAGGTTAAATAATTACTAACAAAAAGAAGGTTTTTGTTATAACTATTCAGAATCATAATTGAAAATATATCTATAGCGATAATAGAAAATATGCATTTATTTCACTTGCTATAAAAAATATATTTTTATCATTTTGTTCGTCAAATTTGCAAACCTTCATTCAAGAGTATTCTGAACTTATTTTATTTTCATTTGTATAATGCTTTCAAGGTATATAAAAATTTTCGTATAAATGGTTTTTATCATCCATTTCAAAAAGCAATTTCAAATGCTTCATGCTCAATTCAGACAGATTAAAAAGTTATGTGCATGGACATTTTCCTTATAGTAGCTATTTAAATGCTAATTCACAAAGCATCACATTTCTGAGGCTTAATTAATGTAAATTTTCGAAATTATTTTAAATATATCCTAAGCGTCAGGATACATATTCAAATAAATCTAGTTTATAGTTTATCTAAAATTAAAATATATTTTATGGTATTGCGTTAAAAATAAAGCAATTTGTATTATGTTTTAAAATGATTGGGAATTTAAAAAAAAAATCGTCTCGATTTGTCTCAAAGCCATTTGAAGGTAAAAGGACCAGCGGCGGTAGAAAAAATTAGGGATTTTCAAATTATGACAAAATCCTTAATTTAAGTGCTTTTAGACCAAACGCAGAGAAAAAAAAATACCGATTTAAATAAATTTATACACGTGTCATAGATTTGTTTTTGGAAAGTTTATTTTAAATTGTTGACTTGTTTAATGTTTCTGGTATATTATAGAGACTTCAGGCTTGAAACATTACTACTGCTTTATAAATAATATTTTAATAACATTTTAGTTTAACTTTAACAATTGTTCAATATATATTATGGAGAATCAAGCCTTTTCTAATCTTGGAGGCTAAAATTCTTATACAATTTAATTTGAAACTAATAGCTTCACAAACGTAACCGCAAATTCTAGCGTGCGCTGAAAGTTTTCCTTTCGTTAATATAAGGAATATGCTGAAAATGTACATTTCCTGTTTATTTTTGCTGCTTACATCATATAAGTTTTCATTTTAAAATTATTGTTATTAGCTGAAAAGAAAATTATTGAACAACTTTGCTGGCTTTAACAAGTTAACGTCAAAAAAATAATTAGCTAAATGCATGAAATTAATTCGAATCCATAATTTTTATGCATAGAATTTTGTTTCAAATTTGCTTATCGATAATCATGATAGTTAAAATTTTTATTTGATCTGTTCGTTCCAATACGTATCACGTACATAAACTCGATTTTCATGACTACGGAAAAATTCCATGAAATATATAGCATATTATGCTATACTAAAAGTATAGCCAATTTCTGTTTTTATGCTGTTTTAATGAAACTAATGATTTTCACTTATTGGAAAATTAGAATACTTGTATACCAATTACCAAATAACTATATTAACTATAGATATTGTTCAAACCATTTTAAAGATGCTGTGTCTCAACCAGTAACTTTAATTCACTACCAATTAAATACACTGAAAAGTAAATCTTTTATTAATACCCTGGCACACATTACAGAGGATTTTATTTAATTTGGAGATATTCTGTAGAGTGAAGATGAAACTCAAGCATCGTATCGTTGACTTTTTGTCAAGGGATTATGCCATGATTATCTTCAATTCATGTGGTTGCGGACTTTTATAATTGAAAGTGGAACAATAAAACCCAGAATAAAATTTTACAATATATTGAAAAGCAAGAGCGTTGCATGGGAAAATGTTGAGCCACAGTTTTATTGTTATGTAAAGAAAACACTTGCAAGGAAGATACTTCTTAGATAAACTGTAATAATGTTTATTGTCTGCTTTCGAAGATAAATTTATCTCATTTGTTTCAAAGTTTTTCTCATTTTATAATATTAATCTGGTGAAGAAAAGTTAAATTAATACCTCTCGTACGACGACAAAGTTTTGATTTCAGGGATTAATAGAATAATAGCAGGTATAAAAATTTTGTAATCAGTGGAGTACTCTTTGTTATTTTAAAAAAAGATCCGGAACTGAACTCAGAATTTTAAGAAAATCATTCAGGCCGATCAGGAAACCCTGCGTTAAAAATACTTAAAAATATAAATGGAAAGGTATTGCCATTTTATTAAAAAATTTTATTTTTTTTGTATGATTCGGGATCGTGTTTCTGCTGGTACAGTATTTATATTTTGTCACGACTCAAGAGTACCAACATTGAATTGAATAAAAAGAGCAATCTTTAATGCTCTTTCACTCTACTTGGTTACGTTTGAGCTATAAGGGTTAATGAACACACAATTTATTTACTATGCCATTTTGTATTGGTCATGATTGTTTTAATGACAATCAATTTTGATCTCTTGTGGAAAGTGAATAATAAATTATTTGAGAATTAAAACATTTTCACTTAGACTTTCCACTTATTTTATTGAATTTTTAACGTTTTCACAGCATGTTGCTGCATCATCAGAAATCTGTTTTAATACTAAATTTTAATTCTAAGTTTTATCATCTTGATGTGATATAAATGTACATGTGTTTGTTAAATGAAATAATTAAAATGTTGTCTAGTGTTAAGTAAATCTATAACACATATTTGTATAAGGTTGACACGGCTTTTCCGTCTGCAATGTTAACTAAATTATCACTTTTATTCTTGTGGATGTAAATGCTCTCGTATATGTCCAGCTGATACGGTTTATTGACTTCTTTTAGGAGTTGAATTTCGCCGATTAAATGTTGATTTTCCAGTGTATGTGCTGCCATTGCTGATCTGTTAGGTTCATTTTGTTCTGATGTGCTGTATGTTCTTTGTGTCTTGTCATGATTGTCCGTTTTGTTTGTCCCATTTTCATAGATGGCCGGGCAATTTTCGCATTTTAATTTGTAAATTCCCGTCTTTTCCAACTCCTTAATCTTATCTTTGGTGGTGCCTAGGTAGTCTTTCAGTTTTCCATGCGAGTTGTACGCCACTTTTATGTTGTGTTTTTGCAATATTTTGTCGATTTTTTCCGTTATTTGTGGTGCATATGGCATTGATGCGTATTTCATGATTGGTGAGTCATTTGTTGGTGAAAGTGTTGTAAATTTACTAATTTTAGCTTTGTTGTGGTGTTTTTTGTGTAATTTCTGAATCCTTTCAGTTGAATATCCATTAATTGTTGCTGTTTGCTTTATGTATTTTAGTTCTTTTGCATATTCATCTGGTTGCAGTGGTATGTTACATAATCGGTGGAGCATAGAATTAAAGCTGGCCATTTTATGCTCCATAGGGTGGTTGGAATGAGCTGGGATATATTGTTGTGTGCTCGTTGGTTTTCTATATAATCGACAAAATCGACAAAATATTGCAAAAACACAACATAAAAGTGGCGTACAACTCGCATGGAAAACTGAAAGACTACCTAGGCACCACCAAAGATAAGATTAAGGAGTTGGAAAAGACGGGAATTTACAAATTAAAATGCGAAAATTGCCCGGCCATCTATGTGGGACAAACAAAACGGACAATCATGACAAGACACAAAGAACATACAGCACATCAGAACAAAAATGAACCTAACAGATCAGCAATGGCAGCACATACACTGGAAAATCAACATTTAATCGGCGAAATTCAACTCCTAAAAGAAGTCAATAAACCGTATCAGCTGGACATATACGAGAGCATTTACATCCACAAGAATAAAAGTGATAATTTAGTTAACATTGCAGACGGAAAAGCCGTGTCAACCTTATACAAATATGTGTTATAGATTTACTTAACACTAGACAACATTTTAATTATTTCATTTAACAAACACATGTACATTTATATCACATCAAGATGATAAAACTTAGAATTAAAATTTAGTATTAAAACAGATTTCTGATGATGCAGCAACATGCTGTGAAAACGTTAAAAATTCAATAAAATAAGTGGAAAGTCTAAGTGAAAATGTTTTAATTCTCAAATAATTTACTATGCCATTGATTGCCGGATGTATATTCAAAAATTCGTTGTTATAATCTAACATTGTATAAGATTCAAAAAGCATGCAAACGTGCTTAAGGGTGGATTTATTTTCAGGGAGAATGAAATTGGTGATGATATTGAGTTGTCATTCAGAATTAATTATGTGTAAAATGAAAGATAAAAGTTGTTTCTCTGATTTTAACAGCTTTGAGCGTGCGCTTCTGTTCATAGTTAAAAATTTAATAAGTTGAAGTGGCATTTTAAACTAAACTGTTGAAAAATCGCAAACTTACAAGTTTTTGGCAAAACACTCGGATACCTTTTCCTACGACAAATAAATCCAGATATTTAGTAGAATCGTTAAAGTAATTATTGCTAGTGACTTATCCTGCGAGATCAGTAAAACGGAGTACTTTATATATTTATTATTTTTATACTCTGATAATTTATTCTTGCGATGTGTTCTGATTCAAGGTGAAAGATACTCATCCCCTTTTTAGTTTGTATGTTGAAATTATTACGTGTTATTCTTTCTTTCTATGGGTCTGGTCTTTTAATTGCATCTTTTTTGTTCTAAGATACAGTCCACTGGCCCAATATTTGGTTCTTAAGCAATGTAAGAAAAGCAATGTAAGAATTGAAGATTTGAAGATAACTACAAATAACTCTATAATTTTAATGAAACAGATAACTAAAAATTCAAAAATTGAAAATGTTTGAAATCATTCGAGCTCAACTAAATGGAAAACAAAGATTCTTATTGTTAACTTGAATAATGCTCTATAGCCAAGGCAAACATACAAACAGTTTTTATGGTATTTTCTCTAGCGCATATTTTTCTCAACAATGGAACAAAATCCATTAATATTTTATGAATATAATGAAAGCATGATTCATTTTCCAATTCAGTTCAAAATGAAGACAAAAACATGTGCTTCATTTTCCCATATTATTTTTTAATGCAAATATTACATTTTTCTATCAAAATTGAAACAAAACAAAGTGCTTGATATGCGAACTGCATAGCTCATCAATATTTCACGTCATTTAATGACAAGTTTCTTCTTAAGGATATGGAAAATCAATACCAGTTTTTATTTTAACCTGGTTTTTTGAATCGCATATACTAATGTCAGGATAAAAAATTAAAAATGTTTTTGCTTTTTTGAAACAAAATTGCTCAAAAATTAAAAACGATTTAAATCAATTAAAGAGAACGTTTCATGGAATATTACGAGCGGGAAAATTCCTTAAATACCAGGAAAAGATTAAAACCCATAAATTTAATCGGAGAATTTCATAGATTTTTCCAGCTATTTATTATGGGATGTCTTTCTTATATCATATGGGGAGCAAAAAATTCTTTTATGAATTTTCATAAAACGTTTTTGCACAGTTTATGCTACTACACTCAAATAACAGTAAAAATTGTGACACAAATTGGAAAAGTTTAAAGCACATTTTCAGGTTGGATGGTGGAATTTAATAACCATTCATCCAAGAATCCAAAAACATACTCTATAGTTCCACTTTTAAGTACATTGTATAGGAGAACATTTTTTAATTAAAATGGAATATTGCTGCCAGAATTTTTATTGTGGAGCAATTAGAATCACACTTTCTTTTAATTTTCACATAATTTCCATAAAGGTGCTCAAATGTACAACTACGTGATTCTGCCGATTTTCAGCCAACACAATTCAACAGAGTAACGAAAACAAAAGCAAAATTGTTCAATAAAGCGAGTACACATTAGAATTTCAGAGACATTACGTACAACAAAAGGGTTAACAACGAGGCATAATTGAAAAGTCTTGTGTCATTGTATTGAGCTATAGTGACACCTAAAATGACTTGATGATTTTTTACGTCACTGTTTAAAAAATTTAATTAAAAGGATTGAAGTTATTTCTAGTCACTTTGAACGTTTTAAGTTATTTTTGTGACTGTTTAATGGTTATGAGGTTCTTATTTTTATTTGGTTGGAAAAATTCTATGCTAAATGCAATATTTTCATGCCATCAAAAAACAATTCTGTAATCTTTCAAACTGTCAGTTTTTCTTCGTTTGTTGATTCTATGTTTTTTAATTTCTCTTTATTGTTATCAAATTTCCAAAATTTTGTTCTTGACAACTTCTTACACAATGTTCTTCAAAAAAAATGCAACAAAGTTTTCGAAACATTTCAATACAAATTTCAGTTTTTTTCATTTCTTACCAAAAATCATAAATGATTAAACTAAAATGAGATACATATGAACAAACTTACAAAGAAGAAAATTGAATAAAATACCTGCATAGGTGATTTATAAATGCTTTTTGAACGTTTTGTCTTAATATTAAATTTTTAGTGAAAATTTCATGCTAAATTGCTTGAAATAAGGATATATAGTTAGAATGTTCTGAACTAATACTTTGATCATGTCGCTCAACTCAATTTATGAAGACGTATGAATTTAATTTATGTTTCTCACAGGTAACCTGAAAATATATTTAAACAAACATTTACAAGAAAGATTAGTTTTCTCAAATTAAAAAAAAAAAAGAAAAAAAGTTGACTATTTTCCGCTAATTTGTACACTATTAGAGATTATTAATATATTTACGGTTTCAAATTCATACATTTCTAATTTGATAATATTTATTCATTCTTGCGTTTAAAGAACTTCTCTATTTTTAAATATACTAGATTCAATAATCATAAATAGATTTTACGTACAAGTATTTCACAATAAATTATAGCATATAAATGAGTAAGAAACTAATGAAAATTATCCATTCTATTTGAGTCAACTCCAAACTTCCAGTAGTCCACTCAAAACTAATTAGTGTTTGTTCTGGTAACAAGAGCTCAGATAGCAGCTACCTTTTTGAATCATTCTAGTGGTATTCCTATTTTTGTGACTTTGAAGATTTCTCTGTAGCAATAACATTTCTAATAATTGATCTTCGAAATGTGGTTTAGAATATTTTTTAAAATATGCATGACATTTTCCAATTGAGAAATTTTAAAACTTGTGGATGTTGTCAAAAAAGTGGTAAATGTTAGAGTAAATATAAAATGTTCAAAAGTCTTATGTAGATAAGAGTTTCTGTTCAAAAATATAAAATAAATTTAGATCTCTTGAAGAGTGATTGACATAATGAGTGAACGCTTGAAGTTGATATATTTCCTGAGAGTAAAGAGGTCATTTACTAAAAATACAAAGTTATCGTTTGACTCATCTCTCCAAAAATATGATAATTGAGAATTCGAGACGGAAATTATAGTTGATTACTCAATCATCGCCAATAAATTATAACTCATTCAATTTTAATTAACCATTTAAAACGGAAGTTTAAGTTTACGAATTTCCTTCCATGATAACTAGGTTGAATGAAAAGAGATATATTATATCTCTAAAATAGTTAACAAAAAATCTTAAACTATTTAAAAAATTTATATTTTCAGATCACTTTTGTAAATAGTGCGTTGAATAATTATTATAATATTTTAGTGAATTATAAATTTAAAAGAAAATTAGTAAATTAATATCAAAATTGAAGCGAAACACCCGCACAGACTTGTAAAATCTTAGAAAGAAATTCTCACGATTTGACGGTAATATTAAAACAAATTAATTTTTAAAATGTTTTTTATATGGTGGACATAAAAATGCTTTGCATAGTGTAGTATTTTTTTTCGAAAAGTATTCGAGGAATGTAACCATCAAAACACATATGCGTTTTTTTTGGTGATGTTCCAAAAAATAACCAGCAGCAGCAGCAGTAGCAGAAGCAAAATAAAATGGTTAATTTCTATACGTGTTTGAACAAAGTGCTGAAATATTGTTTAAAATGCTAACCTTTTTTGGTGTCTGACAGGAAGTTTAAAGGAAACATTCCATTTGATATTTCATTCAGAAAATACTTGATTACTTGGCACAAAATTGGCCCAAAATATACATTGCCGCAATGTATATTGCTCCGAATGTGAGATATTTAAATGACAGCGAACATGTACATTGTAAAATTATTGTCGGTTATAACCTTAATTTGGTCTTCTACACTGGATTTGCATGCATAAATATGTATTTAATTAAATTGTCTGCATTTATCTGCATGCAGCAATCGACTTAATCACAAACCTTAAAGTTCAATGGTTCACAATATTGAATCGTTCATCAGCAAAACATGTTTCAATTATAATTGATTAATCAGCCTGCAGATATACGGCTTTGCAAACCTTAGTGGTTATCGAAATTAATAGACCAATTTTCATAAAGTGAATTGTCCTCTTATACTATTTAATTTGAACGAAAATATTTTCCATATGTTTCATTCTATAACAGTTTTCTTTTGAATGTCTATTAACATTTTTTCTTTTTATTTCAGGTAACTACAATTTCTTGATGAAACCATTAACAACTAAACAGCATGTGAATATAGAAAACAGAATGCTACACTAATCCAGCAAATAAAAGCCACCCTCAATCAGATACATTGTAGGAAGACCTGTATTAAGTAGACCTGTATTCTCTTAATGGGATCAATAGGCATTTCATCAGAATTCGAGCACTTAAATTCTAAATGAATTTATACAGTTTGTACACAAATAACACAAATATCAGTTGACAACAGATTTTTCCCTTCAATTACAATATTAGCCACGGTTAATAGTTGAGTCGAGTCAACGAAATGGAAAAGGGTGGACGATAAATGGGTTTTTTTTTATGTTCAGGATAACAATTTCTTATATGTTTGATAAAAATGTATATAAATAAATGATTCTGCTCTTTTAGCATGATATTTTTTCTGGAAAAACTTTTAGATTGATTATTAAATCGTGGTGGGAGATTATGCAAACATATAAATATATTTTGGAGGCAAATGAACTCTCTTTTCATATTTAAATTAGTCTTATGTATGTAGTCGTGATTTTGTCGAGCAGACAATCTTTGACCTTGCTTTACATAATAAAGGAAACATGTGGTTTGAATTCATTAGATTTTATGTCGTACGGGGTGATTTTATGAAGTGTTCTGATTTCTTCCTTGGTGATAAACTAAGATTTTTATTGGACTTCTCATTTATAGACTAAATAAATTGCGCTATTAAAATTTACATATTTTGATGATGACCAGAACCTCGATATGAATTTTTTCGCTTTGCAGAATAAAAATATGAACCAAGGATTTGTTAAAAGAATAATAAAAATGGAATATGAAGAACTTGCTATAAAAGACAATTTTGGTTTAATTGAAATAAATCATAGAAGCTTAATTTTCGGTACTTACTATTTTATCCTCAAATAGTTCAATTAATTAAATGGAATCAAAATGTTCATTTTCCTCTCTTTTTTTCACAATAAAAAAAAATGAAGAGCTTGAAATATTATTTATGTTTTGTCTGTTTTTCTGCAAATTTTTATGGCATAACTCACGTTTCTACATGAACTGAGTTTTGCACAAAAACTAATTTATTATTTGACATTTATAATAGTGTGATAAACATCATGAAATTTTTGTAACTTTTTAAGTCTTACTCAAATTTGTTCAAAAAATACCCGCTTGGAATGTTTTTTGGAAAAATCATAATTATAAATGGTGGTCTACCTTTTTTTAATTATTTAATACTGATTGAAGCATTTATTGGTAGATTAATCATTTAATCAAATAAACGAGAGCTTATGCTGGGCGTGTTTTAATAGCACAACACAATTAATTTCAATTAAAATCACATTCAAACTGCTGATGCAATCAATTAAAATTTTAAATCGTATTTATTACTTGCGCTTAATTATGATTTCAGTTTTAATATAAAAGTTTTAACATATTATTTATTAAATATTATTTTTACACATTTTTGTTAATTCTAGCATTTTTAAAAAATTTAACTTGAAAAAGCTCATCCTGAAAATGTTTTTTCCTGCCTTATCGGCCAAAATTCATTTCGGCCAGTTTCTCTCACTCTCTTTTTATGGCTTTGGTATATTTCAATTGGAAAGCATATAGCGACCAGAAGCACGAGAATTTCTATCATGTATGATATAGTTTGATTTTTTACGACGCACCTTCAATTTTCTTCGATATTTGGCCAGTTTGGACATTTAGTATAGACGTTCTAAAAAGGATTTATATGGCCTCATGCATCGAGAAAAGGAGTGGTGGAAAATTGTAGTATCACACTTTAGTTTTTTCCTATGATATTATGGAGAATCAATTCATTTAACAAAAATATATTATCCATAACAAAATATATTATATAGCTTAGTAGTTTTGCATTATATAAAAAATTGCATATAGTTTTGTTTCAATGCAAATAATATTTAAGTTATTTGAATATTTTACAAGAGATTCCTGTATGTAGATTAATTAAAATTCAGACAGTGTTATAGTATATGCCTAGCAAATGATTAGTATTCCAACAGCATTCAAACAGATTGAGGATATAAATCCAAATTGTGAAATTGCAAAATTAAAATCAATTTGACTGAATCAAGAACAGTATTTTTCAACAGGAAATTATAGAATCATCCAAGCTAAATTGAAAAATATATACATTACTCCATAGTGTACAAAAACGATGATGTAACATTTATTTTTCATCATTATATATTTGTATATATGTGTACAGGTAGAGAGGAAGTAGGTTTTTCATTTTGATTTGGCAAATGGGAATATATGAAAAAGTTGCAATCTCACATGAAATATGAAGCTTTATGAATGTTTGAATATGTAATTATATACATCATATTTATATTTATGGTTGGTATTTTCTGTTGAAGTTTTTCTAACCAGTATAGTAGTCTGTTTTAACTAATTAATTAATGTATTACTATCCACATTATGTATTACCTTGAACGTAATATAAAATCGCTCTTCATCTACTTTGACAAAAATTGTTAGTAGTTGAATATATAAAATTTTTTGTGGCATATACTTTTTATCTGTTCATTATCAACAATGTGCCCAACTTGCTTGTCGTTTGTCAATAATTGTTATTTATGGATTTCATGTTATTTATGGACACTTTTAAAAAGTGTCTCTTTTCTAATCCTTTCTAGTATACTTTTCTGTCGATAGTTCAATAAAAAATTGGATGAGACAATTGTCTTTGGCTTAAAAAAGAATAAGATATGAATAAAAGTTTTCTCAAGTTTCCTTTTTTGTTCAAATTGAAATCAAATGGTTATAATATAAAGCTTTTAATATGTGTATCCACCGGAAAATGGAAAATCGTTTTTGCCATCAAATTGAATTTAAGAAGACTTTAGGAATGTGAAGTTAGCACCAACTGTAGACTCGTTTTGATATGATGTTTTATATCCTTCTTGGAAATTGTTTTTAGAATGAATATTACGTTTCTGCTAACTTCACACACCCGAACATAATCCTCAGTTTCGCCTATAAAATGAAACTTAAAAAGTGTCTCAATACCATTTTTTCCCGTCCTATAGATGCTATATCGGTTTTTAAACAAAAGTTGAAAGTCTAAAAGTTTTTCTGGGATTTGAAGTTTTTGATAAATTGGAAGCAAAAATCCGATGAATTTGCGTTTTTCAATATAAGCTACCAAAATCTTGATACAGCAAAAATGTCATCTTGAAAAGGTTTCAATAACATCGGAGCCAATGAATTATTTTTAGATAGCACTTGACTAGTTTTGAATTATAAATTTTATTGGAACAAAGATTTTTGATGTAAAATGCTTGAAATGTTAAAATTTAATTTTCTATTACTTGTTTTGAGGAAGGTTATAGAAATACCTGAATAAAGTTTTTAACGGTTACAAATTTCAAATGTTCAATTCAAACAAGTTTCTCTGCAACATTCGTGCAGTATTGATATCGACCTGATGCTCTCATACTCTTGCTTTGAAGAGAGTTTTTATTTGCCGAAAAGAGATTGAATTTCCCCATCTGAATGACGTAAATAAATGTGCTGGTAAACTTTCAAATGAAAAAATTATTACTTTATTGAAACATGAAACCAAAATACTTCTACATCATAGAATATAATAAATAAAAAATGAATATTTTTTGAGCATTTAAAAAAAAGCATAGAATGAAAGATCTAAATTTTAAATTGTGTTTGTAATCATGCTCATAATAACAGTGGTAGTTTAGCTTTATTACAATATCAAAACTTCACGTAGTTATTCTTTAAAAGTTTTAGCCATTTTATTTACAAAATGCCCTTTTAACAATTATAATAGCTTCCATTTAAAAAATAGGAACAAAAATATTTTTACAGTATTATAACGATCCATTAACAAAGTGTTTGAAACAAACTTAAAGACAGCATACATCGAATAGAATAGTAATCGCTCTGAAAAGGAAACGAAAAACGTTTTAGAAAATTTCTATGCCTTTTTGCTATGAAAAAGCAATCTTTTCATACGTACAAACATAAAAGTATGATATTTCACATCAAATGTTTACTTTCACGATTATGTTGATCGTAGTTTGTAAACGATTTTAATTTTTGTTTGCAGAAGGAAAAAAAAGATTAAAGGGAAATAACGTGAAAACATTTTCTGACACAAAAATGGAATTCACTGATATATATATAAACTAGTAGCATAAATCCCCTCAAAAATGAGGGGTAGATGACACACTTGAGAAAAGAAACATAATATTGAATCATAATAGAGATAATAGAAATCTTTTAAAATTCTAGCCATTTTTTCATATGACCCAGACGCGTAACTAAAAATCCACGAATTCCTTCAGATTTTGTGTGATAAATAAGGATAAAAATTGTTGAGCAAAAAAAATCAAAATATTCCAATTAATGAACAAATTTTACACAGGGAACATGAAAAATTCACTATTTTGCGTAGTTTCTGGATGTGTGTGGATCAGCGGTGCATGGTAAAAATCCCATACTCAGCTCAAAAGTTGTGTCTTGTACTGTTATATATGTTTCAGAAAAAAAAATTTCAATTTTAAGAGCCATAAAAAGTGTCATCACACAGTGAACGTTTTTTTTTTAAGTTTTTGTAAAATGGAAATTCGTGAAATAAAATCCTGGACACCAGCTGGTCAATATATCATCCTCAAAATCACTAATTTTCAATTTTAGATAAATTTTGAGTATCGTGTAAAAAATTCAAGATCCTAACTCTTATAGCAAGAAAGTTATTAAAGCTCAAAAAGTGTAACGCTCTTTTATTTTAATTTTCCTAATTACTGTGTTTTATATTACTTAGATGATATAAAAAATAACAGAGCTTTGAGCAGGACTGTGACTTTAGTTGATGTGTGTGTTCAATGTCATTAAGTAATGACTGAAAAAAATCTGTAAGATTCTAGATCAGCAGGCACGAACCATTAAAATTAATGAAATGTTAAAGATAAAGACATGATACTTGCTCAAGTCGGCTGTTTAATAATATTAATGAAACGTCGCTGCTCAAAGCCAAAATTAATCAGCAAGTAATTTAAGAAGGTAATCAATTAAAACCTAGAACCCCATTATTCATGACGTTTAGAGATTTATAACCATTTTATATGTGTTTTGCCCAACAAAAATTGCAATACATGCCTATAATGTGCCTGTTTTGTGAACACTTTGTGTATACAAATGAAATATTCTGGGGTGACAAACGCAGTCTTATACAGTTTGATATACGAGCAATAAAGATTTCGTCGTTACACATATTCATGCTCACTGGTGTATACGTTCAAAACTTCAAGTGAAATTATGGAATAATTTAGCAAACGTGATATTTGATATGAATGATTATTGCCATTATTTTGTGCACAACCTAATACGCACGGAAGAGCACATTGTGGACGTCTTCGAGTTGAAGGGATATTTATTGCATGACTATTACATGAACAGCAAGATGAGGTGAATCGGGGTTATTATTTCACTTTTCCATTTGAAAATTTATTGTTTCATGTTTTTGGCAATAATAATAAGTTAGCAGTTTTCGATTTAACAAAATGATTTAGTGCCCTATGTGGTTAAAGGTTTTCCCAGTTTCCCAGTTTCACAATCAGTATTGGTATATACTGCTATGATTCCAAGTTTTCTACGCAATTTTCCAGCAACACTATACAACACAAAAGTATTCACAAATTACAATTGAAATTGATTTTATTTGTTTTAACTGTGCACAACAAGCAAAACAATGAAAAATCTTTCCAAATATTGTTTTGATTTCGCATTAAAAGAGAAAAGAAGACATAAATCATAAATGTGTACATGGGAAAACATGTGGTATGATTGAACAAATATCATAAACAAAACTTTTGGGAAAATCATGAAAACACAGCACCAGTAAGGATAGAAACCAATATATTTTATCGAGAAAATTCCTCAAGTTTTGCGTTTCTTTGCTGAAATGGGTTGTTGTTTGACCGAAAATATTTTGATTTAAAATTTGTATGCACAGAGCTTTTCTTAAGATCCAATTTAATTAAATTTAAAATGGTCTTATAATATTCCCAAACATTGTGTCAAAATAACGATAAATTTATTTGCGACTTGATGATGCTTTTAAGACTTTTCCAAAATGCTTCAATATAGAGAACACCTAAAGCATTTGAGTGAAAATATTTTGTAATGATTCTAGGAGAAGATATAAATTTAGAATATTTTAATTGAAGAATATTTTTGAATATTTTAATTTACATTTTATGATTTCATGAACAGAGAATGAATTCACAATTTGCATACTTAAGTGGAAAAGTTTAAGTTTCGCTCTTGTGTGAACGCTTGGTTGATTATTTAAGTGCATGAAAGAGGACAGTTGGATGAAGATTTCAAGGAGGCAAGTTTGTGCATAATTTCAATATATTTTAATCTATAAGCTGGAGAAAGACTTATACCCGAGTTCACAATCCAAAGAAACTAAGCAAATTGCTTTATAATCGAATTTAAAATATTTCAAAGATGTTCGAAATAGGTGCTATAATGGATGTTTCTTTAATGCTAAATATTAAAATAAATTATTATAAGATTTGTTATTATATACAAAATAGAATGTTTCCAAAATAGACGATGGAATATTTAACCATTTAGTGAATTTGAATTTACTATAAATTTTGTTTCTAAAAAAAAGCATTCCCTTGAATTAAAACTGTTCATTCAGTTAAATGAAATGCATAAAAACATTTTTATTCTGCACCGCATTTCCATTTGACAGAAGAAAAAAATACCAGAAAGATATGTGCATGCAAATTACAAAAGATGGAAGAAAACTGTGTTTGCTGAATTATTTTGTCAATGTGAACAGCTGAAATCATAGAACTTTAAACATGCCAGTAATTACGTTTGGATGAATGAATGCAAAATAGTCTACAAAACGACAGAACAAAATGAGATTTTTTGTTATTCAAAACAAAAGATACTCCTTTCTACTTTATGTAAGAATGCCGTGTTTTTCTCTGTGAATATGTTGAAAAGCATGTTGTTTCTGATCACATGTCTATGAATTTTCTTTCTTTGAGCGAAGTTCTTTTGTACATTTTGTTTTTTTCTTGATGCTTCGGAGTGTATTAAAAAACAAAGAGAAAATACTTTTAATTTTTAAATGTACTTTTTTAATCACAGATACAGCGACGTTTAGTTATTAGTATATGAAAAATTATTTATGGTTATAGCATAACTTGAATTTGAAGATTAAAAACTGAATGCAAACACATTGTGGATTAGAAGTGTCTGTAAAAGGATATCCTGTACCATGCATCAAACTTCAATAATTTATGCCAAGTATCACTTGATTTACTAGGATTTTGAGTTTTGTTGGCAATTTTTGATTTCCGAATGAAATAATCCTTTCCATTTTTTCCGATTCACAAAAATTACCAGTTCTGATTCCAATCCCTGCTGCAGTGTGAAATTTCATCCAAAACGTAAATAATATTTGAAAGTATTTAGCAGAAATAAATCATCTCCAAAAGGATATCTTTCATAACATATTTGGAGTATATCAAAGTTTGTTTTGCGGTAAAAGTTTTAAAGCAATATAGTACTTTACATTTAGTATAACCAATTCTAACCAATTTCGATTCTGATAAGGTTTTACCCTTTTGACCAAGTTTATGTGTTTATAACGAATGGTAACGAAACATATTTCCAAATACTTCATTTAAAAAAGAATTTAATCAATATTTGTCACATGATAAAATAATCAAAATTTATATTAAGAAAAAAAATTTCAATTCAAGTATTATTACTTTCCACAAAGTAATCTCCTTTGCGATTTGCTGTATGGTTTGAATGAATCTTATTTCTAATTTCTTTGAAAGTAAAATAAATAAGGATCTACATTATTCTTCAAGGAAATGTTTTCCATTTGTTTATAGATCAGATTTAAAGATTTTCTCCAATTTATTTGTAAAAGCATATTATATATTACAAGTTATATATGTATATATCATGATTTTGTTTATATCATTTTTGAGCCACAGAATTTGCCTTTTACACTGGAATCTACTTTGCATTTGACTCCTATCTAATTTATTTTATTCAGTTTAAAGTCACATATTGTGCAAGAGTTTGTTAAATGAACTGAATAATACCAAATAGGATTTTTAGCTCAGAAGATTTTTATGCATATAGCTAAATATGAAATAGTAAAATATATAATATCAAATAAGTATGAATTGTAAACAGTAGGCAATTTTCCATATCTAATAACGCAACAACCAAAAATAATCTGAGAATTAATCAAATCGGCCTTAATCATACTTTGTGAGCAGACAGGGATCAGTATGAGGCAGGATCAGTATTTACAATGAATTGCAGTTATCACAACTTTTTTTGTCTGCCATATTTCTATAAGAATTGAATTGAAAAAAACATGTGTGATTTTACGGTTTATTAAAAACATTTTCAGCGATTTTATCCAAAGTCTATATATTCTATACCAGAACGTAATTAAAGGCATTTTTTTAAGCAAATAATCGATTTTAAATAAATGGAATACATAAATTTAGTGCTCAAAACGGAATACAAATAGAACCCTGATATATTTCAGACACTGATTTTAGAACCGACAAATAGAACAATTTCAAAAACATAAACAATGTTTCGATAATAAAATCATTAAAAATTGGTTTGGTAGTTTGGTCCTTATGAATATCATGAAATAAATTTGATAAAAATTACTTTTGAGCAATATGAAGATTGTAGAAACTATGATTGCACACATATAATAGAAATAGTTTAAGCATGCAAACATATACGGAATTAAAGTTCAAAAATCAAATATGTTTATACTATAATTATATTTTGAATATAAAACCACATAATAAAACATAACGAACCTATGTGAGTCTTTATTATTATAATCATTCAAGTAAATTATGTATATTTTATTGCAACTATACATAGTATCTAGATGGTAGGTGTCTTAAATAATTTGAATGGAACTCTACCTTTTAAAATTTCCATTGCATTTGATTTTGTATTTAGAAAAGCAGTAAGTTTCTAGGAGAAAAATTTATATTCATGTAAATAATCTATATACAATTTACCACTTGCAAATACAAGTCAAATACTTAAGGGCACAGTCCTCAACATAACTTTAACATGAACAATTCCTGAAACTATAATGTTTTGCATCATCTATAAACTATGCATTTTGTTCATTGCATGCGGCTAGCTAACTAAATACTCGCTTCGAATGCAATTCCAAATTTCCAACTTTCCATAGAAAACAGAAAATAGCACACAAATATATATTATGTAAATAGATAAAAATCAAATGAAAGCGAACAATTTAAATTAACACATTCAAAAGTATTTACGTGAATAATTAAATTTATACGTAAAGCGGTTTTAATGTGCAATCATGTATTCATATATGGAAAATCTGTGATATTTTAAATGGTTATTTACGGAAACTCAAACGATATAAATTCCTAATGAACACACATAATATTCAGAACTATATATCCAATAAATATTTGCATGAATGTGATAATGAAGTTGCATTGCTGTTTGTAATTGAAACTTGGTCTAGAATAATTCTAGAATATTTTACATTGACTTGCATGAAGCAAAATCATAATACGGGTTGCGTCATAGTAATTCTAGTTGATCTCAAGTGTACACATATTATTTTGAAAATCAATTTAAACCATAAATTGTTAATTTATGGCTATTACACAGGTTTAGAAGGTTTTGATAAAGTTTCAAATGATACTAATTTACAAAGTGAAAGGATGACTTAATGAAAAAATAAAATATTGTTAAAAACATTGTGTAATATTGAATGTTAAGTTTTACCATGTGTTTTATTTTTCATTAAGAATTAAATATTTGATTTGATTTTTGTTAAACATAAATTATTTTGTAAACTTGGAAAGAATCTTAGAAACGAAAATTTATATATCTCTGTGAGATGATTTTCAATGATCGAACATCTAAAGAGTGAGCACCAATAATAAAGAAATCCATACAATCAGGTAAAATCATGCAAAATATAAATTGAAGACATTCAATTTATTCTAGAGGCAAATTCAAATATATCCTAATGTCGATTCGATGTAGCATTTTTCACATTTGTTGGGATATATTTATTTGTAGCGATGAATAAGATATAAGTGTATTGTGATATTGTTACACAGCTAAGTGGTAAGTATTGAGATAAGAACATTCGAAAATAATATATGCAGTCTTTCTGCACACTTGTATTTTCCCAACTATAAAACTGTATTCTACAAACTCAGTAGCTTTATTTTATTTGCATTTATACATTATTTAGGGATCTCGATCCAAGACTTTACTGTCTATACTTAGTAAGTGGAAAATTCAATAATGCTTGAAAAGGTCACATTTGTAAAAATATTCCAATAAATAGAATGCAAATGACACTTCACTAAGCCAATAATAAAATGGTTACTTTGCATAGATGAAAAGGATTTATCATACAAATACAAAAAGAATCTCAGTTCCTATAAATGCTGAAAAAATTGTGTAAAAAGAATATATGCTTGTTTTGAAATTAATGTTTTGCCATATAAGTAGTCAAGTTTTAATTAAAAACATTTGAGTTTTTCAAAAGATGGAAATCGTTAGTTTGATCAAGCAAATATTTTTAAAACAACAATAATTATTTTTCATAGCACTATCAAATATGCTTTGAATAGAAGAAAGAATTGAATACATGGTTGCAAATTAATAGTATCAAAATAGGACTATTCAAAAGGATCCATTGAACAAATGATGGAAATTATAAATATATGTTTTAAGCAATAGCTTTTTTGGGCTCTAAAGAATAACAGTTTTAGATTTTTAGAGGGTAGTGCATGGCTTTTTGCCAACATAATTATATAAATATGCCTCTAAAATGTAACAACAGTGTCATTTTGTTTAGTATATGTGCAACGGACTGGCTCATGTTCTATTCGATTTAAAATATAGATATCTTTTCTTTTAATACCGTGGCGTATAGTTTCTCAACGAAGGTTTAAAAATATAAATAATTGATTGATTTCGTCAATTATAATTTACATTATGACGAAAACATTTTATCAAAAGCAAACTGTCAGGGAATTTACATAAATTGTCAGCTAGCTACTGGCGCCAAAAATCGAAATCAAACGATTCACCGACGATTCACACTATATACCTTTAATTTTATTTTCATTCTTGTTCCTTTCATATCATTGTATTTTTGGATGAAAATATAAATCATAAAAACGAATTTCATGTAATAAAAAAATAATGAGATTGTGCTCTGTGTATAAATGTATAATTCTTATACTAAGTCTTGTATTTTCAGTAGACGATTTGAACATCCAAGTAATTTGATATGAATTGAAATGAAAATATTATGTGGAAATGGTATTTTGTATTTCTTTTTTGTGGCAAATACAAATTTAAAAAAGTTAAAAAGTTGAAAGTGATAATAAAAAACGAAAGCAAATTTTATAATGATACTTTCAAATTGGAATGTTTCTTATTGCATAAATTCTCATTCTTTACAGGGAGTATATAAAAATTAAAATTCAATTTAGAAGTTTTCCACATAATAAATTTCATAAACTTTTTGATTCCCCCGCGTTAAAGGTGGATACTGATTTCATTATGGATTTCATTATTGTGAAGCGAATTAATGTCAAATGTTAATTTTAGCATTACGCTTTCGTAAAGACTGTATATATGTATGTCAAGTGATCAAGCCAATAATAAAAAAAAATCAAAAAGAACATAAAAAAGATAAACTCAATAGAAGGATATTAAGTCCAAAAACCGTTAAAAAGTATTTTTTCATTAATACCACTATATCCACTCCCTTTTTTATCTAGGAGGGAAAAAAATACTCGTTTGAGAATTTTTATAATAAAAATCTCATAAATACACAATATATACAACACATAATCTAATATCATAATAACAAAAACATCATCATAGAAGAAAAAAATCACCATGCTATAGAAAACACATATTAACTGAATAATATAAGTTTACTTTCAAGAACTTCTCCTTTGAATATGCATTTTCTTCTTGGTTAACATATTATGATCAAACCACTGAAAACGTTTTTAAATTATGTATTCCTATTTAAAAGTGATTAGTGAAGGTTTAGCTTATATTATAGTTTAAAAAATATCAATAATGCATAGCTTTAAAAAACGATTGAATTATAATTTAAAGAAGGTATAATGAAAATAAGTATCGAAATGGAATAGCAAAAGTTTCAAGTAACATATTCATAACATTATTGATTATTTGTTTTATTATTTAAAAAAATTCAATTTTTCATTGCGTTTCTGTGTTGCCATTACTAAATATTAAGAAATCATTTTCACTGTATAACGAATTTTCCCATGTGCAGTTCAAAAGTAATGTGTTTATTACACCCGATCAATGACCATAACCAGAATACCGAAAGCGCATTTGCACTTGAAAGATTTCCAGTGTTTTATGGTTTTATTTCAAGTGTTAAAATCGCATATCACATGTATAAAAGACAGACATGTTTGGTGTTCGTTAATTTTTGTACATGCACAATGCACAATGCACATTGCACAGATTGGTACTCATATTATTACCGAAATATAAAAATTTTATCGTTAAAAATTTTTACAGGCAGCGTTGGTTTACAAGTTTCATAAGTCGTCAACTTAATCACGTCTACATGCTTTTCTTTGCCTGAGTTTGAAGCTGTTTTTGTTTTGTAATTTGTGCACATGAAATTAATTAATATGATCAAAGTTAATTAAAACACAGTATTTTTCTATTGTAATGTAGCTAGTTGTTGTTTATGTCCTGTGTACCGAAAGTGTTCAACAAAAACCGGAAAAACAACAAATATCAACTGTTGTGTATAATTTATTATATTTTTTCCGAGTCATTTTTTTATCACACACAAAACATCGTAGAGATTGTAGAGATTTTTTACACCAGAATAGAAAAAAAAAATGTTTATTGGAAAGAAAAAGGAGGAGAAATTGGCTGTAAAATGTGGAAAATAACCTATTATTTATTGGCTGGCACAAAATGTGTTTATCGATAGATTCTAAACATATACGCCATGACAAAGTATCCAATTAAAATGTTTGGCTTTTTAGAAGCTTTTAATTTATTTTAATGTTCAGTAATTCCGTTAAGATGGTAATATTTAGACTAGTCTAAGCGTCATAATCAACATAAAATAAAATTTTAAAAGTTTATAAAAGTTTATAATATCTTTGAAATATTTTATCTGAGCTAATACATTTGACACGTTTCTTTCATTTCAGAGAGTTTACGAGACTATTTTAGCAAATTTGGAGAAATTACAGAAGTTATGGTAATGAAAGACCCCACAACCAGAAGATCGAGGTAATAAACATTTTTAAAATTCCTATATATAATTTTTGTTATTGTTTTTATGATTCATGACTAACTCATTTAAATTAACTTTTATTTTTGATTATTACCCTTTAAATATACATTTGCAATTTGCATGTTAAATTCTATTTTTATTTTTGAATCATTTTAGTCAAATCCTGAACTTTATATTTAAAGTAACAACTAGTTGCTTTTATATCGAGAATGTACCGTACAATTCCGCCCTTTGTCATCATTTTATATAAAAACGTGCTACACAAGTTTAAGTTTTTGAATTTGTATGTTGAAAACCTAATGAGCAAATAATTAATTACTTTTTATTGGATAATTTGATGTTTTATGGTAATGAAGCATCAAATTAAAAGTGTATACAAAACTGAAGTGTATATTACAAGATAAGAACGAATATATGTGTTTGCGGAAGATTCTCTTAAACCCATTAACACCTCCGCATTCCTCATCTGCTATGAAAGAGGAAAATTTATTCAGTGTTAATAAGGCAAATATTTTATAATTCCTTGTGTGTAGCTAGTTATTTACATTCTTATGGTTACCGTAATATTTGATCTTAAGGTATGCAAAGCTACTTCTTTCAAATTGTAACAAACAATGTCAGTGAAAATATAAATTTGGATGTTTAGAAACACAGTATTAGAATGTAAGCATTAATTTACAGGAAATCCTTAAAAACAAATGATTTTGGCGTAAAGGTTGCCTTTTTTTCCAATTATTATTATACTTTTTTTTTGCTATTGCTAATGAATGGCTTGTTTGCCGGAATCAAGGCTCAAAAGGGTGTACAACAACTAGAACATGTAGCACGATAATGAATATTTTTCCATTTCAATAGCTTCAAGTGCGCAAACAAAGCAAAAAACCTTTAGAGACATTTCAAATATTTTACAGTACACAAAAGAAGTTTGAAAGGAAACTTGTCTACATATAAGCTAGCAAGCATTCAAATTTATGCGGTATTCGTAATATCTGTGAGGCTTTGACAAAGTGAAGTGTTCTTTCAACGATTCATATACTGTTTGAAGGTTCTTTCGTCTGAATAGAATTTTAATATATTTTTTACATTTTGCAGAAAAAATTCAATGGCAAATATTAAAGAAAGCAAAATGTTTTCTGCTGTTAACAATTTTGAATTTTTTGTTGTGTGTAAAAACAGAGAGATTTGAATGAACAGCTTCAACATACATATCTTCATCATATTTTTTTTAATGCTGCAAACACAAAATGAGGTGCACGTGTTAAAGTAGAGATTTATCCAAAGTAAAACCTTAGATATAATTAAAAAAATAAGTTCGAGTTCATTAAACATTTTTAATGAAAGTTTGATTTGAGATCAGAACTAGTTTTGGGATTCCTTTTTTGTAAAATAATGAAAAAAGTTTTAACAGTTTTGATCCAATTCGAGACACTTTGGTTCAATCTTTAATACAACTATTTATAGACATCTTTTGTCAACTTTCCGCACATCAGTCATCGTGAAATAGTCTTGTTATCAAGATTCTTACATAAAATCATAGTAGCCAGAGCATTTTACTTGAGATATTAAACTTTAATCACTTGTGCTTAAAAATCCACGATCTAATCATAGACACTATATTAGCCGACCCTCAGAGCGCATATAAGCAATGAAGTTACTCGGTTTTTAGTTATCCGCTAACTTCACTTACTTCATTACTTCGACCCCGCGAAAAAAGGAAAGGTACTGAAATACATGTTTTAGTAGAAAAATCCGTGTCGCATGTATTCAAATTTTTTTCGGTCTTTTCAAATTAGAAATGTCAAACTGACAAACGGGTTTTGCTAAACTTCACCGGGGTAAATATCAAAATAATATAATTTTAATAAATAATAATAAAAGATTGCTCCATATAAAAAATAGTCCTTTTTTAAAATCATTATTTTGTTCAAAAAAGTTGCATGTGGATTTTCTTTTATGGTGAAATATCAAAGATGAAGAGTCCAATTGAACTTCTGTTTCAACAGAATTTGAATTAGGCAACGCTAAAGTGGTAAAATTTAAGTGTCTATTTTTAAATCGAAACACTCCGTCTAAAGATACATATTTCCTGTTATTTGAATTCATTGCAATAAGTAAAACACTCGAAAGAATAAAAATGTACAAACGACCAAAACGAACAATTTGAATAATGTTTTCTGAGATTTAAATATATACATGATATGTAAAAATAAGGACTTTTTGAGTAAATACTCTCTGGTCTTATGTTTGATAATTGTAAGCTTAAGCCTAGAACGGTAAAATATGCAGAGTCATGAATACAATTTTTTGAAACAGTTACTTTTCCCTAATTATGCGAATTCATGTCAAAAGCAAGCATTTTCTAATTTTCTCAAATCCACCCTTATCCATGTTTTTCACTTTTTCCGTTGAAAGTGACTGATGAAAATGTATTTTAATAATATCCATGACAGTCTCGCAGCAATCTATTGTCTGATTTTTAAGAATTAATGGTACCAAAATACACTCATTAAATGTCATTGTCTGTGACAGTTAAGCTTTATCATAAATACTCTTTTGTTTGCATGAAGACAAAGATTTCTTAGAAGAACTTTGGTAAGATTCATTTTATATCAATTCCGTCTTTCAGTATAAAACATTTTATGTGATCATTAAGTTGATAATCAAAGCTCATTACAAATTATGGCATGTTTTAAAGTCTTGCATGTGTCTTCAAATAAAAACTTTTCAAACTTCTCAAAACTGAACTGATATCTTGTTGTGTAGAAGCCAAAATGATTCATGAAACATTGACAATATCAGTAACATTTTTTAAAGTGAGCCCAGACAAGTTTCGAATCTTGGTAGATATAAAAACACAAATGTTCTTATCAATTATATTAAACGAATTGACCAGCTAGAAAAGCAATAAATTTGCAAAAGAGTATAAATGGATTAGAAAAAATATGAAAAATCAATTTCAACTTAATTGTTGGAGAATTTATGGTGAAAATTTAATAAATTGCTTGTTCTTTCTATTCAATGGAATAAATAGCCATAAACTTGGCAAAGAATGTATTTAAATGATTAAGAACCACCATAAATATTGTGTTTTCCCAGAGATTGTATAAAATTCAGCATTTTTTAAGAAGGCTTCAAAGCAGAGATGCAGAAATAAAGTTGCAATTTCAATTTGAATTTTCAATATGCAAAATATTCATGTACGTTTTAACACTTTATAAAAAAATAATCTCTGCCTATTGGTTTCGTTTTGAAATGATAAATTATCGGTGCTGTGAAAGGCTCTCGTCAATATTGCTTCCTTTCAGAAATATACGAGTATTCAGATTAATACTTAACGTCACAAACCTCTCATCTGAATATCTTTCATATAAATATGTAGGTATGTATATATAATATTTAAACACAATATTTTTTATATATGCTCAAGTACAAACTTGTTGAAATGAAAAATATATCAAGGAAAGCTTCTTCTTTATACTTATATTTCAAATACCTGATTCTTATTTGTGCTGATTCTTATTAATAATCCTTTCACATGCCTCATGAATAGATGAGAGATTCAATCACATATAACGTATACTTAATCACTTCTATACTCAGTTTATGGATCTGTTTTGAGAGCTATAGAATAAAATATTACATACTTACGGTACAAGTTAAAAAAAATTCTCCCACCAAAAACTATTGGTCCGAGGAAGCTTTAAACAAAAATACCAGGCTTATTGAATTTCCAAAACCATTTCAATTTAAGACAATATTGACAGGCCATAAGAATTATAGTTCAGGGACTACACTGACTATAAGCTGAAATAATTCAGCTTCCTCATTATGCAAGAAAAGTTTTGAAGAACTTCAATTTTAAGGAATCATTAAAGAAAATGTCAAACAACACATCTTGAACACATCGTAACGCTGAACATCAAAATGATGGAAACTCCATCAGAGAAATTTATGGCTGTTCACAGAAAATGATAAGTTGATTGATTGATATTGAGTTCGAAAATGAAAACATTTTAATGGAAAGTTTGATAAGCGTTTTTTATGTAATAATCTCTGAATATTTTTTATGTCTTTCTTCATCATTGTTAGGAAACTTCATCGAAAATCTACTAGATTAAAGATGATTTTTTAAAATGACTATTCTTCTTTTAAAATGATGACACCTGAAATTATTTAATGAGACTTTAAAAGGTTTACAAGGTAAACATTAACAGCAATTTAAAGTCAAAATTTATTAGAGTTACTTTTTAAACACAGGAGCTTACAATTTACAAGAATACAAAATAACAAAATTAAAGATTTTCAAGATTTAACCACCATCATTGATCTAATTTTCACTTTACATCTATTCATCATACTGTCGCATATATGGGACAACAATAGACGCATATATGAATAGATAGACGCATATATGGGACAACAATCTATAAAACTCAAGTGTATGATTAGTTGAAACTCAAAACATCTATTCAAAATTGTGTTATTATTATTGAATACTTATTTTATTAAACAATACACATCATTTTTAATCTTAATGTCCAAGAGAATGTGTAAAAAGCAATTAATAAAAAAAAAGTAAGCAGCAAATTAAGCAGCATGGTGCACGACATAAAAAAAACAATATTAATTAAATCTAGGTTTATTATTTTTATAAGATAATATTTTATATTTACCTTGAAACTGACTATCTGCTACATTATAGGAATTAAATATAGTTTAATCGTTGATTTTATTGAGGTATTGAAAACAGTTATCCAAGCATTGAAATCATGTGGAATATACAATTTGCTAGAAGTTTATAATTATCTAAAACTCGCTTAATGCCACATTATTTGCATAAAACTCTACTCAATATAAACTATCATTACGGTACTTTATACAAAAGTTAAAAGCAGAGCTGTCTTTAAAATAATGAAATTCATAGTTTAAAATTAAATTAAGATGGTGGTTTAAACTATCAATTAAAGCTTCAATACGGCCAATAATTTTAAACTGTTTTAAAAATTCAATGGTTTAAATAAATTAGGAACATAAAAAGCATTAAAATGTATCATCAAAAATTTAGATTATATACTTTCAACCCAAATTGGTTGAATTTAATGACTATAATGTACGAAAGAGACAATAAAAATGCTATTCAATTAATAGCATAATATTTTAATGGTGATTAAGACCATTAAATGACTATACATTTTTAAATGGGTTTCATCGTTCCTCATCACCTTCTGCTAAAGGTATAACTTTATGTATTCATAACGAAACTATCTCAAACCAAGCGGCTCAATAGATTCATTTTGCATGTAATCTTTTGTACAATTTATTCTGATAGTTGACGCAGCTAATATTTCTCTGCTATTTAGAATGTTAGCATAGTCTTTTTTTAT
The DNA here is from genome assembly GCA_038502155.1 of Parochlus steinenii. Classification (NCBI taxonomy): domain Eukaryota; kingdom Metazoa; phylum Arthropoda; class Insecta; order Diptera; family Chironomidae; genus Parochlus; species Parochlus steinenii. The sequence continues at coordinate 472,041 of JAXCIN010000021.1, read as the reverse complement.
CAAATTGATTGCCTTCAGCTTTTGCATTTTCCCATTTCAGTAAAATATTATATCATTGCAGAAAAGAAACAAATTTCCATTATATTATTACCTTATTAATTATTCATTTATTATTTAGCTATACATTTTTTTAACATATGTTATCTTTGTCGCATATTATTGTAAGTATATTTAACAGCTTTTTTATTCGTGTTTATTATTTTTATGTTAAGGTATTATTATTAAAAAAATAAATGCTCCTTATAATAATAATAATTTAACTACTTATAGCTCAAGTGACAATTCCCTGATTTTCTATGTTTTTTTACATGTTACATTCGGATCAAACACAAACAACCAAATTTTCGGATCAACTCTTAATGAAAATGAAGTGAAAGCAAGTACGTACAATCAGATTAAAATTAAGACTCAATCTTTTTTTAAATAATAATTTACAATTTGAAAACAGATTTAAATGAAAAAGAAATTGTACACATGAATTAGGTACAATGTTAAAAAAAATTTGATTCTCATTCACGAATACTTTTCAAAAAATATTAACTCATTTCATCAGAAAGTATTTTTCCTCTTACTCATTGTCATCATTTATATGATTGATGAGGTTTTCTCCCTGCATGTTGTTGTTGAATTCTATATCATTTGTGTACAATAATCAAAACGAAAATAAACTTTCAACTTTTTCAACAAAATTATTATTATGTGTGTCATCTCGTTCTTTTTAACGATAATAAATCTAATTTATTGTGGCAAGAGCTTACACCAAATTTAGATTTGTTTTAAATTAAGTTTTAATATTTAATGACTTCGAAATTAAAATGAATAACGTGTTTCCAGTATTCATCCTTGTTTCATTGTACCTATAGTATTCATCATGAACGACTCCATCCAATATCTATTGAGACTATTATTTTATAATATACACCACAGTTTGAATGAATGCAAATATTTTCAGCTCATCTGGAATTGGCATTAGTGAAACAAACTCGGGTCCTCTCTATTCCAGACCGAGGTAAGTAAATATATATATTATTTCCAAAGCATTTTGAAATACAATCGAATAGTTTATATATATGTTTCAGACTTTTCGACAGTTATAAAGACGTTCCATTGATATTAAGCAGTAATTTTTGAATGAAAAAGTAACAAGGAAGTTTTTTAAAAATCGATAATTATTTTGGAAGTTCTTTCAAGAAAATTACCTTCTAATCAATGGAATGTCAGTTTGATGAATTGTTATGTAAAACAACATATATTTTTGTGGAACTACTGAATATGTAAAATAACAATTAAATAACACAAAAACACATATTTTAAACATATAATTTTATCTTATAAACTATATTTTGGCCTTCGAATTTCCAAATTCGTCATTCAAATTTCATTTAGACGAAAATCATCCATTCCCGCTAAATTTTAAATCTACCTTTTTTTACATGCTTGAAATTTTTTACAGGTGATCTGCTATATAAAACTAAACTTTTTTGTAAATTGTCAAAATTCTAATCCTTACCGTTGGAGCACAGTACACGATCAAATTTTTAGAGAAAATGCATGTATTTTTGACATGTATAACTTTAGAGCCTTCTGTATTTTTAACCACCACTTAGATTTTCACCAAAATATTTATTTTAGTAGATTTTGTCTAGTAGATCATCAGAAAAATATTTTTGGACTTTTACCTCAAAGTGGTTTTTTGAGCTCATGTAAGTGGTCAAGCATGCAGATTAAAAGGGTGACGGCTGGTCCAGAATTGGACCAAAATTTTTTCCTGAATGGCTGAATGTATCATCTTTAACACAAAAAAAATTTGGAGGTGACATTTTATAACTTTGACCACAATTGAATTTAATGTGATGCTACATTTGTGAATTTGGTGTGTTTTTCAGTAAAAAATCTAATGTTCCACCATCAAGAAGTTGAGAATGAAGTGAATTTGCCTCAAAAATATTTTTAAGTGTTCAGGTACTTTCTAATTGATCAAAATATACATTTATTAAATATTATCCAGCTTCAACTATAGTAGTGAACTGCTTATGCATAGATGACTTCTAATTTGGACCTGTAGAGCAGATTTTCCTTCAGATATGCAATGGATCATAAAACTGTCAGAACAAACTTTTATTGGTAGTGTTTAACAAATACTTCTGCATCAAAAAATTTATCAGTTTGCACAATTTTGTGCTTAAGGTCAGTGTGATGGTCGTTCACCAATAGTTTAAACCATCAATATTATACTCATTATAATGTTCATGACATCAGTAAGGTTTTAGTAGAATCAAATATGGAAGTTTTGGTTACAGGAGGTATCAAGATGGTTTAATTCAGCTTTCATGTAATTTTTTTTGTACTGAAAATGCTATATTTGAATAATTTAGGACCCAAACCAGCCATAACTTCCATATTTTATTTTATCAAAAATTTACAGATGTTAAGACCTTTGTAATGAGTATAATGTTGATGATATAAACTATTGGTGAACGACCATCACACTGACCTTAAGCACAAAATTGTGCAAACTGATAAATTTTTTGATGCAGAAGTATTTGTTAAACACTACCAATAAAAGTTTGTTCTGACAGTTTTATGATCCATTGCATATCTGAAGGAAAATCTGCTCTACAGGTCCAAATTAGAAGTCATCTATGCATAAGCAGTTCACTACTATAGTTGAAGCTGGATAATATTTAATAAATGTATATTTTGATCAATTAGAAAGTACCTGAACACTTAAAAATATTTTTGAGGCAAATTCACTTCATTCTCAACTTCTTGATGGTGGAACATTAGATTTTTTACTGAAAAACACACCAAATTCACAAATGTAGCATCACATTAAATTCAATTGTGGTCAAAGTTATAAAATGTCACCTCCAAATTTTTTTGGGGTTAAAGATGATACATTCAGCCATTCAGGAAAAAATATCACCAGCCGTCACCCTTTTAATCTGCATGCTTGACCACTTACATGAGCTCAAAAAACCACTTTGAGGTAAAAGTCCAAAAATATTTTTCTGATGATCTACTAGACAAAATCTACTAAAATAAATATTTTGGTGAAAATCTAAGTGGTGGTTAAAAATACAGAAGGCTCTAAAGTTATACATGTCAAAAATACATGCATTTTCTCTAAAAATTTGATCGTGTACTGTGCTCCAACGGTAAGGATTAGAATTTTGACAATTTACAAAAAAGTTTAGTTTTATATAGCAGATCACCTGTAAAAAATTTCAAGCATGTAAAAAAAGGTAGATTTAAAATTTAGCGGGAATGGATGATTTTCGTCTTTAATAATTTTCAAATAAAGGACTGGTACAGATTATATAATATTTCAGAGAATTTATTCTAAATTTGAAGCAATTTCAACCAATCAAAAAACAACTGAAATTTTTTTTCTGAATGAAATTGTAAGTGAAAATTTGATCCTTTATGTTTCAAGGTTTAATAATTTTTTAAGATTTTGGGCAAATCAGTTTTAAAGATAGAGAACAATTGTAAAATGTCTTTATTGATCAATTGATTTACAATAAATAAGTCTGCTATCTTTATTGCAGGGGGTTCGGATTTATAACATTTGGAGATCCATCTAGTGTAGATAAAGTATTAGCACATGGTTCACATGAATTGGATGGAAAAAAGGTACGTATTTTACTTTTATGTCTTTAGTTTATATTTTTTTTGAAGTTACAAAGTCAGGTTTTGAAAGTAGTCACATTTAAGCATATTTTCCAATAAATTTTTGATACTGCATTATTTGGAAAGTGCTTAAAAAACATACAAATTAAGAAAATTTTAAAAATATTCATTTTTTACACAAATAAAATTACACCTTCAATTTCTTTAGAAATTGTTCTAACCTCATTTTGTGTTATTAACAATTGTATGTTCATCAACACTCTATCTTAAAATGGAATATTTTCTTGTCGTTGTTTCAATTTGAATAATAAGATGCAAATTCTGTTAGAAACAGAAAACTTTTATATGGATTTCCTGTGAAATTTAATGAAAACTTTCTTATTTAAAACTTTCGAAGGATTTCGTAATAAGCACTAACATTAAAAGCAGATTAAAAAGTGAGCAAAAGTTCCGTGTTTCTGAAAGCTTTTTTTATTGACTTCTTGTCCTGATGTAGTTTACAATTCTTGTGCACTGATATATCATGATGTTCATTCTTGTAAGCCAGTTATCACCAAGTCAGAAAAATGTTGGAAGAGAACAGTCATTCTAAGAAATTCTGTAATTATTTTATTGAGTGAGTACCATACCGTACTTTTTGACTAACAAGATACAATTTATAATTGAATTATTCAATGGTATTGCATAACTGAAAATAGAATAACGTTTAATATTTCAAATTTGAGTTTTAAGAATAAACGATGCTAATTGCGGACTATTCGGGTTCATATTTTGAATATTTGCGTATTAGCACACTTCTGCTGCTGCAAATATACTTCTAGTCACTCATAATTTGTGCCAAACTAAATGACCTTTGAGATGATGTCTTTCGATTTTCAATATTTTTGATGGTTAAGGAGGTATTCTTCATACCGTACCACAGTTTTTGCACGTTAATTCCGGACTAGTCGACCCTAATTGCGGACTATTTTTTCGTTAATTCCGGACTATTATATCAGAGTATTCTTTACGAAAAAGATGCTTTTGACAACAGCACCTTCAGCTTGTCGAAAAATCATATTTAATCTCTAAGACTAACTTTATGACCAGAAGTGGTTTATTTAGAGCATATTAATTGTTCTAAAGTAAGTTACCAGCAACCATAAGGACTTGCTCATGGTGACTTTGAGTTGCTACTCATGCTCAAAAATCAAAAATATCAAATTCAAAGGGTAATTTATATATAATATTGGTTCCATCAGAAGGTGGGTGAGGTACCATCACCACCTGCTAGTGGTGAAAATTTATTTTTGTATACCTTGTTTTTTATGGAGTTACTGTCACTCTTAAGTGGAGCATTAGTAGGTGGTTGAGGTATCATGAGCATCTGCTTTTGGTAAAATTTTGAATTTTTTTACAGCTTTTTAAATAGTTATCGAAGAAAAAATCACCAAGAGAAGCTGCTTATGGTACCTCGAGCACCTCCTTATACTCATCTCAAAAGTGACAATGAAAAACTTAGCCAAAAAAAATTTTTTCACCACAAGCAGCATGTGATGGTACCTCACCCACATTCTGATGGAACCAATATTTTCAATAAATTACAATTTGAATTTGACAATTTTGATTTTTTGACCATGAGTAGCATCTCAAGGTCACGTTGAACAAGTCCTTATGGTCGTTATTTCACGTTAGAACAATTATTGAGCTCTCTGATAACCCAAAATTGAACGATTCTGGTTATAAAGATAGTTTTAGTGAATAAGGAGGATTTTTCGACCAGCTGAAGGTGCTGTTGGTGTAATTGAGCTCAAAAAGATTATTTGATCCTTGACTTCATTATTGTGCGTCATTGTTTCCTTTAATTTATACACAACCTAAACCTACATTTTGAATGAAAATTTTTGCTTGTGCAAAACGTCCGGAATTAACTTAAGAAATAGTCCGCAATTAGCGTGCAAAACCTTATGGTACAGTATCGGGCACTGAAGCTAAACAATTCCAATTTCATTAAAATTTTCCAAACACGATTAAAAATTGGACAAATTTGCAAGAACTCTGCATACTCAGAACCAAAAATTTTGAAACAGCATGTCTTCAGCATGTCTTTGAGATTTTAGGTCGGTTTGGTATAAATGACAAAATATCATGAAAAATTTTCGCTATTTGGTTAATGTAAGCTAGAAGCATTTCAGTAAGGTACCAACATAAAAGTTCTTCTAGAAATTATTGTCTTTTATGGTGCGAAGCCACTCCAAAAATATTTTTGCAGAAAAGTCGTCCGAGCATGAAGCTGTAAAAAATCAAACTTTTTTTGGAAATATAGTCCGCAGTTGAAGTAGTCCGCAATTAACTGCTTTTATTCTTATAATGGATTAATATTAATATTTTTCATTGCAGATTGACCCAAAAGTAGCATTTCCTAGAAGAGCACATCCAAAGGTAAGTTTAATGATACAAAAATTTTGATCGTCATAAGAAAGAAAACGTCGATTCTGTTAGCAAAACTTATCTTTATATAATCTGAATACATAAGTCTTAGTTAGTATATAAGCAACTTTGGAATCAATATATTTGTTGGCTCGTAGCAAAATAAAATGGTTGGAACCGAGAAACAAAAATCAAATTTAAATTTATTGGGTAAAATTGAGCGCAAGTTGCACATCACATTGTGTAAAGAAAACGGCAGAAAGTTGAAATTCTCTCATAAAATTTTTAAAAAATGATTTTCTTGTGATTGATTCAGATTTCTACAAATAATGTACGAAATATTATTTGTTGCATGCACATTATTCTTTATAATTTATATAAGTATCTACATCTTTAATATGTCTTCTACGAGAGTTTCGTGTGTACTTTCATATGAATACGTTTACAACATTTATATATGTACAATCTGCATGTACTTATATCATATGTATCTAATGTAAGATGTTGATGAAAAGAAAAGAAATTCTTTTTTATTGTGCACGTTCAAAGAGACTTTTTCTTCTTAGCATTATTTATTAGCGGTACGTACATTTTCTCATTCTTTAAATACAATTTCTTTGTCATGCAAATAAGGATGTGGTATTTTATAAGATTTTTCTGTGTTTTCTGGTTTTTCTCTATATATAATATAAAAATTCACTTGAGTTCATTGAAAATTTTATTAGATATCAAAATTTTAACACAAGTTGTCAGAACGTTTTCTCCTGTTCAGTAAACAAATGTATTTTGAAGTCAATTGATTGCTGAAAACAATACATAAGATAAATTCTAATAAACAGGTATTTTGTAACATTTAAACTAAAAAAATTTCAAATATAAATTATTCTAGAATGTCAATATATGATAGTGAAAATACAATAATAACCAGAGGCAGCAAAAATGTGTTTTTCTTTTTTTCTTTTCACACTTTCTCAGAAGATTGTTGTTGAATATTTTAAAAGAACACCATCAAGTAATATTAATGCTGTATGTTTAAGACACTAAATATATACGAAGTACACATATATAAAAGAACCCTCAAGCAAAGTGTTGATGAGAGATTCTTCAAACATCATTTTCTTCTAGCTTTTATATTAAAATATATCGGGTTGTAGATAAAACTAAGGAGCAAAATCCTGTATAAAATCAAACACATCATTTGTGTATATCAACTGTTCCTGAAGCCAAAGTGATACGAACATGGAAACTTTATTGTTTTTCATACCGTATAAAGGAAAATCGTATTCCGAAAGATGTTCAAGGCTTTTCTCTATTGTCTTTCTCCTTTTTGTAGCAAAAAAGTTTACATGGAAAAATTTTTTGCATGAAAATAATCAGGAAAACTCTTAACCTATATCATCTCATCGCATTTTTAAGCTAGCCTATAATTCTCAAAAGCTTCAAAATTCATTAAAAAATCTGAATAATTCATTAGTGCCATTAAAAATGCAGAAGCTTTAGATGAAAGGGATTACAGTTTATTCTAATTTAAAAACCATTCGTATTCAGAACCTGCAATTTTTGTAGTTTTGAGATTATTTTAATTTTGGTAAAGTGTGATTTAATTTTACCATTTCAAAGCTATATCATATTTTTACTGTCTGCTCCAAATTTCTTAAAAGCTTAAGAATGTAAAATGATATGCTTGTTTCGCTAGGTTTCAATAGTAGAAATTACTCATCATAGTTATAAATAATCTTTCAATTTCTGGTTGAAGTGATTTGAATATAGCTCTTAAAAAAATAATTTCCATTTCGTTACATATTGTATTAAATTGTCCATATTGAATATCCATATTGAATACACAGTATACTCTATACACCAATAACAATGACATATTTCTGTAAATGAAAACTCCCATAAATTATTGCAATTTTTGATAATAAATGAACAAATTTCATTTCCCAAAATTCCACAAGAATGAAACATTTAGATATCAAACACACGATTAATTTATTTTTGAAATTCATTCAATAAATTGGTTGAGTGTTATTGGATATTTTTATTAATTTCAATAAAAAGAACACCAATAAATTGTTCTAAATTTAAGTTTTTTTTTAAACAATACATTTCGATATTGAATATTTATTATAAATAACTCAAAACATATAAGATTAAAAGATGCTTTACTATTTTAAATACTTATATTATACTGTATGATTATCGTATGTTTGTTCGACACCCATTTGATCGTCAATACTGTGTTTTATATTTATTTGATCTATAAAATCATTGGTTCAAAAACGGTTCCTGGTTAATTTTATGAATGAGTACCTATTGTAATCTGGAGAGTATAACTACAAATAAAATTAATTGCATATAAACAGCCAGAGCGATTTTTAGAACTTTTTGAACACATAATTTTCGAACACTTGATTCTCGAACATATATGATTGTCGAGAAAGTGAACGAACACCCCAATATTTTTAAATACTTGTTTGGCAATACTAGCTGGCGTATTTTAATATCACTATAGTACAATGTGCATTTGCTAAGAAATGAAATTCATCTAATGAAATATGCAGGCATTCTCGATAGAAAACAGATTTGTATGAATGTACAATTTTCAATGTGAGCGCAAAATATGCATCAAAAATATTTTCAGTTGATTTTACTATGCTATAGAACCAAATTGCAGCGCAACAAGACAGGAAACAACGTCCTATCTGGTTTTATTTATTGTTTAAGGTTTATAATTTGAAGAGTAAAAGACAGTTTTACACTAGACACAATAATTGTATGTTATGTTCTATATGACACTACAAAATGTTGAATAATATATAAAAAATGTTCATTATTGAGTGTTCATCTTAAATCTCTTATCTGCCTTATTTCACTGCATAGTTTTATAATATATTCCAAATTTTTACTTATTGTATAGTGTAAATAATGAGAATAAATTTGTGTCATTATCAATAAAGTAAAACTTAATTTTATTTTTTCAAGAGTTTACTTATTGATTTTAAATTATTTTATATAGTAATTTTATTTTTGCTATTCACAATGAACCTTCAAAATTTAAGCTTTAGAATTGTATACTTCTTATGAAAAATTTTCAAAGGATCTTATCATGTAATATTATTATTAAAGCAATGAACTAAAATGTTGTAACTAACTAACAATTTCCGAATCGTTAAATCACGACGGAAGTATAGAAAAGTGTTTCACTTGAGTATTCAGCAACCATATATAAAATAATAAACGATTTCGTAAATTATCCCAATTGAGAGGCATTATTATTCCAAACGATCTCCTAAATACGAACTAAATTATCCTCTCATTAAAATGAAAAATTTGAGACAACTAAACCATGCCATATTAGGAAGCATAAAAATACTTAGACGAAGATTCAGTTTCTGTTTCCTTCATTTCTTATTGTCGGCGCAAAAAAGACATCTAGAATTTCTAAATTTATCTTTATGACTGACAACAACAACAAAGAAAGCGACCACAAATTCAGTGAAATTGAAATGAAATAATATAAGCATCAGTTTAGAAGTATATAAGTGGAAAAGAAATGGGGAGCGGTAATAACAGAAAAATCTGATTTTACACATGAAATACTTTTTCATAACCCCTTTAAACGTTATTTTTTCTTCGTCTAACTTTATGAAAATAAAAAATAATTTTACAACACACAAGACATTCACTTATAAAAAATTATCATAACAAAATTTATTTCTTTTTGAATAGAAATACGCGCACACAAAATTGTTAAACGAGCTTTTTTGACAAACAAAAAACTTATTTGAGTTTCATTCTTTTTTACATTCATACAAACAATAATCAGACCTTTTTGGGCTTTAAGCATTGAGAAAAAACAGATTTAAAGCAAGCAAAGTATAAAACAATGCAATATGGTAAAATAAGCCAAATATCGACTTTATACATTTGATTTAAAGAATATTATTATTTGGATTTTCTTTTAATTTTTCAAAGCTCCGTTCTATTTTGTTACAAAAAACAAACTGAGTAGCGCTTTCTGGAAGGGGAGGTCTAGATATAATTGAAAATTTGGCATATCTTTTTCTTCAATAATTGGGCACAATTCACACGATTTTGTCAATGTTTTTGTTAATTACAACTGACAAAAAATAAACAGATAAGAATTTAAACATTTTTACACAGAGAGATGTTTAATTAACTTTTTAAACTACTTCGATTCTAATCAAATTTGATTTTTGAACGATTAAAATTCTAAGCACGAATAGATATTTACAAAAAAAACATTTAAGCTTTACTTATATATCATAACTAAACTTAATTTAAATACTCAAATCTATTACAATATGATATTTATTCAAGAGCTGTTGGAATTTGAAATCTAAAACATTTAATATCAATCGAGCATGCTAAATTCATATAAACGTTAACAAGTTTAATAACATTAAAAAATATTCACAATTTACCAGAAAGCTGCATTTACATTAACACAAGCAATACATTTTTATTTATGAAGCTTGAAAGTGAAATCGAAAAAATTAAAAGCAATAAGAATTATGAAATTTTTCTTTTCCGAAAACTTAAAAACGTAGTATTAATTATAAGAAACATGGGCACTTGGTGTCACTCGTGACGTTTGAAAAATGTCCCTTGACAGCATTTACATTCTCTCGATTTGAAATAAGCTTAGACGAAAATAAAATATCTCAGCCCCATCATTACTGCCAACCACTTTGCCCATGTCTGAAACAAACCAAGAAGTAAAACGAATATAATTGCAATGTAATGCTAATTAATGAAGCAATAGTATCTTGAAGTCCAGTACTAAACTTTTTTAGTTTGAACATTTTTATAATGAAAGCATCATTTGGTAGAAATAAGAATCTCATTTATCACAATGAAATCCTTTTCATTATAGAGAAAGTCTGAAAAGCAAAAAATTTGACCATGCTCTGCACATTTATACGAATTAATTAAAAGTGGTTCAAAGTAATAATGTACTATTTCACTGAGTAAATACTTAAAACAGGAGCTTTGATGTGAAATTAAGTTTGTAATTATCAACAAGAAAATGGTGGAAGATAACATTCACATTTAATGCAATAATTTCTCGTTATAACTTTATCACATTTTGCTTACCTTTAATAAATTTTATTGTTATTTAAGAAGCAAAATAAATATATTTTTTAACGGTAAAAAGTTAAGAAAAATATATGAAAATAAAAACACGGTATTCAAAGTATTTGTGTAAATTTCATGCTCTACATACAAAAAATATTATATATATTTTTACAAGCAACTTCAGATAAAAAGTAAGCGAAAACCTCGGCGAAAATAGTACTTTTTACAAGTCAAACGTAATTTATTGGAATATTTATCTCATATGTATTATGATTAATTGCATAATATATATGGAATAAGTTTTTCTACGTTCTGCCGAATCTTCATTGTTTGAAAATATAATTTTATATCATGTACCATTGTTTAATAAAAATATATACTATTATGTATACACTTTGTACACATGTACACTTCTATCTTTGCCACATTTTTTCTCCACAATATTCATTTGTGGTGGCTTCGGGGAATAAATACTTAAGTTCTTTCCCGTAACTTTTTTTGCAATGGACGATAAAGAAAAATACATAAGTTTTTCTACAGTATTTTGTTATTTTCTGTTTTGCCATGTTTGGTTGAATAATTATCTAGATATTGGTTAAAAATAAAATTAATGTTTTTTTGGTATAGTTAATATCGCTTCTTAATTTATGCACAGCATAAAGATATTGAACCTGATGGAATTATTTAGAATATTCCATCAAATCCGGATATAAACTAATAAATTCACGACTAACATTATTAAAAAAAACAAAATTACAAACTACTTTTCTTAAAACGAGTAAAATTTAATGTTTTAAGTTCTAATTATAAAACTATTCTTCATCATATGCTATGGATAAGCATTTCTATATTTTCAGCACAACAGTGAATTTTATTATCGTTTTTTGAATAATTGCAAAAGTTTTCTCGTCTCTATTATTTAACTATCAAAACTCAAGTACTTTTAAAACTTTTTTTACTAAAAGTTTAAATAATTTAAAATTATGCAATTAAATTTTCTATTTATACTTTTTTTTGTTATTAAGAAAACAATTCACTGTTGATGAATTTTTTAACTCAAATTTCAAGAAACGTGTTGAAAACTTTGTTTTACTGAAAGTTGTATTATTCATACCTGATATGATTTTCTTGAACAGTTTTCCACTTTCAACTTCGATTGTGATGTTATGTTCTATTTGAAAACTGTAAGAATTCTTTCTGGCTGCTCTTCTGATCATAAAAGCGGATTTTTTCATTATTAATATTATTTTGATTGTACAATTTTGGCGCAAAATTGTTTTCTAGCAAAAAATCCATTTTGTCGTTCAAATGTGTAAGTTGAAAAGTACTTACTTTAATGCAATGCTATGTATGTAATTTTCTTTTAGATCGTTTCCCCCAAAAAATGGCTTTTTGTTAAAAGAATTGAATGAGCAAAAAAGTTAAGTTTCTTCTCGTTCCAAGTTTCGAAGGCAAAATGTAACAGACAAGAACAACAAAATGCACACAACAACATTCAAACATTCAAAATCTGTTTCTTTTTGCTTCCTTACACCATTTCCAAAAGCAGAAAAATAATACTAGGAAAAACAATAGGAATTGTAATTTTCACAAAATGCAACCATTGCATTTTTCATAAGGCTTGAAAATTATACACCAGTTTAAGCAACAAAAAACTGAATTGAAAAGTTCTGCATTTGTTGTTGGCTCATATCATATTTAGTATTTTATTCAGTCGTATTTTTGCTACTGGTTTCCACAGAAGATATCATACAAATTCATATATATTTTGCTTCTTTAGTAAAAAGAATATCAAACGTCATCTTCATTTCAATCCCTTTTTCTCATTAATGTAATGGTGTTTTTCTATAAAATATGTTATAGAAAAATTATGAAATGTTTGAAAACTATATAAATAAGTACTATTATTGTTTGAGTAGAAAATGATGAAATTGGAACTTGAAATGCATTTAAAATTAAATAATGAATTAAATTTTTGTTTGCCCTATTTGCGATAAATTGATTCAAATATTTGAATGTAAATACGAAAAATCGAAACGGCTGCAAACATGCAATTAAAAATATTACAAAATGAACACATACAAAATGTGCTCATTTTTAAATGAATAGCTTTTGTGTACCAAATTGATTGTCACAAATTGCCTGCACTGTGCTATGGAGGCTGGTGCAAAATGTTTGAATTAATTGAGAGAAATCTACTTTTAATTTCAATTATTGTCCAGCCTAATTGAAAATCAAATGTAAATTGGTTAATTAATCCTATTTGTGTCTCAAACATCATAAAATATTTAAAAGGCACACAATCATTGTCTGTTACACGTCAAATTATTAAATTTTCACAAGAATTTTTTTTGTTGCAATTTAATTAGGACGTTCGTTGGGAAAAAGCTTGCATTCGATTTAAATGATGTTTTCAGATTTTTGGATAATTTATCATTTTATGAAATCAGCATATTTTTTACACGATAAAAAAGCAAATATCACACGCAATTTTGTATAATAAAACTAGCTCTATGAAAAAACTTTTTCTACAAAATAAAAAATTAGTTAGATAACTTGTTCAAAATATAACTTAGAATAAATCCCTTAAACACTCTATATTTCAGCGGGCTTCAGCTCATTATCAAACTATAACATCAATTAAAATGACAATAATGAAAGTATATAAATGCTGTTATCTTTTCCCAAATGAATGCACCCATTTGCGTGCATCTCTATCTACATCTGCTTCCATTCAATTTCAACAAATATTGTCGGATGAACATGACCAAATAGCATAAATACATGAAAATATAGTAACATGTAAAGGTACACGAAATTTTAATTTCTACTCTACTCGTCCTCTGGACAATGACTTTCGCCCTGGCTTTGTCTGAATTAAGCTAGCCAGAAAATCAGATTGCGAGAATATTAAAACGAGTCAGTTTTCCCAGAAATTAAATCCATTCTAATCTAATAACTCATGAGACAAATACAGTTTAAAACGAAATCAAATTAATGGACACAATGATATTAAAAACAATTATACAATTTTATTCCATTCGGTCGAGCTTTGCTCATCTTTATTCTTTTTTTTTGGAGAATAAAAATAACAGAATATAATCGTATTGCTTATAGCATTATGACAGAGATGATATTATAGTCTTTTGAATAAGTCACGTGGAAAAGTGTTCACGCGCGTGCGAAAATTTTCATTCCTTCACAGGAGCCGACTATGGTGAATTGACACACTAATATCCAAAAATGTATAGAAATTGCAATTCGGTTGAGTCGTTCCCCTACAATAAATGTCAATCTTTGGAAAATTCCCCACTGTTTGCATTTCACCACCGCAACAATGTGCTGGTTTTCTCCTGAAGATAGGGTATGTTTGTGCTCAGTTGGCAGCCCTTCATGAGCACATTGCCGAACATAAAGTTAGCTTGTTGTTTGTGCTTTTGAGAGTAGAGAAAACACTCCAACTTTTATCTGTTTGACTCGCTCTGTCCTTATGGAAATTTAGTCCTGTTGTTTAGGGTTATTTTTCCCCTCGTGCACGAAGCTTTTCCGGAAAAGCATCCCCAATTGTTCGAGTGCCGACGCTACGTGGTGGGCTCACCCGGATCACAGTTGATTTGCACAGTTCTGGCATTCGCTGTTTAGCGCTTATCGAGTTTGCATCGATTTACCGTCCTTGTGATTACAAACTACCATACAATACAAAAAAGTTCTAACACAAATTTAGAGGAACCGTATTTTATTAGAAGTAAAGATTAAATTATCACACAAAGTAGATAAATTTAATGCAGTAATAGTAATATCGGTCAGTCGTTATCAGTCCTCGAAGTAATTCAGTAAGCTGCCAGTTTGTTGGAAAAGAGTTCAGTATAGCAACATCCAATCGAATTTAATTGAGATTTCAGGCCACAGTTTGAATTACAGTGTGTTTTTGGCAATTTTATTTAACGATTGTTTTCCCACAAAATCGTTGCATAAAAAGTTTTCCCACAAAAACTTGAGTGTTTAGTTGAATAAAAAAGTGGTCGCGTCGCGGTTAAAATTTCTCGGGAATATTAAAAAAATCGTGCGGGATTTTTAGTAGTTTGCATAAATTTTTGCGGAAAGTTTAGTGTTTTTGGAGCAAAATTTTTGCATTATTAAAAGCTGTGTAGTCAAATTACAAAAGTGTGTGAGAATAGTTTAATTTGTTATTAAAATCTAAAAATAGAAACATAAATACAAATTAATTCAGACAAAGTTCGAAAATTGAATATCTAAAGAATTAAAGTCCCGTTTTGGAATTCACATTTAAATCTTAAGATTTACCTTGAGATTTAACTGTTTCGAGAAAAGCAGCCCGTCCACAATTAAGTAAATCAGGCAAGGAAGTAAATCAAGCACCGAGCTATCAAAAAGTCATTGTAAGTGATTTTGAATAAATTTCTCATTTTACTGAAACTTTTGTGCTGCAAATTATGGCAAACGCAAAATAAAATAAAAAGCACCATAATATAATCTCTGGAAAATTTTAAAGTGTATAAAAGTTTAATATATTTCAAGTTGAAATCCGGTAAAGTTTTTCTGTGGGAACCAGCAAAGAAATGTTTGAAGAACAGTTTTTCCATTCGAGAAATGTGAACAACAAAAAGTTTTTCAACAATGTTCTTGTTAAAACTAAATTTTTGCTGTAGCGAAAGGTGAAAATGAAAATTATATATTTTCCGAACAAACAAGCATCCAAGCAAGCAAAACCATGCTAAGTAAAACCTGTAAAACCATGCGTTTCAAGACGAACAACTTTCTGACAAATCAGTTGTTGTTGGAGCTTTTATTTATTTATTCCACTGTGTAGTAATCGCGCTGGCTGTATACATAAACCTATGAATCGACAGAAAAACTCGAACATAAGTTTCTGTTTTTTGTTGGTCATAAGATTATCGATTTTCCTCGAAAAAATATAATAAAATAGAAAATCATGATTCTGTTGTATTTATTTTGTATATTTATTTATACTGAAAAAACCACATCAACCAACACAAAAGGGATTTTTAACAAAACCAAAAGGAAAATTGTAAGGAAATTTTACGTTTAAATAAATTTTGTGGATTAGTATTCTGTGTTCTCGGTGTGGGTGGATTTATTTTTTAATTTGATTACATTAGATGGAATTTATGAATTTCATTTCCACATTGCTTTTTTGTTGTATTCTTTACCTTTTAGCTTTATTGGGAGATAATCGTATAATTGCAAGAATTAAATGTGTTTTTCAGTTACTTTGTGTCTCCCTCGATGAAGGTACCTGATACCTGATCACTTTGATATTGGTGACGTGCCTGGTGATTTTATAAGAACAGGAACGAATTTTCTATTAAAAAGAAAGGTAAATTAAGAAAAAGATTTTTAATGAAAAATTTAAATATCTCCATAAAATGAAAAGGAGGCTAAGTATATATGTTTATGTGCTATGCGAAAATCTCTGATTGAAAAACGAAGTGGAGTATATAAATATTGATAAATATATAAAATCGACATGGAAAATGTCATTTTACCGTTTATTTCATTAGACGAAAAAACGGGAGTATCGAAAATATAGAAATATTTTTAAAGAGTGTAGATGTATTCAAACCTTACAAATACTTTGAAAATATCGTGTAGAAAAATAAGATACTTCAAAAATAATTTCAAATTTAAAAATGTCTACATTTCGCTTTAAAGAGCTTTAAAGTGAAAGATGTCATCTTTGCTCAAGTTGAGAAAATTTATTTGAGCAAAAAAATGGAAAATATAATTAACGTCAATGGAAAATTACAGTAAAAAGTTGCAAATGTTTTCTTGTATAACAATTTTCACAAACAGGAATATCCCTAGATTAGTTTGGAAATTTATACTTTTTACTATGGCTATGGAGAACTTGTTTACAGTAATAAAAGTATTCATGTATAGTTTTCATCTGGAAAATGGATTGGAAAAACTATTCTTAAGCTTTTTCCTTCGGCAAACGAAAAAGTTTCAGCATAATCGATAAAAATGATAAACTATCAAAATATTGAAATTACTGAATAAAATTCTGTAGCGATTATGTAAATTGATGAAATTGGACATAAATTGAATCTAAATTGGCAAATGATAAAAAAATATATACATTTCCTTACAAATACTATTTAGTCCAGTTAATGCGGTTGATGAAATAATCCAACAATATCAAAATAAGTCCATTATTTAGATCTGAACTTTAAGGCAAATATTATTGAAAATAAATAAACGAATTGAAATCATTTTATTATCGACGAAATAATTTTGCATAATTTTATTGCCCCATTTCCCATTTGTAGAAAAAAATATACAATAATTGCATGATCAAATAATATTATATAATGCAATAATAATCCGAATCGTAAAAATCATTTTCAAACCCATTCAAAACTGGTTCTTAAGGATATAAATGACTACCTTAATGTTCCGGTTTGATATCACACAATTATATAAAAATATCATATATTTAAGCAACTAAATCAAGCATTCCCTCTACACTTACATAAAAATTCACATATATTATCTCTTATTTGCTATAAGTAGGAAATAAAATAAGAAAAATTGTATGTTCAGGTTTACATAATTTTTCAAATATAAATTATGAAGTGGTGCGAAAGAATTCCAAGCCAAGGAAAGTTTGCTTATTTGTTGAGTGCTTTGAGAAAACAGTGTTGGTGTGCATATTTAGATCCATACATACTGTCCACATAAATAAAAGCATCAGTATTACCTGAATATCACGAAATATTATTCATAATATTTTCTCGTTTTTTTTTGTAACATATAAAATAGGGTAAAATAATTTATAAGTAATGCAACTTATAAAGGATAAAGGTAATACTTTAATATATCTGCTACAAACAAATACTACGCATTTTTATTAAGAAAACTAAAACAATCAACAGTATAAAAAAAGAATAAATATATAGAGTTTTAAGGTAAAAGCTGTAAGGTAACACTGACAATTTCAAAACTCGAAAGATATGGCAACATTGAATATATTTACTCTAGTTTTTTAAGATGATAATACACATCCATTCTGCTGTATAAAGGTGTATGGTGGAGCATTTTGTATTCAAATTATGGCCCTATTTATTTCGATTTTCTTGAAAGCACACTTCGTTCCTTAAGATCCATATTTTTTATTCATGCTAAGATTTCTACTGAGCCTCTCATGCAGGCTCTAGAAATGTTGCTTCGTCTTTGCGCCACTATAATGTGTATACGCTGGGAAAACATGTATTACAATTGAAAAAAAAAGGAAATCGTATAAAGAAAGTAAAAAGGTAGAGAGAGCAGTGTTATTGTTTTTGCGTGCAAGAAAATGTTCCTAACATTATGTATTTTTTATATTTACTTGACTACATACATACACTTTGCTGTATTAAACTAGAAAGGCAGCAAAAATTCAAAGAATGTTTATGAAACAAAAAATTTTAGGAATGTGCAAAAAATATAGAAAACACATTTTTTTACCTTTCGGTAGCAGCCGAATTTATGTTTCAATATTATTTACTCATTGAAAACCTTTGAGTGCCAACTAGAACATAAGAAAACCTACATCGTATACATATTATTTCTACTTTATTACACTTGTAGTTCGATACACTTTTATCCTCTCAAGAAAGGAAATAAATTTAGAATAAAAATTGCTTTGCAAAATCTATTGCCAGGCTTGTAAACGGCGTGAAAAAGGTATCCGGAACATAAATAATTAACTCCACGTAAATTCTAATTTTCTTGCGTCGGAATGTGCCACTCCATTTACCCAAAAATGCCCCAAAAAAATTATTATCAGAACAAAAAACAAATTGTGTCCATGAAATGAATTAAAATCATTTATGTGTCAAATTACGCTCAAAAATCCCAAACCATAAACCGTAAAGTGTACTTAATACCTGCGGTAATACATTTATATCAAATTGAACTGAAAAATGTTTTTAATTTTGTTGGGTTGATTCTCAAAAGATTTCTGGACAGAATTTGACTTAAGATTTAATGATTTAATATTTTTATTAGGAATTGTTCAAATAATTTGTTTGCACATTAAAACATTTCTCTTTCCACTAATTTGTGTATTTAAATCATTCAGCGTAATTTGATAAATAAATATGAATATTTTTGCTTGGTCCCATTGGTTGGGTACCTACGTATAGAGCTTAAATATTTGACACTATATGAAACCACAACACAAAAATTTATAATCTGTCAAATTACAAATTTATTTTCTTTTTATTTGACATTTATATTTGTTGTTCATATTTTGCTTTTTCCTATTCTTCTTTTCTCTAACAATAAGCTAAACGTAAACACATAATTTTTATGTATACTGAAATGTTAAAAAAAAACACAAAAAGGGAACATAACGCAAAACTACACAGAAAGTTATGGACACAACAAACTTGAAGCAAACTGTTTTTATGTGACGGTGAGGGTAGAAAGCATAAAAAAGTCTGTAAATTATAAGTCATGCAACCAAATAAGTCGATGCAATTTGTAAAGGCGGGCTGTATCAAGACTTTAACTAACACAATTTTTTAGAACAAACTGTACATTTTACTAAAAAGCTGCTATTAGATCGCCCTTCTTTTATGAAGATGTCCGTGAGCGGAAATTTTGTCTAGTCCCAACTGTTTAGGTTTTCTTGCAAATTTAAAGTTTAAATAAAAGTTTAAATAATTTTATGTGGAGTTTTTTAGGACATAGAAATTCCTTTACGAAAGCATCCAAAAGAATTCTTTCTTTTGAGTATTTACTTATAAGCAGCATTTTTTATTTATATTTTGTAATAATATTAACATTATATAATTCAATTGCATGGGAAATTCCCCAAAGAATTCTCAATTTGTATGCTTCAAAAATCGTTGAATTTTTCCCCAATTTTTATTCTTCCGTGTCCGTTACTTCACTTTCCACTTTGTTTGTTGCTGTTGTTGTTAGTGTAAAAAGCAAGAAAAAATTGGAAAATGAATTACGGAGCTCGGGAAAAGCGAAGTTTAATTTAGTGTAATTGTAACTATATATTCCATTTCAGAAATTTGAAAGTTGGAGCAAAACTAAATATGAAATTGTGGTTTTTATTTTATACTGGAGAATAAAGTTCAAATTATTGCGGTGTTCATGGTAAATCTAAATAGCTTTTCCAAAAGCCCCAGCAATGAGTGTACATTTGAAATGAAATATGATAAAATGTCTGTAATTCCAGAAACTAAGAACATTTAATTGTTTTTTAATCAACCCTAGCTGGAATTCTAAGAACTGAAACAGCTTATTGTATTTTTTTTTTATATTATTTATCCACAAACTGTACAAATAGTACTTGCGTTGAATTATATAAATTGATCACGCATTTCCAATTACCATTTATCAATATTATTGCTTTAATTACGCTTCTAATACAGCTAATACAGAAAAAAGTATAATTTATGGCAGCAGATAATCATAATTAAGAGTTTAAAAAGGAGACACATAATATAAAGATTGAGGGGGTTTGAACAATTTTCAATGTTGGGGCTATATAATTTTCCTCGAAAGTAAATTGTTTATTTTTAATAAACTTGGTAATTTTATAATTTCATAATTTCGTTCATGTTATCATTAAGTAAGTCTCTATTGTCTTCAACTCGTTCTTGCAAGATTATCGCAGATATAACGTGCGTACGAATCGCAAAATCCATTAGCACCAACAATTTTCCATTATAAACAAATATTTCTCATTTTGCATGTTTCCGCGAATGAAAACTCTTTGGAAATATTGTTAGCGAGAAAAGATTTTTGCCAAAGATTCATTTCCATAATAATCATCATTATCATCCCTATTTTTATTCGTTTCAGGGTAGTCCGCACAATATATTGAGCTTTTGGGTTGAATAATGATGATGAAGGATTGCTAAAGTTATTTTTATTCAGGTTAAAAGAATTATTTGTGCAAAAAAAACAATATTAGAAAATATGAAAAGTCATAATTTCAGAACAGTCCCTTGAAAATTATTAATTGCTCTCATTATATATTTTCGCTGAATACATTTTTTGGGAAAAAATATTTCATATTATGTTCTTAACAATACAAATAAAGCATTGTTATATTTTGTTAGATACTCCGGGATTGAAAAGATTTGCTCATAAAAAGTATCTATGTTACAATACAGTGAATTTATGAGTTTTAAAGGGAACACTAATGAATTTGCAAGTGATAATTTTATTCACAGCCGGAGATTAATAACAGGTTAATTCAATTTTTCCCGTTAATTCTTAATCGTTTTCGGAATTTTTGAAAGTTTTTCTCAGAGGAGACAGATTTGGGCCCAAATATTTACATAAATTGGCCCCTTTTGAGCGCACTGATTAATAATTGATAAATTTCAAGTTTCCTCATTATCCAATAAAGCTTCGAATAATAAATTTCCTAAAGTAACATCAATGAGAAAACAATACAATTTTGAAGAAATAACAATATTCGTGAATTTTTTGTCGGCAAACTTGCGCAAAAATTAACATTAAGAGGGGATTTCCACTCTTAAATCAAAAGTTTGCCTTCTCGTCTTGCGTTGTTCTATTTGAATAAGCAAAATTGTTTTTCTTGCCGTATCGACACTTTTTTCATTAATTTATATTAATGTTGTATTTTCACTTTTCCCTCAAAAAGTAAATAACAAAAAAATGAATAAATTTAATTTATTATTAATTTTTTCTTTATTGTGCGCAAATTTATACCAAAACCACAAATGTAAATCAAGAATCATTTATTCAAATTCTTTTGTACGGCGAAGTATCGTGTAGCAGAAAGCGAGCGTTCGCACAACAAAAGATAAGAGCAAGATGAAAAGCAGAGGAAAAGAAAGAATATTCCGGCTATAATCATCATTAATATTCCAGAAAATAAGACAGCTTAAAAATGTATAAAATAAATGAAATCCGTAATATACGAGTAAAGAAATATAAAATAATCCATTTAAAATCACCAGATGTCACTTTATAAAGCTTGTCATAGCGCAACCCCTAAGAAAACTCAGTTTACATATTTTTGAAAACTTTAAAATTATTTAAAAATTTTGAAAGTTCAAATTTATTATGATGTATTGAAAAGCTTTACAGTATATTTTTAAAAAAGCCATCCTGCCATTTCATCATTCATGGTTCAAACATAAATAAGTGGAAATTTATATTTTTACTAAATAGCGAAGCAATACCGAGCTTCCCTTGTCACGGGTGTGAAGCGCTCCGGAATGTCTTTTTGTTTCGGAGAAATCAATCCCCGAGCCAATCAATCACTATGAACAGTTTTACGATATGTCAAAAATGATGTTCGTCTCAGAACATTCCTTCTGCTCCTCTCAATATTTTTTTGTTTTTTTGCTTTCCACTTATAATTCATGCCGTTCATTTCACTGTATTGATTTTCATTTCGTTTTATTTATATGGTGTGCTTGTTGTTTGAAATATGACATACCGAAAAGAAATAGTTTTTCTTTTGAAAAATTGTTTGAATTGTGTATAATGTGTCTGTCAAAAACTCCGAGCGGATTATAATGTGGAACTAATATCGGCTTGCTAACATTGAAGCTCCGTTCCGTTTCTGCTCGTAGAATGTTAAATTCTTAGACACAACCTCGAATGATTATTGATTCACGCTATACAATTTCCATAAAAGGTCCTGTGATTTTTCCCAAACAGCGGCCTTTACATTACAATTAATTATCATGTTTTCGGTTCAGTATACTTCTGAAGTAGGTTGTATAGAAAATGGAATTAATAACACGCGATAAATTATTTTCAGTTTCTTTATTAATAAAATATGTGTTTATGTTTACACATAAAATTCAAACACGAGGGTTTGAAATTCATTTTTTATTCGTTTGCCGTCATCAGAAAAAGCAAAAACTCACTTTGCGTTCGTTCGTTACTCGTTCAGTATCGTGTAAGTTTAATTAATTTTTATTTAAATGATAAAACGTGCATACTGTGTACTTTCAAAGCGTATTATACCAATTTGTAGGAAATTGGGAGAAAATCTTAGTTTAACATTTTTGTATATTCTATACACCTCCACCCTCTCGTTTGTATAATTATTTTTGTCTAAAAAACATCTTTATTTATCTTTCAATGGGAAAGTATTTAGCAAAATGCTTCGTAAGATTCACTATCATAACTAAGATAAATCATTATTATATAGCACACAAACAGTGAAAATTTATTGCCAAGTTTCCATTTTGGTTTGTACTTTCCATGAGGGTTCACTCTTCAGTATAATGAATAACAAAATAAATTTGAGAAATGATTTTTTGTTCAATTAATTTGATTTGTTTTACAGGAAATTCAGAACTTTTCGTAGAACAACAAACAAATAACCAATTGTTATAAAAATTTATCGACAAAGACCTTTGTGTCGCAAAGTGCTTAATTGAATCATAAAATTTTTTGAATTTGTTAAATTTGTTTGCAAAGGTTTTGCAAACAATTGAAGATTTGAATGGAAAGTTATAAACAAGCTGTTGGAGATTGAAAATATTTCAATCTTAAAAAATATTATGACTGTTGGACTGATGATATAGATCTGTCACTTTTATGTCAGAAATCATTTATTAAAAAATTTAAAATAAAAAAATAATTTCAAGTATTTTTTTTGTTTCCTGCACTGATTTTATAAGTATTTATATATATATATGTATGAATTTTTATCATTAAAAATGAACCAACTTCCATCGATATTTATGTATTCTTGTCTGTAAGCGCCCAGCTCCATACTTTCCAATCAATAAATTCTCATTAACAACAGCAAGGCAGACTGCTGGCAATTGTATGAGTTTCCATTTGCTTTTCTGGCACTTTTTTGTCAATTTTGTTTATGAGTCAATTAAAATGAAATAATGTTCCAGTATTTTTGAAATGAAAAAAGTTTCAAGAGTGTACGCAACAAATTAAGAAACTCTAAAAGCTTGAATGAAGTTTCTTTCTTTCCTATTCAGTTCACGGTATTTACTTTTGAAGAAATTGAATCTGGAAAAACAACTTTTCAAAATTTTATTATGAGAAACTGCAGTAATTACGAATGAAATATATAAGAAGAACTTGCAGAGAACAGTAAAAAATTGTATACAAGAACCTTATAAATTTAATTAAACAAAAAAGGCGCTGCATAAAAAAAGCTTGAATCATCAAAAAAGTTTATTTGCTTGTTAATATGGGTGCGTACACCAGATTTCGGTTATTGATTTTTTGTTGGCCATTAATAATGTGTACATTTATCAATCCTTTAAGCAGTATCTAAATGGTTTTAGTGTAATATCGTAATATGTTTGCTGATGTGTTCGAAAAAGGTAATGTTAAAGTATGCGAATTTGAGCCAGCAAACATTCTGATGACTAAGGGTAAAAAGATGTGTATATATGTGAGCTTAACCTTTAATATTTATCGAGAGAGGTTCTTTGGGTATGCTGAAATTAAGTATCACTTTCATAGCCGAGTTCTAAGTTTAAAAAACATAAATGCAAACATTATGTTCAGTAAACTCGAATGGAAATGGAACGGAATGGCAATTTGAACCCACAAAATATACAGTTTTTAGGAGCTATTTATCATAAAATGTAGATAATGTTTATAGTTTGAAAGTGTTTGCTGGATAAGATAGAAATAATAATTTAAACTCTTGAATATCCAGCTCGTTTTAGGGATTCGGATTTTTTACTTCTTTTGTATAAAGCTCATGAAATTTACGTAGGGTATTTATGCTGGTGCCCGTTAGTATTTTTCCTAAAAGCACTTGAAGTCCACATTTGTTTGTTGGCTTACGAAAATTTTCAAGGAAATATTTGTGAAGTGTATATTTGGTTAGATTACATAATGGTATATGTTTTTGCAATCAGCTTTTTTTGTTGCAGTGAAATTCTTCCGAGGGTAAACTTTAATTCTTCACAAATAATAAAATATTTTCAAAAAGGTATACGTATTATTTATTTCTTTGCGGTAACAAACTCCTGAATTGATAGATTCGATAAGCGGATGTAGAAAAAAATCTGGAAAATTTTCAGATAATTTGAAGGATATACCTAAATACCAAAAGAAAATCCAAAACTGAGAAATAAAATTTTTTGGGTATTGCTGAAAGTCGCAAAAAAGGAATATTTTCCAGAAAAATGGGCACACAAAGATTACGAAACGACTTATATATATTTTGGGTAATATATCAAGATCTTCTCTGCACATATTCAAAGATATAAATTTCAATCCATGCTAAGATGTAAATGAAAATATACCAGTAGATGCGAATTTTTCAATTTGTATAATGTAATGTTGTAGAATTCTTTTTTTACTTAAGTATCTTGAATGCTTTTTTAATGATTTGTAAAATTAGCTGCATTTATCTGGGTTTCAAAATCGTTTAAAATTAATCCAAAAAAGTAATGATTCACTCTGAATTAAGTTTGTGGCAGAACAAATATATTGTGTTTCATGTAAAGATGAGAAAACAAAAAGTATAATTTATAAAATACATTTTTTATGGAATAGTTAGTGCCTAAAGTAAAATATTGTTTGAAAATTAAAATATGAATAAATGAAGATTCGAGATTTTCTCTTGATTCATATTTGTTTGAAATTTAGTTGAAATGAAAGTCTTCACTATTTAAACATAAAACTTTATGTTATTAAACAATAACACAACAAATAAGATGAAATGAATAATAATATTTAGACAACTTGAATACTTCTTAAATAAAATACATAAGTCTCAACAAATATGAAATATTATTAATAGGATACTTGAAAACTTTAAATAGCAATGAGTAAATTTGTTATTTTCACAAATAAAGGCTGCAAAAACTCTAAATAAATTAATTGTTGTTTTGTTATACTTATTACGAGTATAGTTTTGTTATTTTAATATAACTTTGTACCGACGTTAAAGTGAACTGTAAAATGGAAGATGTAGTTCGTTTGGGTTTTTTTAATTTCAAATAATCTTCTTATAACTTAAAAACATCATACTTATAATGATTCAGGTATAGTAAATTCAATTACTTTATTGTATCCACTATGTGGTCAAATCATTATGCCACATTTGCGGTCTTTAAGTTTTGATCTTTTCAACGTTGGCAAACATAAAATAATATTTGGTTATTAAAATACTGAACATGAAAATATGTATTATAATCTCAAAAGAATATATTATAAACTTATGTAAAAGCACGATAAAATGAAAATGATATGAAGCACAACCTGCTTTGTATGGTGTGCTTTACCTTGTACCTTGTATGGAATCTAAACTTATTTTGCCTACAATATATTCTAAAACCACACATTCTCGTAAGAACCTGCTTTTGTTTCTCGTTTTCGGTTTAATTTAACTTTTTATCATTCATTTCATAGTTAAACTTCCTGTATTTTGTTTATTAATTCATTTATGACATTAAATGTGAGCATTACATGTAACGTGTTCAGTAATGTCTCTTGTTTGTTGGAATATCTTTCATGAAACCCTTCCTTACATCATTCACTTTTGGATGCCTATTCCCCTTTATCGTTAAAATTTACATAGAAACAAGATATATCTTTTTCTTGCTGACAAATAAGTTTTACCTATTTTCAACCCTCTGGGTAAGCTCGAATCAAAATATTCAGCCAACGAACACATTATGCATTTTCAATATTATATTTGACCTTCCCAATATTTTTCCTTGGCAATCAAAATGATTTTTTGACGTTTAAAAAAGTATTCACTCTATTTTTGTTTTGCTTGAGTTGCTGATGAATCTCAGTCAAGTGAAATTTTCTGAAAATGTAATTAAAATGTTTCTATACCTAAATAACACGTTGTGTATTCAATTAGGGCTTTCTACAGAACAAATAAACGAGATTTAAAATATGACCCGCCTGTTTTCCTTGTACACCTAAAATATGTTTGAAAGAACCAAAACAATTGTTAAACAAACATATATCAGAATTTCTACATACTTCTGCTCGTGTGTTTGCAGTGCTCGAGTACAATTTAGAATTTAAATTTTTTGCTGGGATAAATTCTTTTTTACTCAATTTCAAGTTAACAAAACGGAAAATATTTATTGTATGACAAGTTGCATGTAGCCAGCCACATATTTAACATTTGTTTCAGCAAACGTCACGTTTCTAGTAATGCATAATATAAATGTCGCATTCACTCTAGGCGTGTTTAAACTTTCATGACTTTCGCATGCTTCTGTATAAAACTAGTTTCACCAAAACTTGCAATATATTACAGTTACCTTTATAGAGTTCAATAATATAACTCTCGAATAGTTTTTGCTATAATATTTTGTTTTCATCGAAGGGTTCAATTAAATTTGTAAAACAGATTATTCAAAAAAATATGTTATATTGGTCTAGTTAAGTGAACATTAACCTGAATGAATTTTTAAGCCTCCAATGCGCTCTCACTCAGGACCATTATGAGCATCAGCAAAATATATATCTATCAATATATATTATATTATATCTATATAATAAATAGAATTGTGTTCATAAAAATAGAAAATATATATTTTTATTATTTCAGTGTCATTCTTTTGTGTGACATCTGCGCTTTGAATATTTTATCTATCTTAACTTCCAGAAAATACATTGCGGTTCTAAATTTACTCTATAAAAGTAAAAGACACCCTATTGTGTATCACTATATATAACATGTAAAGAGAACAGCTTTTTCAAAAAAATAAATTATTTTAATAATATACTACATCTCTTCCAAATATTAATGTGTGCTTTTTAATTTTGTGTGTTCAAGGTCTTTTATTTTATCTTCTAACATGGCTTAATAAAATTTTACAAAACAATTTCAAAAAATTAGAATTAAATATTTCCTACTTTGTGTTATTAAGCCTTTAAGAATCACGTACAGCAATCATAGTGTTTTTTATTTATATAAAACCAATATAATTTTTTATTTGGTATTTGTACATTTTTGGGTTTGTTGTTGCTCTCGACTGTGATTGTGTTCCTTCACACGTGCCTAACTCAATTTGCTTTTTTATACATTTTTATTTTGAAAATTACATTCATTCAACGAAGATTATATAAATATATATGTATTCTCCATTTGACTCATTTTAATGAATTTAATTTTGTTCTGGAAACTTGTTACGTTTCCATCTGCAAGGAAATTGCTCCTGAAAAAGAACGCCCTAAGTTGTGAGTTTCATTTAAACAGCATGAAACGATTGCTTTGCACTTGTTTCCATATGAATAAGCAGAAATAGAAGTAAACTCTGAATGCATTACGTACAAGACCATACAACGCAAAAAGGCGATATTTATATTTTTATGTAAAATAATCAATTCTGTCTCATAGTATGTACATCAGAAAGGAAACGGTGAAAACAGAGCTTGAAATTTCATCACTAGATTTTCAAGCTTTATTAGTTTACTCAAGAGCATTCACAATGCAAACGGAAATAAAAAGTGAAAAAATTTATATTATTAACACAGTGCTGAGCATACGTGACTGTTAAATCTATTTAAAAATTCTCAAATAGTGTTAAATTATCACCTGATAAATTGCATAAAATTAACTTATTCACGTACACATTATACAGAAAACTTTTCCTTGCATGCCTGTTTGTTGTAGAATTTGCATGATTAAAAGTAATTTAATTTTTATATTGTTCAAATTAAACAAAACTATTGTGACACATTAAAACGTTTACAAAAGTGGAGGCGCTTAAATTAAACTGTGAGGAAAATTCTCGTACGTTGATCAATTAACGTTTTTTGAAAGCAATTACGACAAGTGAGAAAACTCCACATTGTGTGATGTTTCATTATATTCAGTTATAAAAGAGTTTCACTCAATTAACGAACATTTTAAACAGTTATATACTGAAGAGACAATCCATCCAAGAAAACGCCGTTCTAGCAGGACGTTGGTTAACACACTTGAAACTTTTTTTAGTTGATCTACTATATAAGACTAAACTTTTTGTGAATTTTTAAAATTCTAGTGCATACCGTTGGTCCACAGTACATGATCAAATTTTTAGAGAAAATGCATGTATTTTTGACTTTTATGACTTTGGAGCCTTCTGTATTTTTAAGCACCACTTAGATTTTCACCAAAATACATATTTTGGTAGATTATGTCCAGTAGATCATCAGAAAAATATTTTTGGACTTTTACCTCAAAGTGATTATTTGAGCTCATGTAAGTGCTCAAGCATGCAAAGAAAAAGGGTGACGGTATCTCCCGAATTAGACCAAAATTTTATCCCGAACGGCTGAATGTATCATTTTTCAAACAAAAAAAAATTTGGGTTGTAGACTTTATAACTTTGACCACAATTGATTTTATTGTGATGCTACATTTGTGGATTTAGTATGTTTTTCACTAAAAAATCTAATGTTCCACCATGACGAAGTTGAGGATAAAGTGAATTTGCCTCAAAAATATTTTTAATTGTTCAGGTACCTTATAATTGATCAAAATATATATTTATTAGATTTTATCCAGCTTCAACTAGAGCAGTGAACTGCTCATGCATAGAAGACTGCAAATTTAGAGTTTTAGAGTAGATTCTCCTTCATTGATGCATTGGATCATAAAACTGTCAGAACAAACTTTTATCAAAAACGTTCAACAAATACTTCTGCATCAAAAAATTTATCAATTTGCAAAATTTTGTGCTTAAGGCCAGTGTGATGGTCGTTCACCAGTAGTTTAATTCATCAACATTATACTCATTACAAAGGTCTTGACATCAGTAATACTTTGGTA
This sequence comes from Parochlus steinenii, assembly GCA_038502155.1. NCBI lineage: Eukaryota > Metazoa > Arthropoda > Insecta > Diptera > Chironomidae > Parochlus > Parochlus steinenii. The sequence goes on along the minus strand of JAXCIN010000021.1, from coordinate 442,148 downwards.
AAATCAGAAATGGAAGTTTTGGTTACAGGAGGTGGTTAAATTCAACTTTCATGTTAACTTTTTTGTACTGAAATTGTCAAATTTGACTATTTTATGATCCAAACCAGCCAAAACTTCCATTTTTAATTCAATCAAAGTCTCACTGATGTCAAATGTTCTCTAAAAATTTGATCATGTACTGTGGACCAACGGTATGCACTAGAATTTTAAAAATTCACAAAAAGTTTAGTCTTATATAGTAGATCAACTAAAAAAAGTTTCAAGTGTGTTAACCAACGTCCTGCTGGAACGGCGTTTTCTTGGATGGATTGTCTCTGAAGTAAACTACTTCTATCCAATTTCGGAAGAACTAAAATTGAACAGCAGTTGAAACTTGACTCAGCTCTAAACTCGTCTTGCAATCTCATACGTTTTTTACAAGTATAGTGACATGGCATCAGCTGAAAATGTGTAAATATATTGAGAAACCTTATGACACCTTTGGCACCTTTGTTTGACTGGGAATATTACTCTAGAAATGTTCTCGCTCTTTGCTGATTTTTCATGATATTTTCTACTGAGTATTTTGTTCTCAACAACGCTTGCATGTTATATCGATAGGTTGTGACATAAATGATCTTATATTTGTGCAAAAACTTTAATATTCTTATATTAAAAAAAAAAAAACTTTCTATATTTTGAAAATACATCTTTCTTCAAAAATGATGTTCGTATATGTTGCAAAAGGTTACAAGTATCATTTAACATTATGTAGAGATAGTTTAAGTATTTGAATATACGAATAAACTCGATTTAGAATAAAAATAATGCTTCTGCTTTAATGCATACTATCAAGTATTCAATAAACAATATATTTACGATATGTTTTAAACTGTTGATAAAACATCTTGTATCAAACCCTTGATATTTCTTAAAAACAAATCTCAAGTGGATTTAAAAAAATCCCAGAAATGCATAACATAAATAGGACAAAAATACCGTAACATTCAAGAATTTTTAAACATGCAATTCCAAAAATGCTCTTTACACTGAATATTCTGAAAAAAAAACTCAATTAACCTTGCATTTTTTTTAAGAGTCTAGGTAGAAAGACATTTGGTATTTTCGTTAGAGTACATAATTCAAAAGCTGTATTCTCAATCTCAGCTTTATATTTTGTAAATTTCGTGGTATATGTACATCTTTGCTGAATGAATAGCGGCAAGTGTCACGTAAAGGTAGAGATTGATTTTATTTATTACCCAGTACTTAAAGTAAAAACTTTGAAAAGTGAAATTATTTTTAGCAAGAGGGAAACCCGAACAAAGTATTTAAAAGAAAAATTCTGAAAGCGAACACTCTTCACTTCACTCGAACTTCAAAAAAAGTATAATTTATCGCATGACGTAAAACCTTTTTGAGATGAATTTTCACAACAAATTGCTAATTTTGTTTTGCCTGGCAAAGCTGCGTCTACATTATAAACGTCGTTAATTTTTATTTCGATCAAAATTATGATATTTTCACAAAAATACCCAGGTGTTTGTAATTTTTGAATAAAATTACCGTAATTACAACTTGATTTTGCAACATTTTATTTGCCTACATGTTTTGGCACGGTATTTTAAACTTTTTGGTTTGAAGCACTCATAATTTTCCTCTGGAAAAATATGTTAATATAAATGTTAGTCGCTCAATCGTCGCTCTACGTGATTCGAATATTTTATTGCTCTATAAACACCATAAAAGCATAAAAATTCTGCAAAAAAATTCGTTCGTGCGAAAAAAATATTGGTTTGAACAAAAAAAAAATTGAACAATTAAAGAATTTATACACTGTTGCACTTTAAATGGAAACTATTATATTTTATTTGTAAAACTAGCTCGTATTATGTCTGAAAAAGATTTTTCTATTTACCAATAAAAAAGGCTTTGGAATCACAACGTTAGATTTTTTCGGCGCTGAAAAACAAGTGTCGCGTATTTGGCTTATATTTTTTGTTGTTGAAAGAAAAACAAAAACCTTTAATAATAAAATCATGAAATTCCCAGAACCATTAAAATACCATTGCAAGAAGCATGTATAAAAGTTCGATGTTTTGTTCTTAAATTTAGTCACGTTCCTTCACGTTTTAAAAGTATTCGAAGAAAAAATTTTGCAAGGGGAACAACAACACCAAAAATATTCCAAATATTCCTTAAGGGTTTTATTTCAATAAAACGTGAATAAATTTTCTTCACAGATACAGCCAGAGCCACATGAAAATTCAAATCAAAAATATAAGTGCATGTTAGAGAATAAATTTGAATATATGAAGATGTTTGGAAAATTGCAAGATATCACTTTTCCGTATTTTATAAGTAAATAAGTAAATAAAACAATAATGACTGCTAATAAAAATATTATCCGACCAATCTATTGAAAATAGTCAATAAAACTGGAATACGACTCTATCATCTAAGTTATGGTAAAAAAGGGCGAATAGACTTTAAGATTTACTGTATTTCATAAATATGGACAATGTTTTTATTAAATTTTCTGAAATGATTATAAATTAAAAACTCTTTTACGAGTTGTTTGTTTGTTTGATCCTATATTTTAAAGGTGCAATAAATATTTATTATTCTAAATCAGCACAATAGATCTTAATTTTTTCCTTTCTTATTTTAGATGGTGACAAGAACGAAGAAAATATTTGTGGGTGGACTATCGGCCCCCACAACTCTGGAAGATGTAAAGAGTTATTTTGAGCAATTTGGACCGGTAAGTTTTTCATTTTTGTTGAAAAAAAAATATTCGTAACACAGAAAACATCATAACAATGTTGATAGCGATCCTTTTTTAATCTAGAAAAAGAAACAAAACCTAATCAGATAAAAGTCCTAAGCTACTCGGATATAGCGAAGATTTAAATCCCCAAGTTAAAATTGCTTTTAAGACGTTTTCAGATGAAGAGCTAATTGAATTTAACAACTTGGCCTACACATACCCAAATGTTGGCACATTACTCTAAAAAATATCGTTGTGATATGTTAATGTCAGGATTTTTGATATTGTACTTCATTTGCATTAATTTTATTCCTAAAAAAATATTATTATTGTTATTGTATTACTTTTGTTGTTTTAGTTGGTTTGTTTGGTGGAAACTTTTTGAATAACAAAACAAGTAAAAAACTTTCTTCATTATCTGATATGTGTTAAGTGGGAAAATATTTCTTTGGTGAAATATTCTTACCAAATTAATTTTATATTATCAAATTCTGGAGTGAAAGAAACATTGTTCTACGCCGAGATTGAGCTAATATATACATACCTGTGATACCTACTGCTTTTTGTTGTTAATGCATTGTTATAAAATTGTTGTTTTATTCCATCAGCTCCTCCAGTTGTGTACAATTACACACACACAAAACATAAATAATGACTATAGAAATTACCCAAATGCGAAATACCCAAAGTTGTTGTACTAAAATAGAAATTCTCAAGAATATGTACAATGTTCAGTGCCTTTCTGTGTATAATAATTATGAACAAAAAGGAAATCTTATTGTAATAAATCAATTTTAAGTGCTCATTTTGCTGTAATGTATAGCGTTGTTCGCAGCAATTCCGTAAACGTTTTTATGTAAAAACAATGTAAATTATTTATTATGTCTTCTTATAGCTTCTGCGTGAGGCAAAAGAAAGAGTAATCTTGAATGGCTACACAAAGTATTTTTTCACAGTTAATTGATCGACAGCAATTTATATGTATTTTTTATTTATTAGAAATTTGCTTTATTCTATGACTTTTATTAAAATTTCCAAAATCTTGAACTTCGATCAATTTCAATGTGCATACTTTTGACAGTTTATTTTATTTGTTCTGAGTTTAGCACTCAGATTATGATAAATCTACTGTTCTAGAGCAAATGAGAATTTAAAATTCAAGTAGACATTCGAATTTCTTAAAAAAAATACACAAATTAATGTTGAAAATCTTTAATGAATGGCAGAAAACAGATGAAAAATCTCAAAAATCCACCAAGGATTTGAAACGTGCAAACATGAAATAAATAAAAATCTACTTATGTATATGAATTGAAGTAAAGTATCACAAGCAAAAAAATGGAAAAGCGAAGTTTTGATAATGTCGAGGAATGGAAAAACGAAAAATAGAAATAATTTCCACTTAAGCATGAACAAGATGAAGTAAAAATAATATTTGAATTATGGAGCACAATTCATGTTTAGAGATTATTTCTCGTTTTTTTTTTGACATTTTCATGGTAAGTTTGTGAGTATTTAATATTTCAGGAGAAAATTTTATTTCAAATTACAAGTGTCGGCTTTCAGACATTTCATTATTGGGTTAAGAATTTGTATTTAAACTCAATCTGTTAATTCAATTAACAACAACAAAAAATTCATTCTTTGTGAAAAATTATACTGTTAGATTAAGTATAAAAACATGAATTCAATGAATATAAAATCTTTAATGTTTGTTGCACTTACTGTAATATCAGAATTTTCTTTTATAACATCAAAACTTTTTTTTGCTTTCATGAGCAAGATTCTCGTTCATGTTCATGCTATTCAAGCTTTAAAGGTGCAAAAACTCGTTTCAAGATAAATTTCATACATTTATCTAAAAAAGCGCAAAGTATATAATGTTTAAGTAAGTAAATCATTTTAATGTTATGTGATCATTCTAATTATTGCTCAAAAATATATGGAACCATTAGCGCACGTACAAGCCGTTAAAAACGACATCTTTATTATATGTGACTTCTACACTTTTCTCTCAAGCTCAATTTTAACCACAAGAACATATTATGAATATAATATAATGTTTTTGTGTATTTTGGAGAAAAACTATTAAAACTTTAGATATTTTTAAAAGCAGTTCAAGATTGTAAAACGTGTTAAGTATATCTAGCTCCTTTTTGGCCAAAATACATTATCATGACATAAAAATTTGTTAGCGAATTATAAAAACTGGAACTTATATTCTTGCAATTGATTTTTATCGGATAAGATTTATCCTTGAGACTCTTTTATAGCCTTACTCATATAAGTAATCCTTATCCAATATGATTGCCTACCTTTATTCAAGCAAAACCGCTTATTCAGATAGAAGCTAATGAAATAAAAAGCTTTTTCTTTTTCCAACGACTTCCTTTTAAAACGCATTAACAAAAATTACTTTCACAAAGAGGATAGAAAATATTGTATCCTATTAACTCAACTGATCAAATATTCCATCATATTATTTTCTATCTCAATTTGTCGATTTATATTTTATAGAAATATCGTATATATATAATCAATACTGTATTAGTTTTTATACACAGTTTTTTTATTTCATATAGTAGACTGAATAAAACGTGAATTGTACAATAGCAATTTTCATAATTTGAAACTTGCATAATTTTACTGAACATTTCCCGTACACACAGCTAATTAAACAAAATCAAATATTTAGTGCACGCCTGCAGGGAATTAGTTTGTATGTTTCTACACGTAAAAGGTTTTATTATACATGAAGTTGCAAAAAATACCGTGAAGTAAAACAAGCATAAATTTCAGCATTCATTAATATTTAGTAAGTTTGGCGGTTCATACCAGCAGAAATTTTGCATGTGTTGTTATTCAAATATAAAACTTTTTACAATCCACCCTCGCAAAATCAGTAAACCTTGCTTTTAATTGTGACATATATGTATTTATATATTTATATATATATAAATATAGGTTTAATTTAATGTCTTATCATTATATGAAATTTTTAGTGCCGCGATATATTATTAATGGTTCAGAATGTGTCATTTAAAATTTAATGTCACGTTACTGAATGTAGAATGTAGCTGTATCAAATATGCGAGCAATATGAAATAACTCTAATGTAGGTTTTATTCAAATATTTGCATTGTGTTAGTGTGTATCACAATTTAATTTTACATTTGACAAATCATTTCTACAATTATTGTGTTGAGTTGAGAGTGAAAATTCTTCCAATTTTACTTATAAACTGAGAGGTATTTAAGCTGTAGAGCTACGAAGACAACTCGACACAACCATTAAAGCTGAACAAAAGTCGTTATTGTAAAATGAGAAAAGATCCACATTAAATTGGAATTTTAATTATTAATCTTCTTTCAAGATTCTTGAAACTCTGAGATAATTTGAAATTTACTTTAGTCATTAAAAAATTAGGGGATCGACCATTTACCTCATTAATATTGAAACAACTTGATCTTTACCGAATTGGTTTTGAAAAAAACTGCCGATTTTCATTATGAACACCCTTGAAAAGGGTTGCATATTTAATTTAATTCATGAGTATTTAGTTGATAAACACAGAAGTTTATATTAAATTTGTTCAAAAATAATGCTTTTAACATTGCCATAAATTCCCATAAATTATTTACGTATGCATTCACATTCAACCTCAACACTTATAGATATCAGCAGAAGTGATGTTTACAATAATAATTTGTACTAAATGTTTGAGAATGTAGGAAAACGTAATCGAAACCACTGGGAAAAATAGCGTCAAGTAGCTTTAGGGCACTATTTTATTGATTGTGTTATAGGAATTTTCAAATAACTTTGGTACACATAAAACATTGCAAAGACGAAACAAAACACAAAAGTAAATATTGGGGCCAAAAAATTGAAAACAAATTTAATATTTTTGTAAATATTTGTGATCCTTGGAGATTTTCCATACTTGTGTATAATTTTTGTTTAAAAAATTACACTGTTCATTGAGTTATACTATCTTTATTTATGTATTGTGATTGGATTTTGGCGATTTGTTCTTCGAAATCAAATTGTGCAACAAAATAAGTGTTTTTTTTCTTTCAAATATGTATAATGTACACTTTTGTGAGGCAACCAGATTAAATAGATTCTATTATATTAGATACACATCAAACGTAAAGCAGATTATGTCAATCAAAGTACAATTGCTCAATATTAATGCTCAGTTTGATTTGTTTGCTCTTTTTCTTTGAGTTTATTACGTTTACTTTATTGTATAAACAAAAAAGTGATGTGTATCGTAAATGCAATTTGCAGATCGTGCATGAAAATCTAGCATCATGAGCAATTTATCCGGATTAAATTTTGTCACAATTTAAAAACCTATAAATATTGTTAATGATTGCGGCATAAAAAATATTTTTTGTCACAACATATGTAAACTATAATCAAAATAGGCATTTTCAAACGGTTAAATTGTATTATAATTAATCGTATGCTAATTTAATTTCGCGTGACGGACATAATTTAAACTTTGAACAAGTCATTTTTTGAAATTATTTGTGGTTTTACGTGAACTGAAATAATAATGCTGTTTTTGCCTATTTTTAATTTATGCACAATCATATTTTACCATCAATCAAAAATATTTCAAAAACAAAAATTTTAGAATTGATGTTATTTCTGGTTAAGCACATTATTATAATCAGACAAATAAATATCCAAATTATATTAAGTTCTATGTTACGTAAATATGTTTTTGAAAAATGTTTTTACAATTTGTTTTTACCGAAAAAATCTATTTTGGTGAGTTTGTGACAAGTCTTAAATACATTTATGCTCATAGTGAATCATTTCGCAGATCTTATACTATGTAACATCTTAAAATTTGCAGAATAATCAATAAGTTAAAAGTGTTCAGTTTTTTTGGAAGCTCAAAATATTTTCAAATTCTACTCGATCAAACTACATTTTCTGAATATTTTCTTAAAGATCCCACTTGGAAAATATATTACTCTGCAATTTATTAAAGGTTTAATTTTTGAAGACAAATCTCACAAACACACTGCATTTATTATTCACGTCATGCCTGAAGATTTTACTGAAGAAGAAAAAATCATCAAACTTGTCTTGACTAAGATAACATACAAATACAAAGTGTTTGGGTTTCGGAGCGAAATGATGATTGTAGAACAAATATTATAAAACAGGTCAAAGGTTGTGAGCCTCATCAAACATCCATTCAAACATCCAGTTTAGCAAAAAATATTATATATTTTGTAGCTTATCAATAAAAGCCCAGACAAAATGAGAGAGAGGAATAGCTATAATAATGATTTTTATACTATTATAACAAAGCAATGTGCAATTATTTTTTTAAAAGTTTTATTTGAAAGTTTTGTTTTCATCAACATAATGACTGAAACAATTCAAACCAGCTAACCATAAATGGAAAATCACATTAACATTTCATGTTGGTTAACTAAAGTATTTGTTATTTTTCAAAATCAATATATCGTTTCAACAAAAAGCACACCAAAATGACATTCACAAATCGACAAAATGTAGTAAAATTGGATGGAATTTTTGGTGTGGCATTCAAATGATGTTGATGGCAAAAATAGATATATTTTGTTGGATATTATATTCTGATTCTATGCAAGTAAAAATCTTCAAAGTTTTAATAGTCTGTCCCTAAACCTGTACGGTTTTTATCATGCTAATTTGGAGAGAGTTCGCATCATAAAACTAAGGGTTACATTTTGTTACAGTTTGAATTTATAATTTTAAAACTCAATAAAATACAAAAGATTTCCGTTTTCGGTTGCATGTATAATTTAAGTGTTGGTTACTTGGAAAGTTATTATTATGCTTTGATTTTAGGATCTTTAGTGAAAACAATGTCTAAATTTTCAGGATTCAAACAGTTTTACTATTTTTATTTGAATTTTCAAAAGTCTTAACTTGAAATTTTCTACATCAGAAAATACTAATGACGCATGAGCTCACATATTTATAAATATTCATGTTTTGCTGTCGATGTGTCTGCCAAGCATACTGGAAAAGCCTTTTTTAAACTTACTTTTATTACAGCCATTAAAAAGTTACGCACCTAGGTAAAGATCCGCCTAATTTTATAACCATGCTGAAACATTCTGAAAACTTTTATATTTCAACCATTAAATTTTTTCATACAACCAAGTTGCTGCAAATGAGTACCGTTGAGCCGAATAATTAATTAATTCAACGGATATTGGTACTAATTGAGCAAATATGCTGAGCTGAGCAGTGTCATGAGATTCATTATACAACAAAACAGCAAAGTGTAAGACGACGTGATGACTTTTTTATGGTTAAATACATGTTAAACATATGCGCACTATGTCTAAGATTTTATTAATTTATCTTGAGCATTTTGTTTTTGGTTGTGTTTTTCACATGTTTTGGTAGTGCTTACTACTTTTATTATTTTAAGTAAAAATAATTGGGATGTCGAGACCATTACGACCCATAAACACATAAAACAGGTCAAATATTGTTAAGCTTATGTTCTAACTTTCTACAATACTACATGCTGCCAACATTTTCCCATTATACATGAAAATAATATCCGAGCCGATATAATGAAAACAGCAAGTTTTTCATAAAAATTTATTTTTGTTTAAATACACAAAAGAGTTTTGGCTCATAGAATTGCCTATAAAAAATAGATGGACTCCAAAAATGTAAAGATGAATCATTAAAAATCTTCGATTTCTAAGCTGGAGCTTTTAATGCTGCTAGAAACGGATTTGCTGGATGAACTGATGCTGGAAGATTTTACTGATGACGATGAAGAAACGGATTGTGAAACAGATTTGGACTGTTGAACGCTTTGCGATACACTTTTAGCCACACTCTCAGAGACGCTCTTTTGAACATTTTCTTGGACGTTTGCCGAGACTGTCTTTTGGACACTCTGTTGCACGCTTTTTTCAGCACTTGCTTCCATAGTTCCATGCTCGCCTTTAGCCACAACAGAAGCCACACTTTTTTGAGAGCTTTTAGCACTTTCAATCACACCAGTGGCCGTCTTCTCAATGCTAGACTACAATTTTAGAAACGTGTACTTATTAAAATTAATTTCGTTTCCCTAAAGGTTTGCCCAAATTATACCTCTGATGAAGTCTCTGAGCTCGCCGTTGAACTCTTCACGACACCGCTTCCAAGATTTACTTCAGCCAATTCCATTTTCAGTGATTTTCACTTTGATGCTCCTAATTCAATTATTTGTGTATTCCGTTTGAGTTGCTTCAACCAAATAGCTAAAAGTGAATTAAATTTAGACCAAAAATATTACTTTCAAAGATTTTTGTATTTAATTATGCGATTTTTGTGTAAGCGAAATTTCGTGTTCTGTATTTTCATGTACAGTTATCTGTCTTATTTTGTTTGAGCATCACACTTCTAGCACCGAAATAGAGTTTACCTGATTTTGGGAAAGATCTGCGAAAATTAACTTTACACGCTGAAAGCACAAGAAAGACTGAGCGTTTGAAAATTATTTTTCATGAATTTATAAATAAATTTGACGATTTTGTGTGATGATTCATGCTATTCTTAGAGAATTTTGCTTTTCCCAACATTTTTGTTCATTGTGCTTTCTACTTCGGAAAATTATGAAAAAAATGTATACATGTGGATGAGCAATAGCCAAACTATTATAATGATGAAATTTATATTTAAATTTGTCTTTTGCAAAATTTACAATGTTTTAAAACCCATAGACCACACTCCAATATAATGAAAAGTTTTTTATTGAAAACACATAGATTGACCAGCACTGACAATTATCTAAAATTAGATTTTCTTAAAGATTTAAAGTAACGTTGAAGGTATTTTTAATGAGCTTCTAATGTCCCGAATCTTCGGATTGTATTTTTTCAAATATGCGGAAAACCCGAAGTATTTTCCACATTGTTTATTAATTTTTACTGCGTTAGTGGATCTTCTATTAATATCGCGCAATGATCACACATTTTTGTGCAATAAATGATTCGCCTAGTAAATATTGCTTGAACATGTGTTGAAATTTATTTGAGGAAAAGAAAGTCAAAGCTAACGTATTTTGAATTATTATTCTTAGAAAAAAAGTTCCTCAGGACAAAGGGCAAGCAAATGAAATCTCATAAAAGAAGACATATAAACGTTTTAATTTCAACAAGATTTTTCGTTTCATGAATATTCAAGAGTACAGAAAATTACATTCAGAAAGTATAAATATAGTCTATGAGGGTACATAATTTTGTGTTCATTCTAACCATTGGGTGTTTCTTGATTCATCTTTTACGATGCAATTAAATTAATCTTATGCTTTTTCCATTTAATATATGCAGCTTACAACTTTTTCAACTTTTTATTATTATTTCCCGGCAACGATGCTTCAAAAAATGAAATTATGAAATGAAAGAGAAGAAAGTGCTAGGGCAAGTTTCACTCTTTAACATTTCATATAGATTCCATTTTATTCATTTTTTATGTGTAGATTCCTTGCAACTTGAAACTTTTTCAAGTTCTGTCGAGTTTTAAATGAAATCTATGAAATTAATCCCAGAATGTGTTTAGCATGCTTGGAAGAGATGAAAATATAAAGCAAGAAAGGAATTGATTAAATTACATAAATTAAAAATTGCTTACATTCGCAAATTGCGCAATAAAATGAAAAGTATTTTTTACATCAAACAATGAATAATTTCATTTAAATACGTTTTCGTGAATGAGTTTATAAATGCATTTTGAACTTGCAATGTTTGAAACTCACAGCTAATTTGCAATAAAGTTACGTTAGCAATTTTTCTCGAGTATGTGCGAGCAAAAGAAATAATTAATTTGATCATCCCGTTTTATTAGATTCCAACGAAGAACATCCACATTTTATTATCGACAGGAAAACGTAATACCAGTAATACGAAAAAGTTTTCGCTGAGATTTATAGCATTGTTTTCATTTGTTTATAGTGCTATGGATGTAAATTGTACGTTTTTGGGATCTATGGAGGCTTCTCAAAGGGTGGAAGTTTTTCTGTTTATTGATGAAGATTTGAAAAACTTTTTATAGACCAAATAAACTGACCTTTATCAAAAATTTTCCTTTGAAATATATATATATTGTATAAAATAAATCCAAACTCAATGATTATTATTGAAAAACGAAGAATAGATCACCAAACGCTTCTAAAATTAGATATTTTATCCATTTACTTGTTTATTTATTATGGTCGCTGCCATAAAATTTCGCAATAAAAAGATAAAGTGTTTTATTGTTTTATTTAGATTTTAAAATATTCTCACACACTCACGTTTTTGAGCCAACAGCAAGCAAAAAAGGAACACGATTATAAAAAATGAACGAAGGAAAAATATGGGAAAAGGTTAAGCATGGAAATTCGACTGGAAAGAGTAAATGTGTATTTTGAAACATAAAACAACGATTTGTAACACTTGTTCTAATCTTACCCCATCTACATTACACTTGATTTTTTCTACTGTGGGTTTTTATTCTGGTTGTTTTAGATCCATTAAAACAAAAATAAATGGGAAAAGTATGTATACTTTTGTTGTTGTTTCTTTTTTTTAAATTCTGTGAAAAGCGGTGGCAACTTCAATATAGAATATACAAACTTCTGTATACAAGTTTAAAAAGGAGCAGAAGCGTTATAAGCAACAAACTCTCCGAAAACCAATTTTGTGTCTCCCAGCTAAGGACACAAACAAAACACTGAATAAAAATGTAATCTTCTTTGGGGAAAGTAATTTATGTCGTATCCTGATTGCTAAAATTAAACTTGGAGCAAAAAGATTTAAATTCAATTTCTGGGAACAGAAAATAATCGCTTGATGAAATAATTGAACAGCATTACAATTTACATGGAACAGTAATTCAGAGCTATTCAGATAAAATCAATTAAATAGTGACAACATTCAAAGTGGCAATATATTAGCGTACCGCGTAATGTGTAGACAAAATAAATTATTACATTCAATTAATTTTGAAATCATTTAATTGACACTTTTTGTTTTACAGAATATTTGAACAACATTTATTTAATGCGATTACTATTAAATACTCCTTTAACATAAAAATCCATTTAACATATTTCAGTTTTTTGTGATTGCAATATTTCGCAATATATTATCGTATTAATTTTGGGTGAATAAAAATGATTTTATTTATTGTCCCAAATCATTGAAAGTATTTTTTTGTTACACACTTCTTCTTCAATTCTCTAACAACATACTTATTGCAAATTGGTGATATTGCTTTGCTCTTGAGCCTTTCTGGCTGTATCACACTTGTAAAATCGTGTTCAAATTACGCATAATTTTCGTATTCAATATCCAAATTATATGTAGAATTATTATCATGGAGCGAATGAAAAAACGAAAGAAAATTGTTTTCAGAAAGGGGTGAATAGAGAGTTTATTCAATCTTATTTTCCTTTTATATTTGACTCTTGAAAAACAATTTCAATAAAGAAATTTACTTTAATAGCTCGCAATGTTTAAAAACAATTATAATCCACCGCATTAAAGGCGATGAAAGATTGATAATTTTTAATTCATTTCCTGAAACTATTTCCAGTTTTTTTAGTTTAAATAGTACAATTTGTAAAATTTATGCGAGTTTGACATGAACGTAGGTTCAGTACATTAGCATACTAATGCTTTGGTTTAAAATAAATGGTTTCATTGCTAAACCTATTCAATTATTATTCAAATTATGGTACTTATATAACCGGATTAAAATAATTGAAGCTACTTAATTACTATGAATTAATCTCTTGTTAAAATTTCAATTAATCGAAATCTTCTAGAATATTTGAAAAGAAATAAAAGTCAACATTTGAAAAATCTACTGTTCATTCAAACAGTAAAATCCCCACCTATATCAATCGTTAAAGTACCAAAAAATCCCTTTTAAATTTGAAGTTTTTTGCGCCACAAAAGCATTCCAAAAAATGCACTTGAAAAACGAGTGAATAACCATCCTCGTAAATTTCAATGACGCAGTTCACTAGCTTCACATGGAAAAAAATAACTGAAAAATGCAAAATTGCTTGTTACCAGATTTTTTGGCAACTACATAATGATCTATCGACCCTTTTTGTATCATTATAAATGTTTTCTGACTCGTGTATTTTAAGTGCTTGGAAATAATTCATTCTCAAATTGAAAAAGCCTTTGCATAGCATCAAATCAGAAAGCATAATCTTTAATTTTTATTGTGTAGTGATGAAAGAACAAAATGGAACCGAAAACAGACAATGTAGCAAAGGACCGTATTATACTAAAAAGGCATCATTATTTCATTTTGGTTAACGTAAATTATTGTTGTAGGTTTCCGATTTGCAGCGGTTATAACCAAGAAAGGGAAAAATCCGAACGGAATTGAATAAGAAAGTATAAAATCCCTTAAATTATCTGTGAAGTAAAGCAAGCATCAAATACAACCAGCATAAAAACTTTCTACCATATCTTGCCTATACTTATTGGAATAGAAGTGAGTTCAATTAAGCATGGTCGATGTAAAGCCAAAATTATACACAGATATATGCTACGGAGGATTAAAAAAAATATAAAAAGGACCTACATAAATATCTTTTTGAAACGGAGAATACAAAGAAACATCGGACGATTCATTGATTTTTGCCCAATGTATTAGAAAAACCCATATCATTCTAATATATCACATCATCAATAACCAGCAGAAAAAGCGAAGTTGCTTTCGACTGAAAGCAGAAAATTATCGTTGAAAATATATATAAATACATAAAAGGAATTCGAAAAAGTTTTCTTGGTATCATCAAATATTAGGAGAATTTTCTTTCAAATCAGTTTAAAAAGCATTGGTAGAGAAATACTACATGTTTAATGGTTTTCTCCTACCATTAGATAATTTATGTGGATTTGTGTGTGTACGAAGGAAAATAAATGATTTCACTTCCTTTTTGCTTTCTATTTTTATTTCGCAGTCTGTAAAGGTCATTTCGGGACAATAAAATTTATTACAAGTAATTTCGTGAGTGTATATGGGAATAATACAGGCAACAACAAAATCAATCTTATCAGTTAAAGCCAAATTGAATGTATACGTATGTATAACATTTAAAAGATATATAAATTGTTGGGCAAAAAGGGGGGAAAATATTGTAATGAAAATAAAATATTTACACATAAATTTCGTTTTATATATTTTTGTGCACATTATAAAATGAGTTTTATTATGAACTTTGTATCCATCACATATTTGCGCACATAAACGGTTCAAAAATGAAATCCATATGAAAATCTCCCATAAAAGTTTTATTGCTAAAAGGCACATACTTTGCTTATTTTATAAAACAAAAATATGACACGTGATTTTATTAAACAATTCTTTTAAATAATATAATTAAAAGTCTGACAATCTTGGAAAAGGTTTACAATACGCATTCCAAAAGTATATAATGTCACAGTAAAATACCTTAAACAATTAAAATCTGAGTTTATGGTCTTTTAATTATTATTTATTTGAAAAACTGGAGTAAATTTTGTTAACTTATATAAAATTTTACATACTGTAAGTTGCTAAATAAGTTGCTAAATAGTGTTAAGGAAGTGAAATATAGCAAGAATATTCAAACTGTATAAACGATCAAATAAAACTCTGCACAAAGCTTTATCTTACAAATGCAGCCGAAAGTATTTGGTCAAGGATTATTTTATAAGAGCATTCTTTTATTTGTCATATTTAAATAATCCTTTTTGCAATTAGAGCTTTTTCTTTCATTGTGTTTGGCGAATCCTTTTATCAATACCTTGCAAGGCGTATTTCAGCTTGAGATGTTTAAAGTTTTTTTTTGTCTTTTTCGAAAAGATTTCAGACACAGTATTGGCTCAAAAAAGTCCTACGTTTTTTATTTTCACACAATAATATAATTGTTACTTCATGTGTTAAAAATTGCTAGGTTGTTTTAAAAGATAAGTCTATTCTTGTTTTAAGAGCACCATATTGAAGCTTTGAATTTCTAAATTGTTCCAATAAATCAGATTTTTGCGAGAAATCCGTAATATTCGACGTTCAAAACCACTTCTGCTTTTCCAAAAATCTATGTTCAAGTTGAGCAGCAATCAAAGTTTGTGCACAAAATCCAATTTATCTTAATCCAAACGACGTACATATTTGCTATCTCTAGTGATTAATACATATTCTCTATGTGCTTAAATAGCAAAACAACATTTTATTTTTGATTTATTCGACTCATTTCTGGTTGGAAAGTATATGAGAGAAATGATAGATTTTTGTGTATTTGCAGTTGCGTTGAATATTTGATTTATGGTAATGTTGAGATATGAATATCAATTCAAGTTTAATTGCAAATTTTCTTCACTGGCTTCGAGACAACAGAGCTTAATGTACTCAGCAAAACAAAAAGGAAGGAAAATTAATCATGGGATTAGTTGACGACTACGTTTGACAATATAAAGGCAAGCCAAGTTATTTCGGATTTATAGAAATACCTACTCTTTGGAAAGACATTCAATTAAATTTTAAATACACAGTAATAAAATACAATATCCTAGATTATCCTTTTTCAAGACCAATAATACAAGGTGACTACATTAATCTTTTAGATCCACAACTCATCATGCTTTATACGGCCACATCTTGGAAACTTGGTTCCCTAATCTCAGTATAAAATTTGTCATGCGTCGTTCAAGAATATTAATCTTTTGCATCTACCTGGTCTTTCTTTGCCAGATCATCACGTCTCATAGCCTTTTTGCTTCACATTCATTCTATTTTTCTCAACATGACGTAAAAGTGAAACATGTACATGATAATTTAATATGGTTCATAGTTCTTGCTTGAAAGGGATTTATTTAGCGGTAAATCAGGTCAAATCTAAATTTCAAGTAAAAATATAATTCAATATTTTATTTGAAAAAAACAATTTTAAAATGATGAAACTGGTTTACATATTGCCAAATAGCGCAAATAGCCTTTCGATTTTTACATATTATTTTAAACATGGTGTTCTCTGTTTTTGGTATTTATGATAAATCAAATCGTTGAAGAAGATTTTAAATTTTATAACTATTAGATCTTAAATTTGTCTTTTGTATAACAAGATTAGAGAATTCTTCAATTGAACGAAGTTTTCACGACTCTTTTTTTAGTAATACTGAGACACATTTCTTTGACATCCTTGAAGTGTGAGAAAAATTCCAGATAGTTGAAACTTGAGAAAAATTACAAACATTTTTGCGCAAAAAATAAGCTTTGAACTTTTTAAGATATATATAAAATTATAGACTTGTAGAATTGAAATATTTTCGTAAGTGGATTGTCGAAATGTTTTCCGCATACATATAGTTTGTCATTCTTCGAAGATACACTTTTCAGATCGAGATGACATTTAGACAAACAAATAGCAGCATAACAGACAGATAGACAAATAAAGCCATTTTTCAGATCTCTTTCCGATTTCCCTGATTCTTCATTATATGCTATAAAAAAGTCTAAATATTCACAATCACATTTTATCATCTTGCCATCTGAATATATATGCAATTGTTTATTTAACTTTTTTTATATGTATTAAAATGGTTTCTAATGGTGCAAAAATAAATGTACTTTTATAATTGAATACATTATTGTGTAGCATATCACTTGTATAACATCTAGACTGATTTAATAATTGAAAAATGTGATAAGATCGTCTCTTTGGATAAACATTTTATTGAATATGATTTTTAACAACGACATTATTTTCAAATCATGTGACACAAACGAACATATTTTACGATGAAATTAATTTGAAGCAAAATGTAGCTTGGGTGTTGTTTAACCTTTATAGGATTTTTATGTGCGGATTCATTTTTACGACGATGTTTTCTATATTAAATTGTAAATATAAATTTCATATTTTATTTAATATATAATTTACCGTATCTTACCTTGTTGACGCTTGCTATGTCAGTGCTTGTTGTACCAAACGTTTATGTTATTTTTATTTTTGAATAAACATAAAAATATATTAGCATATAAATGTATGAAGAAGTGTTATCATACAGTCCTTAAGCGATGTCACTGTTTAAATTTTTGTATTGCAACCACTCACTCTTTCACGCCATAGAATTAAAGTTATCATAAATCTTGCATATGGAATAATTCTTGAATGGCCCCAGAAATTGCATCATCAACTTCTTCGTCACTTGAAATTTATGGCTGGCATGAAAAAATATTATCTGTTCGTTTATGTTGCAAAAAATCATCTTGTCAAAATGAAGACTAAGATTTTTTTTCCTTCCCGTTTAGAAAGTTTTCAGTAAGTTTAATATTTCGATTTTTCAACTGATTTCAGATATAATTTTCAACATAACGTATTCTATATTATGTATACAACTTTCAACATTCAAATCTGATTTAAGAATTTTTAATATTGCAATTCTTCTCAAACCGCACTATGAAAATATGCAGTTTAATTCTACAGAGCTACAGCATACATTAAAAACTAAACATTAAAAGATTCTTTGGTTTTGAATACATAATGCAATTAAAATTAACCAAAGAATAACAATGAAGAAAACCCATAATAAAAAGCTGAAAACAGTGTTTAATATTCATTGCAGTTTCATTTTATGAAACCGAGATATATGTTTGCATGAAAAGATTAACCAAAATAGATGAATGTACAGTTTCAAACGATGATAAAATTTTATCTCTCAACTTATACGAAAACTTCAGATATTTTCTGCTCCTCTAGCTCAGATTTGAATGTCTAAATACATGTGTAGATATGATATGTATAATCAGGGTGTGCAAGGCAATTGCAGATTATGAAAACGAAAATCTAAAATTCAAATATTTAATACATACACATGCTTAAGCATCGGTTAAAAAGCTCTTATAATCACATTGGATTGAAACTAATTAAGTGGTGTGAAAATTATTTCTCCCTTGGGGTTATTGTTTTGTATCAAAATTTGTAAATGAATACAAAATATTTCAAAAACAGCAATAAAATTTTGTTTTGGGTGGAGCGAGTATTGAAAGCTGTTGCAAATTATTCAATCGCACTTGATAAGTTAGAAACTTTCTGAATGAATTTCAAATTTCCTTTGTTTTCGATACATATTCCATCTTATATTTTAATAACACATTATAGTTTAATTAAGTATTTATATTTAGGAAAACGACAACAACGCGGTTAAATAAATTGTATCATCATTTTTTTGGTAGCATATCCTAAAGAGACCATTTTACAAAATATGTTTTTAACAATAAATGTTATGAGATCAAAATATATTGTTAATTAAGGTTGTAAGCTTTTTTTGAAAGCTTTATTTTAAAGCACTGTGTGCTTAGTATGATATTAAATTTTGTCTGTACTCGTGTTTTTAGCAAATGCCTGTACTTGAAAGTCAATTATATGCATGACCTTAACAAAAAGGTTTTTTATAGTATAGCGGTACGTGAAAATGGAACAATTATGCTTTATAATTTAAAAACTTGAATACATAAAATATGTGAAATGTACCAGGCTGAATAAACACTTTGTGTTATATACTCACAGTTTTCATATCACATGTATTTTGCAATGTTATGTGTTGTATATTTATAAGCATTTTTGTAGCTGTGTTACCCTTGCTCAGTACGTACCTGGGCTCGTTTTCTCATTTTCATTATATATTTTTATATTAAATGGAAAATATATTTTAATTTCCCTGGATAGAGAATATTCATTTTAAATATTTACAATGTGATAAACACAAGTGAAACAGTTGAAAGGATACAACATTATACATAAATCATTGTGCAAACTCATGGACCCATAAAGGTAGATTTTGATAACCGAAAAAACTTTAGTTTCATAAACTGTTTTCGTTCTTATAATTTCATAATAGTAAAAATACACAAAGTGTATCGATAAAATAAAATTTTATTTGTTTTTCTATACATCTATGTAAAATGAAACCCAATTTTCATGTATACATAAACTAATATTTTATGGCAGTTTTTATCACAACTTACGAAACAAGTTGATAGCATACTCTGCGACGTATGTTTTATAAAGTGCATGAATTTGTATGACAAACTATGATAATTTGTCATATTTTTTCATACCTCAGTAACATTCATGCTCGTGTTTCATTTGAACATTTTTTCAATTAATGAACAAAGCCATTCCATGTGCATGTCAATCAACTAACTGAGTCTTTTGTTAACCATTAAAAAAATAAATATAATATGTGAATAATCTAGATTACCCTTATTGTAACGGGTTCTAATTACAATAATTATACAATGCATTATGGTTTCAATTTAGAAAAAATGTATCGCATGTATATTTAAAAATAATCATTGCAAAGCAATCAATTTATATTTATTTATGTACTTTAAAATTCAATGGCAACAATTATAAAGTTCCCCACAATTGGAAAGAATTCATAATTATAAGCTTTTCCAGTTTCTCACCCTTTACAAATAGCTTTTTAATAAGTTGAATGCTATTGAAAAATGAAGTGTGAATATATTTGATTGGAATCATTCATCGTTATTTCTAGTTGATGCAAAAAACTGCGAATTCCAAAAAACTTTTGTTGTTGCATCAAAAATATATACATATATATATTTAATTAAGTCCTTACAATCCAAACCTCAAGTATACTTTCACGTTCAAACTGTCAGAGAAATCACTTTAAATAAAGTGTTTTCAACCCAAAGCTCTTTTAAATCCCAGATTTTCCAAATTAAAGTCCTCTCATATGGATTACTATCTCTCTAAATAATGTTAGAGACTATTTCAACGGTTTATTTCGAGTTTATTTTGTTTTTCAGAAAATAAACCATTTCTTTTTCGATCGTTTGGTTAAAAGTTGAAGTATTTTGTATAAAGCTTTTCTCACAATATGGTGAGCTGACTGGGTCGAGTGGCAAGTAAATAGTATGTTTAATGAATAGAACATTATCTTCGTGCCTCCATATTTTGTCAAATTCTTGCAACTTTTAAATTGGAGGATTTTCCAGTTTCGAAAAGATGAACAGCACAAAAGTTTCTTTATATTAATTTTGTTTTATTTACATAAGAAAAAATTTCTTTGTAACTTTTTTCTATCGCAGTACTTTATATTCGTAAATATATATTTTTATATATATAGATAAAATGTATTAACAATAAAAATAATAGCGAATAATAATTTTTCAGAACCGAAAAGCCAACAAGGATGAACAGAAAACTTTTCCTTCAACAAAATCATTTTATCATCACACAAATCCTATTATAAGTGCCATCTGGTGTCCTTTTATATATTTTTATATCGTTTTATGAAGTTTTTATGTGTTTTATGGAATTTTTGTCTTATCATAATGAAGTTCAAGTATGAAGAATTTCTTAAAAGCCGCGCATTTAAAAAAAAAATGTCATAAATTATATTACATAACAAGTATATGGCTTTTTTAACGGAAACGTGTTTTAGATAATAATAAATTTTTATGGTCTATCCATGATATATTTTAAGTACCTACTGAATTGGAATTACATTTTATGAATTTATTAATTGATTTTATTTTCATGTCAAAGCTAAAAATTCAAGGAACGAAATATATTGTCGAACGAAGTTTGGCTTTAAGGCAAATCATTTGGTGTGTATTCAGCTTTTCTATTTTCAGTGTGACAGGAAAAATACAAATATACGAAAAATAATAATCTATGTCATAACAATCAGCTTCATATCATCAACTTGAACAACTTTTCATTTCTAGTTTGTCTGAACAACAAAATTGAACCATAGAAAATGAAGAGGAAAACTCGAAATGTATATTTTTGTCATCCTCTTGCAATGTGTGCTGAAAATGTTTTTTTATTTCATTTCATATGATAATAGAATAGTTTTAAAAGTTGTTGCTTTTGGGTGAGTGCTGCTTCTGTGCTACTCAGTGCGATAGTCTAGCTCTTGATTATTGTTTCCAGTGCCATTGTTGTTGCCTTTCATTCTTTCATCAGCAATCTAATGTTGAATGTCATCTGTTTAATAAAAAATTACGTATTCAAATTTTTGTTGAATAATAAAAGATATGTATGCAGAGTGTTCTGAAATTAGATGTTTTCTAAGCAAAATATAATTTACGACAAAAATGCTGTTGCTTTCCTCATTCATAAAATCTGGAAGAAGAAAAAACATAAAAACATGAAATATATCTCACAATCTCTTAAACAGGACCTTGTTATAATCTTTACCATAAATTTTCCCATCTTTGTTGAAATTTTGTATTTTTAATTAAATACGCAAACATTTTTTCATACTTTTCTTTACAAAGTTATGTAATAAAAGGATTGAAGAAACGTTTTACAACACCTTAAGAATTCCATTAAAAAGGCTGTTATACTTTTTGTACTTTTAATGTTTAATTATATTTTATGGTCGCTTTTAAAATCATCGTTATAATGATTCCAATACAAATGACTCGGTGTTTGCTTTTTACAATGTCTAAAAACTGTGCATTTTGTAAGATAATACTTGATTCAAACTTTTGACCACACTTTTGTACGATATTCATTTAGTTGTTTTATACATAAATTCATTTTCGTATAGTATAGAGTATGTAGTCTACAATCCGATCATACATAAAAAATCGCATAGAAAATATGGATAGCTCTCTCGGGATACTTTGTATTTATCCATTTTCCTGCTCAAGATATATAATTTGAGATAAGAATGTAGAAAACCTTATCTTTGAATGTTGCGCTCAATTTTGCGTGGAATGATATTTGGTAATAACTCCACGAATCGAATCTACAAATTGAAGTCTCTTGCTTATACTATGATTAGGGTTGAGTTAATGCAATTATTGTGTTCATTTCAAATATTTCACAGATTAATATATTAAATATCATATTATTCTATATTTCAGATCGAAGATGCAATGCTTATGTTCGACAAACAGACAAATCGGCATAGAGGTGAGTTTTTGTTTCCACAAATTTACAATAATTGTAATGTAAATTTGATCATTTACTAATTGAAGAAAGGGATATTTCAAAAAATTTAAAGCAGAGAAGTCGTCGTATTTTGTGAAATGTGTCAAATGTTAAGTAGCCAGTGTCGTTATAACTTAACAATAATAACTTAACAAAAAATCAACTTAACAAAAAATCAACTTAACAAAAAATCAACTTAACAAAAAATAAACTTAACGAAAAATTTACTTAACAGAAATTCAACTTAACAAAAAATCAACTTAAGTAAAAATCAACTTAAGTAAAAATCAACTTAAGTAAAAATCAACTTAAGTAAAAATCAACCTAATTAAAAATCTTATAAGTATAATAAAAACTATGAAAAGAATTATGAAAAAATAAAAATGAAATTTTACATAAAAAACACTTGGAAATGTCTTGTTAATTTTCTTTAAGTTGAATTTACTGTTAAGTTGATTTTTTGTTAAGTTTATTTTTTGTTAAGTTGAGTTTTTGCTAAGTTGATTTTCTGTTAAGTAAATTTTTTGTTAAGTTAATTTTGTGTTAAGTTGATTTTTTGTTAAGTTATTATTGTTAAGTTAATATTGATATCAGCTCGCTTTGCAGTGTCGTTATAACCCGATCAAATTTATGCATTGATGATGAATATATGCAAACTTCAAACCTCAATGTATGTTTCTCGCAACCAGCATAGATTATAATTTATTCACATGTGAATTGAAATCCTTTGTTCCGAATATATAGTAATCGCATGCATAATTTCAAATGAATCTTCATACATATATGAATGTTTCCCAAGCTTACTAAAATGATGTGATATATATATATATATATATATATATATATATACGAATATAATAATTTGATTATAATCATCTTATATGGTAATTTGTTAAATATCAATGTTGATAATAATAATGATGCGATAATGTTATGTGTATGATGCTGGTTTTCCCAGTTTACAGTTTAAATACATAACAAGACTAGAGTATACTAACTCAAGAACTCGTTTGCTGATCATAATAGAAGTAACATTGAACTTTGTAGTTGATTCTATATTATTGATAAAAACATTAGCAAAGAGGAAAAGTTAATAAGAAGAATTTCCCCGGCGAATTAATTCATGCGATTGAATATGGAATTAAAATTTGTTGAAACTTGAGTAGAGTAAAGTGATTTTTTCGTTTAAATACCCGATTAAATAAATAATTATTTATTTCATTATTCTTGCATACCTTTCTAATTAGTGGTTTTTGAAAGCAATAAAAATACATAAGTGTATGATAGATTATTTTAATTTTTAAAATTATATCTTTCCCGATTCTAAATTTCCGATACACAACATATTATATTGAAAAGTACAATATATTATAATTAATATATAAGTAGAGTTTTTAGAAACTTTAAACACTTGAATGTTGGAAATATTCTAAAGACCAACTTTATCCAATCAGTTCAAAATGAAAAATTGAATACAAACAAACTTTACTGTAGATGTGGGTAAAATTTTATAAAAAGCTGCTTCAAAGTTCTTCAAAGTATTTTTTACCAATATTGTAATAATACTTCATCATTTTTTAATGTGTACTTTTTGTTCTTTTATAAGTATTAAATTTATGAAAAAGTTTCCATGAGAGACTTTTTTCTGTTGAAAATCACGGTTCACATTGTGCGGTGCGAAGAAGTTAGGCAAAAAATATGTATGCAAACAAGCAATTACGTATGTACTGCTTTCCAAATCTCAAACTAATACAAAAAGTTTCTCTGAAGTGAAGTAAGGGAATCAAGAAAGAACCATAAGCATGATAAAGGCTGGATCATTATTGAATTCTCCAAAACATGCATCTCAGCTTCTCACAACGCTGTTCAAGTTCAAAAGTACCAATTTTATGATACAATATATAATTAATTTCATCGATAAGACTTTATCAAATTAATTAAAATTTGGTAAAGTGTCACGATGACAACGAACTCTGCTACCTCCCAAATTACAATAATTTTTGATGGAAAAAGTATATTTCAACGTCCTAGAATGGAAACGCCGGACACCAGAGAAAATAACATCGAACCTTCGTGAATTCGAAGCCTGATGGTTTTTCATTTCCTTCTCAAAAGTAATGAAGGAAACGATGACAAGCACTTTGATTCAGGGTTAGACTATTATTTGGTACAGTAAAATAGTTTAAGGTATAAATATCTTTAAAATTGTATACAATTTTATCAATGAATTTCTTAAATTTTCTGTTTTTTTTTTTAAATATGGAATCAGAGTATTCTAAAATACTCATAATGAATTGATTTTGTATATTCATTGTTACTTCTACAACCCTGCTTGCCTTGACGTGTTTTGTTATTTTTCATTTCCGATAAAACTGCCAGTTCATGGGTTCCCTAAAAAAATGTAGCAAAATATGTTTTGCGTCAAAATACAAAATATCATTATTATTGATATCAGCTCGCTTTGCAATCTTGAAGTCTACAAATTTGAAAAGACAATAAAAATTGTTGGCTTGAAAGTTGCTTTTAAAAACAAAAATCTTTTTCTTGGTTGGCACAAAGTCAGTCAAGGTGACTTTTTGGACAGGTTTCCTGATAAGCAGATTTCAGTGACACCCTTGCTGATATGTGAACAAAGAAGATTTCAAATTGTCTTTTTAAGCATTCTGGTTGTTTATATTAAAAAGTATTTTTCCACTTCAAAATTGTTTGTTTTTGAAATCATATTATTTTTATTGGTGACAGATGGAATAAAAGGAAATCATCTGAAATGGATATAAAACCGAAATTGATTTTCCTCAAAAGAAATATTGATAAGGGTAGGCTGTTATCAAATTATTATAGTCCTATGATTTTCGGTCATTTATTAAAAATATTCTGAGCACATCCATTGAGATTTGAATCAGCAAGTTTTGTACAAGAAAAAAATGGAGAAAATTCTAAAATGAAACGAAAGCATTTTTTTACTCTCTAAATATTAGCATTGTACCTTACCAATCATAAATCAATTTAAATGATCATAAATAAGTAGAATAACAAAAACACGTGCGTCAGTAATAAAACAAATAATAAAAAAGGTGATAAAAATTGTGCTTCAAGTATTGTGAATATATTTTAATATAACAAATAATACAAAAATGAGTTAAAATAACAGACAATAATTCACCAACATTATGCAGAAATCGCTGACAAAATTATTCTATTTTATACCCAAAACTGTTTGAATTATTACTTTCAAGAGAATTTTCATTCCAGCATACAGCATTTATCTTAGATAACCTTTAGCACACGACTTGCTGGATCTTTTTCAGCAACTTTTTGTCGAATAAAATTGTTGAGACGAAACATTCATAAAAGCAGTTAAATAATCCTCTGAAAATTCGGGAAATATACTTTTATGCTACAAAACATTTATTAATTTCTCAGCAATTTTTACAGATGATTGATTTGAAATTGAAATAAATGTGGAGAAACATTATTCATATTTTGATCAAATCATTTTCTGTGTGAAATTTATAAGTACTTATGTTTCTATTCAGTTTTATATTATTAAATTTGTTGATACCAGATACAAAATTATTTTTATTTACAAACTCACACATTAATACTTTTTACACATATTTTATGGTGAAAATGTGATTAACTATATATATTATCAGGCAAATATTTAAGCAAGGAAACACAGTATAAGCAAGAAAAGGGAGATATGATCATATTAATTTAATTTTCTAACAAGATGTTTCACGCATGATGAATTTATATTCCATTAAGGAAAATAAATTTTAATTATACATTCATATAAGGATATATATAACTAGTGAACACTCAGCTAGCAAGTTTTCCTGTATGAGTAGAGGCAACTTCATAACTACATAGATGATGTATTTAAAATAAATGTAAATTAATTAAATTTTCACTCATTTAAAGGGGTTTTTGAATTTATCCTCATCGACTAAATTTCCTGCTAGAGAAGATACTTATATAAATTGTAATAACGGCAAACATACAATATTCTTTACTATCAAGTTTTGATTTGTCATCCCTTAAAATTTCAAAATTATAGTGAATAGCACACATTGGTAAAATGTATCTAAACCGTGTAATTGTAATTCTTTTGTGCGTTAATGTCCCAGAAAATGGATTCAACGTGGGGCTATGCATTCATTGGTGAGTTTGGATTATATTCCATCACATCAATTTGTAATGCTCTAATTGACCACAACGCATATTATGAATATTCATACATTGTGTGTAGATGTTCACCATTACAAAAATGAACTGTAATTTTAAATGTCCCTGCTAGAGCAAAAACTCCCCAACGAACTTGAGGTTTGGAAATTTCGAATCATCAAATTGTATTATTTCCGTCGACAGCATATCTGCACCAACCAGCACTGAATCGAATCAAATTTTCAACATTTTAAGTTAATTCATTCAGTTTAATGTAATGGAATTCCATTACTTTGGTTTGAGGCTGGCTCGTGTGTCTATAGACATACTTGTATAAATTCTACCAAATGAATTATTTTCAATAACATTTATATATTTTCAAAAAACCTCAAAAATATTTCAAAAACTTTTATACTGATGTTTTCATTCGAGTTTTGAAAGCCATTGTGTGCAGCATACAAAACGTGCAGTTTAGATTTAATTATCAAATAAAGTGCCCACATAATTTGAATTGCGATTGTCCCCCGGATCTACTCAAAAGGATGAAAGCAAAAGTTTATGAGTTTTGCCGCTACCCTCTACTTACAGATCCATCTCCCCCAACTGTTGAACTTTGCGTTTCTTTTGTTGAAACTCTGCACGAAAAAGTAAACTTTGGGCGTCAATCGTTCACTGGCGTCAGCCGAACCGGCGAGACATATTTTTAGTATTTTTTATCTTTAGTACAAACACAAAATTTATATTTATTTATTTATTAAACGTCATATCTCTCTCTTTCTGTGTATTCAATTCTATTTACTTAAGCTTCAGCTTTTGTTGAGTTCCCCTTCAAAATTTAAGAAACTACTTCATAGTAAAATTACGTTTGGAGCGAGAAAAATAGCAAAAAGCACAACAACAACATCAACAATAATCAGAAATCATCAACCATTATAATATCATCCCAAAATTCTGTAAACGGGCGAACATGTAAAGAAAAATACATGCAAGAACCACCAAAAGGAAACGCGCATTCATTCCTTTTTTGGTTAGACTAACACAAAAACAAGCACAAAATATAAGGATAAGTAGAGATATTTTTGTTTTTCCAGTTTCCACGAAAAAACTAAAAACAAACAAAGTTTTCCTTTTTTTCAAATGAGGGAAAAGTAAACAGTTTTTTGTTGGTTTTTAACATTTCCCTCTATATAGATTTTTGTCTCAGTTTCTATAATATTCCGGCCATAGAAAAATTTTATAATACTAAAATACTTAAATTTTTACATACAAAGATAATATAAATTTTTTACTAAAGTACAAAAAGTTATGTCGGTAAGGTGAGCATTTATTTTATAGAAACCATAGATATTCTTTAATAGTCTTTTGGTTGACCAGTATACCTAATCCTTTTGAATTTTTGTTTGCAAACAAAATATAAATTTTGCAAATTAACGCTGAAACTCAATATTTTCAAGATGTTATTTATTAGCGTTTATTTCTGAACGTTTTCAATTGAATGCTTACAACTTTTTGTAGTTGAGTTTAAAAATAGCATTGAATATTGATTTATTTTTTATAAGGGTAAAATAAGTTTATATTTTTTAGATTTCAGGCAGTTTATTATCATATAATTTAAATAATTTACTATAAGCATTGATTTTGTTGAAACGAGAAAATTTCCTAAAAATTCTATGAGATTACAAAGGTGACTAAATTTACCTTTAAGTTACCAGCTAATAGCTTCTGAAAAGTGCTACTCAGAAATAATAATTGACTACAAAGTCTGAAATTGGAAAGATTCCATATTCATTTTATTTTGATATTTTCTGAAAAATATATTGTTTATTTATTGTAATATCTTGAGGGGATTGTATTTTTCCGTTTTTCCTTCAATTTCTTTATAATTTTCCAATTTGTATCGACGACAGAAAATACTGTGTATTTTTGTCGAATGTGGAGTTTCTTCTTTGCCAACATCATAAATATGCTGATTTTGCATTTTGTCATCATATTTATGGGGAATATTGTGCTAAAATGTTACCATGCTTCGAAATCATTCGGATCATTTGCCTGTAGTTTTGAGCACTGCCACTTACTCTGTGTAACCCTGTTTTTTTAGCAAGGTTCTATTATTTCCATTATTTATATATATGATAATACTGGAAAATATTTCAGTCGATAATAATATTTTTGTTGTTGTTTGAAATTCACTTTTTGTTTTATCAATACTGGTAATGCGAAATACGAATGAATGAATTATTTATGGCAAGGGGTTTCAAGCCAATGGTGTTTTGTTTAAATAAAAATATGTGACTATTCTATGAAAAGTATAATTATTTTCAAGTAATGAACAAGTCAATTTTTAATTATGGATCTGTCATCCGAAAAATAACGAATAATGACATTAATCTTCATCATCGTTGATGTTTGAATTATAAATCCAAATTAAATCCCACCAATACATTATTTTGAAGTATCGTTATATATTTTTTAAATTCCTCCCACTCTTCATTTGAACGCCATTTTTGTCACGATTTCCACAATATAAAATAAAATAAGACATAGCGCAAGCATCAAAGATTAAATGGTTATCATTATTCATCCAAATTCCAAATTGTTACACCACATAATTTGTTTCAAGTAGTTATCTCATGAAATATGAGCTAGAAAATATTATTCTATAAATTAGCATTTTTTTAAATATCTTGAAACTCATAAAATAAAAACTGCACATTATTCACAGCATCTTGTTTAATCGTCCTAGCTGTATAATAAGTATAGTCTTTTCACTCGTTTGCTCAGCTTCCGTTTATTTTTCAAACCATAAAATTGTGTAATGGCAACCAAAAGAGTCTTAAATACATTCTAGGCACACAATTCTTAATTATAACCCACTTAATCACAGCAGTTTAATTCGATTTATTACTAAATGTAATTAAAATGTTCACTTTTTCCTCAATGTATATTATTTTAATTTTTTTTAGTTGACAAAATTCATCTTGTTTCGCAAAAATATCACAGGTTTATGCGTCATATAAAACAATTTTTGATATATTGACCACATTTTCTGCAAGAGAGATCAAAAAATTTATTTTGCAAAAACTACTGCGAAAATAGTGAAAAAGGAAATATTTCTACGGAATCCACTTAAATAGAAACAATAAACCATAAACCATAATTATTCCATAACCTCTAATGCTAAGGATGAATTATGGCAGCAGGAAAGAAGAATACAATTTTTTTGTGCGACACTAATTAAATATGTTGTGCCATTACCAAACTCAAAGATTTTTCTCCATTGTAGGCTTCAGCAGGCCCAGGCGGAAAAAGGAACGTAATGAAAATGTTCAAATGAAATTGAAAATATCATGTTGTAAATCATTTTAACGATAGAAAAATATGTACAAGCATAAAAAGTCTATATTTTTTGTGCTGCTGGAGCAAGTATGAGAACAAATTTCACTTTTATTAAACGATATCAATCATCGCTACAGCATTAGCGAGAAAATGAAACAATCGTATAATGAGAGGTGCCCTGTTCAAAAGACAAGTATTCGGTTTAAATAGAAATTTTTTTTATTTCTACAACAATAAAAAATTTAGTAGAAATAAATATAATATTTCTACAAAAAAATTTTATTTCTACAAGAATTTTATCTAGTAGAAATAAATTTAAGTAGAAATATTTCTACAAAAAAAAAAAAAAACTAGTAGAAATATTTCTACTAGCAGAAATGTAGAAATTACATTATTACTACAAAAAGTAGAAATACTACGATAGATATCTACTGGGACGTCCTACCTCAATTTAGACCTCATTTTTGAATCAAAATGTTTGCAGTCTTAGTAGTTGTTTCTACTTAAGTGTAATTCCATATGCTACCATAATGACCAACTCTTGGCACCATCAACCACCCCACCTTCACTTTGCTCCAGAATATATTTTAATCGCAGTAAACTTTGCAAAATTTTGTTTGCAGTCATCTTTGGAATTATTGACACTTCTTAATTTTAAACGGTGATTAATATTTCGTACTAGCAACTTGTACCGTCATCAAAATAAATATGAAACAAATCCAACACAATGACCGTTTTGACTTCGCAATGGTAATAAACCACCTCAAATTGGCTTTCATTCAAAAAAAATTGTCAAAAAATGTTAACTCTATTGGTACATGTTGGAGGGTGATTGTGGATTAGAGCTAAGAGGTAGTTGCTATTTAGGAGATTCTGAAGATTAAATTGATGTAAATGGTGATTGTTGTTACGCAGAGCAGTCGAAGTCGTTTAAAGTTTCAAAGAATCACCTAATTCTCGCGTTATTCATTGAGTGACAAGATGTGGTTCCAATAAATCCATCTCAATCATTAATTAACTTAATTAAAACAACAACAACATACTCAAGAAATTTGACAGCTAAAAACCAGTGACGAAGATCGGATCGGATTTTTAAAACGTCAAAAAAAAATCCGATCCGCTGTGTTTAAAAAAATCGATTCGATCCGCGATCCGAAGATTTTTAAAAAAAAATCCGATCCGCGAATCGATCCGCATATTCACGAAAAAACAATTTCAGTCACAGATTTTCAACAAAAAAAATCGATCCGCAAATTCAAAAAAAGTCGCCAAAAATCCGCCAAGGATAGAAAAAATTTTTCATGCTGAAATCCAAACTATATACAGAATTAAAATATGTATCGATACTTAAAGAAAGGGGGTATTTTATTATTTTAAACAGTTTTAATCAGTATAATTAATCTGATTTTGGTATAATTCATAGTTACATGCATTGAATCGGATTCAATACATACAAAAATGGTTTATTTTGATGTTGGTTATAGACCTTTGACGCATTGAACGAAATTTAATGACATCCAGTACACAATAAATTGATATTTTTTAATAATTTGAGCAAATAAAATCTGAACCCCAAATCGATTACATAATATAAAGAGCAAGTTTTGTTTATTTATATATTTATATATTTATATATTTATATATTTATTTCTGCGTAACGCTAACTGAGCTCTAATAGCTCGAAAACCTGAAGACTTATGTATGGGCATCTTAGTCTCAAAAGGTTCATCCATGTCACAGAATTTGATCTGTATGATTTTTGGACCAGTTCCACAACCCTCCTGGTCACCAGCCAGGGTGCAGCAAGACATGTTTCAAGTATATTTCACCTTATACTGAGAGTTTGGGTTGAGTTGGAGTTTTGGTTTCATGAGAAAAAATGTTAAGTGTGACGAGTTGGTCCATATGAATGAGTTCACCAGCAGCTGGTGGCATGACCTGGTGGCTAAGGACAACTTTTTTTGAAAAAACCTTATAACCTCACGATGCGTCCAGAAAACCAAGTAAATCATTTTTGCAAGCACTTGAACTATCTATCCATGTGCCCCTACCTGGTGGTACTTTCAAAACTTGAAAACGGTTTAAGATACAGCTTCCGTGTCTTGGTAAAAATTGTTTGGGATGATAAGCTAGGTTTGTTTTTGTGTCACGGGTTGGTCCAGCTCCAACCATTTGCATGACCTGGTGGCTTTGGACAAATTTTTTAGAAAAGTCTTAGAATCCCACAATTCGGTCAGAAAAACAAGTACATCATTTTTGGAAGTACTCGGACTTTTTATGCAGGTGCCACTACCTGGTGGTAAAACCACAACTCGAGAACGGCTGAAGATACAGCTTCCGTATCTTGGTAAAAATTGAACTTTGTTTGTGCAACGAATCGGTTTACTAATTTTTTAGAAAAGTAAAATCCCACACTTCAAAAAAAACTACTAAAATTTTTGTGGACAAAAATTTCAGAACTCAAGAACGGTTTAAGGATGAGGATGATAAGCTAAGTTTGTTTTTGTGTCACGGGTTGGTCCAGCTACAACCATTTGCATGACCTGGTGGCTTTGGACAAATTTTTTAACAATTTATCCATGTGCCACTACCTGATGCTACTTTCAAAACTCGAGAACGGCTGAATATACAGTTTTTGTGTCTTTAGATAAATTGTTTGGGATGATAAGCTGAGTTTGTGAGTATACCACGGGTTGATACAGCTACATCTAATGGCATAACTTGGTGACTTTTTAAGCCCAAACATTTTTAAATTAAAATGTTTAATTTTAATTTTTGTTCGGAATTATAAACTGAGTTGTATGTTGTAATACGGGTTGGTCCGAACTTCATATTTTTGCATGATCTGGTAGCTCCAGTCCACAATTCAGAATTTTGAAGTTTCAGATTAACACTTTCTAATTTGATTTTATAATTCTAAGTTCCATTGAAATAAACCAAAAACAAAAAAACAATAACGACTTTGATACTTTGTGCACCAAATCCTGTGATCCTTCACGGGTAATACTCTAGTTCTTAATAAAAATTAAATCCGATCCGATCCGCAAAAAGTTTTTCAAAAAAATCCGAATCGATCCGATCCGACCTTTGTCACTGAAATAAAGGGATTGGAATAGAATTACTGAATCTAATCCTGAGTTATAGATTTGGTTATTGAGCAAAAATTTCCAGAAATAAGAGTTGTTGAAAACATATACATCGATCTTTCTAGAATGTTTCCTTCTATAAATTTCCAATTATTACTGACTCTGCTTTCTGTACTTACCACCTGGCAATTTTTTCTTCACTTGTTAATATTTTTAAAGGTTCTGATCACGATTCAAAATATCTAGGAACCTCAAATTTGATATTCAGAATTATCCACTTCTTTATAACGATTCCGATTATGATCCGTTAAAAAATATTAGAGAATCGATACCGATTCCAATTCTTAAAGTTTGAGAATCGATTCCGATTTCAAAATCGATTCTCAATTTTCAAACATTCATATTCCGATTCAGATTCTCAAATGTGGAATTAAGCAGTGTTTCAGTTGTTTTAAGATTGTTATTTTAACATATATCTATATATACAACTGAATACAACTGAATTCTATTATTTCTAATAATAATTTCGAATTTAGTACGAATTTCGGTGTATATTCTTAATGTTTTTTTCTTGCACTTTTTAGCATGTTTATGGGTCAGAAAAGTCTGAAATTTTGTATACTAGCCTAAAAGTGGCCAAATCATATGGAAAAAATATGTTCAAAATTTTCCAGTTTAGTAAAGGGTCAATAAAACCTACTGTCTCAAATAAACCCGTTTTCAAATCTTTTCAAAAATTCAGATTATTAATGTTATTATTAGCTTGGTTTTTTACAAAATAACGGTCAAAATATTTTTTAACTTGAAATTTTTCAACTTTTGATTTTTTTTTTCTTAAATTTTTAAATATTTTTTAGAAAGCTTTAAGTGTCAGCTTGAGCGAAATAACCTTTTAAAGAGTATAAACTTGTAGAAACTAAGATTTGAATGCGTTTTGAACATAGTTGTTGGCATAATGTCACTTTTTGTTTTGCAAGCTTGAGAACTTGCATGAGCTCAAAAATTACCTTGAGGTAAAAGTCCACAAATATTTTTCTATGGCTCTAAAGTCATATACAAGTTAAAAAAATCGGAAAAACTGAAGCTTTAGCAGCCACTTCGGCAACATAATACCTATGTTTAATTAAAATGATTGATTTGAATGAAGCAATAAAATTCTAGGAAATTCAAAAATATGTAACCAAAATATAAATATGCGATCACAGCACCGAGCGGGAATATTGTGCATTATTACTGATATTTTTGTTGGATCAAATCTTATCTGATCGACTTGAGTTGGTAGCT
Organism: Parochlus steinenii; assembly: GCA_038502155.1. NCBI lineage: Eukaryota > Metazoa > Arthropoda > Insecta > Diptera > Chironomidae > Parochlus > Parochlus steinenii. Next base: position 407,548 of record JAXCIN010000021.1, on the reverse strand, counting down.
TTTTAACGAAAAACACTTAAAACTTTAATTTATATGCTATGTTATTCACCATTTAAATATATTTTTTTTCCAACAATTTTTTAGACTTATGCAAAACACAAGAAATATTAAATTTTTGCATGGCAAGTACTAAAAAGAGTTGCTTGATCCCAAAAATCCTTCTTTCAGACCTTCGCGTGGTATAAAAAAGCTTATTTTGAAAATATGAAATCAATCGGTTTGGTGCAGTCAGTCTGAGAAACCGTTTACACAAAATCTTCTGAAATCGATGATTTTGAGACAAATACAATGTTTTTGCATATTCAGATGTTTTAAGATATTCAAAGGAAAAAAAAAAATTTGTATGGAAAAATGGTAGTTTGCACTACAGGTACTAGATGGCGCTGTCGGATTTTCAAAAACTGACGTGACGTCGCTGCTTGTAGGTAAAAAAAGCTTATTTCAAAAATTTTAGATCAATCGGTCAGATGGGTTCTAAGATTACTAATACAGAAGTCAAAACCACGGACAGACATTTTACTACACTGACAGAAATCCGGGTGGTAGTACCACTTTGCGTTGTTCGACGAACTACTTCGTGTCTTATATTTTTTGCGTGGTTTGGCTAACTACTGTTGCGTAGTTGCGTCGTTCGATTTTACAACTTTTGCGTCTTAAATTTTGTATGAAATTTTGCGTAGTTCGCCTACTACTTTGGGTCGTACGCTTACTATTTTGCGTTGTTTTTGGAACCACGCAAACTGAATGCGTCGTTTCAGGAACCACGCAAACTAAATTTCCATCAAAGCTTTAAAGTACTTATAAATTCACTTTTATTCATCCGGAACAACACCGATGCAGAGAATCGAACAGATATGAATGATTTGGCGAAGTTCATTCATTTTTCCTCACATTATTCGTATGGGTGGTTGATTGTGATGCATTTATTAAACATTTATCAAAACATTGACATTATATTTTTTTTATAATAAATTGACTTAAATTTAATTGAAGAACGAAAAATTTTAAAAAATAATATTTTCACACAAAGCTTTTGTCATTAGAGCTCATACAGACTTATAATTATTTTCATTTTAGAGTATTTAAATGAGAAATAATTAATATATTTTAAGATCAACTAAATAAATTTCCAATTAGAAAAGCAATAGAATGATATAACTCTACGCCTATGATAAACGAAAGATTTAATAAATTTGAGTTTTTTGTTATTTAATCTTTTTGAGATTTGATTTCAACAAAAATACATGTATGTGGACAAAATCGTTTGGCAAAATCATGCGTATAAAAATATGTTTAACAAGATTTGTGCAATTTATTTAGATATTGATTCATTATTCAGCCAAAAGCAATATTACAAGTAATATTTAAACATTATCCTTAAAAAAAATTAATGCTTAGTCACACCTTTTAATATCCAAAAAATATCCAATCAACCACAAAGTTAGGAAAAAATTGACAATAAATGAATAATAAAAGTTTTTGACGTGTAAATTTAATCATCAAATATACTCTCAAATATCAAACCACCAGCCGATTTAGTCGAATTCAGTATAGTTTATTATTAATTAAAGTCAATTTTAATATTTTTGAATCAATATTAGTCTTTTTGAAATATTTTAGACTTAAATATTTAGTCAATCTTAATATCCACATTTTTTTAAGTCATTCGTAAGTCATAAGATCGTCAAACTCAATGAAACTTAAATGAAAATTGAATTTTTTCGCAAAAAAAAGACTTTTTGGTATAATTAAGTATTTAACAACCCATCTCGTACGAGTCACATTAGCAGAATCGGTAAATGCGCGTGGAATAATATACATCAAAAATCACATCACAGAAAAGTAAGCGGTTCGAATCCAAGTCCTGACACCAAAAAATCAAAATTGCGGAAACAGTAAAAAAGTTGAAAATATATATGAGAAATGTTGCTTTTTTGCATTTTTTTGTGAAAATTTTCCGAATTTTCCGAGTTTTTCTTTTTTCAAAAGTGGTAAATACCATGACCCGGGGTCGTTCCTCCCATGACACAAAGTTGTTAATCCCATGACCCGAAGTCGTTTTAGGAACGACCCAAAATGGGTAGTATAATGTACCACCCAAGATTCCTGAAAATTTCAACAAAATGCGTAGTTCGCCAAACTACTAACTACCACCCATAGTGGTTTTGCGTAGTTCCTCTTAAGACCCATTGCGTCGTCAATCCCAAGACTATTGCGTCTTAGCGCTATATACACTACTTTGCGTCATGGAATTAACGACCCATTTCTGTCAGTGTAGGACCCAAAATTTCGGGTTTTAGACGTTGCAAGTGGTCAAGCTTCAAAAAGTACAAAATGTCAAATTTGTGTTGACGCTCTAGCTGCATAGTTCCGATTAAGCTCAAACTTTCAGAATAAGCTATTTTGACCATACGCAAAGCAGAAAGGCTGGATTTTGCGATTGGACTGGTCCTTCGAGTACCTGTCAAACAAATGTTTTGATATTTTGTGCTTTTTTGCAATTAAATTTATTTCATTAAGGCAAAGATCATAAAAATATGAAGTTAGGCTGTAGTTCAGGCATGACTAACCTTTTTTAAAATAGTGCCACCATCCAAGTAATCAATGATTTGTCATTTGTATGGAATGACACATTTTTGTATGGGATATATTAAATCGAAGGTAGCGAAATAAATTTGGAAAAGTGCCACAAAGTGCCACTGTGCCACAGGTTAGTCATGCCTGCTGTAGTTGATGCCAAAAATTGTGATCCAACAGTGGTAAAACCTGATTTTCAGTGAAAGCGCTTTGATTTAACAAAATTATCAGCAATAATGCAAATTATTCCCGCGCGGCGCTCTGATCGAATATTTAAATTTTGGTTGCATATATTTGAAAATTATAAATTAAACTAACAATCGAGGTTTTAAACATTGTGTCTGAAACGGTTTCAAACTGACAGTTTAGAACATGTTTAAAACGTAGGTTTCAAACATTCCGAACCCTATGTCTATAATGAAGTGTCTAAAGTTAAATAAAAAACGAGACTGTGACAAACTTTGAAAGTATGAATTCAAAGTATCCGAAGTACTTCCAAAGTACAAAAAGTATGAAAAAGTATAAAAGTATCATCAAAGTATGCAAAGTATGAAAAAGTATCAAAAGTATCTTCAAAGTACACAAAGTACTTTAAAAGTACACAAAGTACTCATGTATGGGATCTTTTTATGCTGATCCTGGTGACCAGCTGGTGGCTCCAAATAAAAATTTTGGTGATGAAAACTAAAAAATACGTTTTTTTTCATTTATCTGAAGTTATAATAATTTTAAACTACAAATCTAGGTTATTTGATTGATGGCTCAAAGCTTATTACAACCAAAATATTTAACTCGGCATTTTTTCTCAACAGACCACAGTGCTATCTCTATTTTTTCAAATTTAAAGTTTTTTTTGTATGAAAACCTCGACTTTGCGTAACGGAAGTGGTTTTGGTGACCTAACCGGTGGAGTCATCATCACCAAAAATATCAGGTGCACGATGGGAATAGATACCAAGTCGATTGGCATTAAAAAATCCGGAATCGGTTCGGTGGGAGGTCAGATTGGTCGTTTACAGTAACCTCACCAAACCAACGGACACACGGCCCTTAGTTTTTCGCATTGCACGGGTGGAGGGTTTAATATTTTCTGGTTTTTTTTACAGAAATTTTCTTAGTTCTTTAGTTATTTTTGAGATTTGTGTACGGGGAGGTCAGGAAAAATCAGAAAAGGTTGAAAAACCATGAAAACGCTGGGACGAAAACAATACTTCTCCGCGTTGCGGGAAAAAAATTAAGAAGTGTCAATAACTCCAAACAAAATTTTGCAAAGTTTACTGCGATTAAAATATATTCTGGAGCAAAGTGAAGGTGGAGTGGTTGGTGGTGCCAAGAGTTGGTCATTATGATAACATATGGAATTACACTTAAGTAGAAACAACTACTATGCCTGCAACCATTTTGATTCAAAAATGAGGTCTAAATTGAGGTAGGACGTCGCAGTAGAGATAAATCGTAGTATTTCTACTTTTTGTAGTAATAATGTAATTTCTACATTTCTACTAGTAGAAATATTTCTACTTTAATTTTTTTCTACTACATAAAATTCTTGTAGAAATAAAATTTTTTTTAAAAGAAATATAATACTTATTTCTACTAGATTTTTGTTTATTGTAGAAATAAAAAATTTCTACTTCGTAGAAATTTTTTGTAGTAATAATAAAGTAGAAATAATATTCTTATATATGAGGCTTGAAACAAAAGCTCTTTCAAGAATATGGAATATAATGTTTCCTTAACTGCAGCTCTTCTTTTCGTATTAATATAACGATTACAATAAAAAATATTGTACGCATTTTTGTACCACGGTTGGTCTTATGATTTGTGGTTAGGCATTAAGTTGAAATTATGGTCTGTGCTGTTCCTCATGGTGATGGCGAACACAATGTTATTGTGCTTCTTGGAAATGCGCAAGAAAGTAATGCTGTAAACCTCAAGTATTCATTCAAAAGATGAAGATGAAATTGTGGAAATAAAAAAGAAATTATAAATAAATACCTGCAATTTGGGATGATTAATATAATGTGTTTATGGTAAATACTTTTGTTGTTTGCCAGTACCTTTTCTTCCATATTATTATATAAAAAAGAATGTGGAAAATGGTTGGTTTCTGCACACCATTTACATAAATTACCAACAAAATACATTTTAATTAAATAAAATTACACATACATTTTTCTTAAAAGTAGGAAGAGATCTAATTTTGACAGGAGAATTGCTAAATTTTTACTCTGACTTTTCCATTGACTACAGGCCATAATATTCTATTGAAACCGCACTGATAGGCTTATAAAGTATTGTGAATTTTCAACACCAAACTAAATTACCATTTATATTTATGGTATATTCATGTCTATACGACCATTTATACGACTATTCGTGTGTACAATGAAACTGTGAAAAGCAAATGAAACAATTTGAAAAATCGATTTCTGTTGAATCTGCTCAAATCTATGTTGCGTTCATGAGTGAATAATATAATGATAGCTCATGCGTTTCTTTAAAGTCTTATTAAACGATTCGAATAATAAATTTGACATTCAAGGGAAGTAATTTTTATTTGTTTATGACAGTTTCGTGCAAACATGTTTAATTTGTGGTTTTGCACAGCCAAAAAGCGTAAATCAAATTTGAGCGTATATTGTTTGCATCTTAAAATTAGTATATCGTCACATAAAATAAGTTGATCGAAAATTTGAAATTAAGTTTTACATGCACGTTCTTTAAGGGATCTGAACAAATATAATTAATAATTTTGCATTTTATATATATATATTCTTACAAGTAGGGACATTTTTGAAATATTTGTATGTTAAATATGATAAAATTTATTATGTGCTTCTTGATGAAAGTTTTTGGAATATAGCAAAAGATTAAAGATAAATAAAACGAATAGATATAAAATCGAATATCTAAACTTTTGAAACTGAGCTTACATCACTTAAACGCAGAAAGCAAATATGAAATGAACTAAAGGGCTGTTGAAGAAAGTTGAGGATTTCACAAAGCCGAGAGCCCCTCCTCCCAATGCATGACATACTTGAATGACCTCTTCAGTTTTGATACAGGTTTTATTCATATCTGGCACTTAATCTCATATGTTCGAAACTGAAGCTCTAAGAACAAGAATTCTCCGTTGTTCTCAAATTTTTCCTGTTTTTGTGATTGGTCTGATAGACTAGCAAAAATGTGAATTCCAGAAAACTGAGTATAAAAAATATGTGTTGATTTGTTAAATAAATAAGTATGTTTTGTAAGATATTACCATAGAATATTCGAAAAATTAGGAATTATCGAGTTTATTGTTCCACACTTTATTAAATACACAAAGTGATCAATACTCAAAACAAACGACTTCATTTTTCTTTTTGTAGAGTGTATATATTAGTACTAATGTTAGATATACTCTGTGACGACTATGTTGATAATAATAATGAATTTATAGTGTAAAATTATTGCTTTCTAATAAAATGGTATGAAAATTAATTGATATATCTTTGTCTTTCGGCTCCATGTATTGTGACTATTAGCTATCAGTTATTTTTCGAAGATATGTCAAGTTGTGAGCATAAGCATGAAGAAAGAAGAATTGCAGATTAGAAAAGTTTTATTAATCATATAGTGATTTATATCAGTAAGCGAAGAATGTTTTTATTTCATGCGATAAAAATACAAAAGGCGACAAAAACAAAATTATTTCTACAATACTGAAGTGATATCTGAAATGCATGAAAAACATAAAAAAAAATCTTATTTTCTGTTAAAAAAGGCAATATGACAAGGCAAAATATTAATAAAAAGAACGTCAACAAAAGTCTTGTAACAAAACACTAGCGAAAAAGAGTGTTTTGTTGTCATTTTTCTATCCGTGTCACAGTCATATGGGGAATGTAGTATTGTTTATTTTCTCAACTTTTTGTATGAGAAATGAGTATATTTATGATTGAAAAATTTGCTGTTTAATAAAGAGGAACCAAAGAAATGGAACACACATGTATTGATGCTTTATCATTTTTTTTTAAAGATCTCATAATATTCCAGAAATTTCTCTAAAAACTTTAAGGTTAAATATATTAATTTGAATTTCAATTATTTTAGAGTGGTGAAGATTAAATAATTTTCAATTTTCACCTAAGCCTTCTATTTTTCATGTACTATAAATTATTTATGTTCAAAATTTCTGTTTGGTATATTAAAACTCAATCGGTATATATATTTGAAAACCAATAAATAGCAAATAAAATGCATTTTCATCCAATTTATTCTGAATCAAAACCATTTATAGCAGATAATTCGTTGTTTAATTAATTTTTATCAATTAAAAATCCACCAACTCTGAATCCACATTTTTTCTCTCAAACATTACCAATTAAAACGAGATTGAATATATAGCGCACAAAAAATTATCCAGAATCAAAATTATCAGATGAGTATCATTACCCAAATATTGATTGGATGAATTTTGGGCAATTGGTAAAAACAATGAAAAAAGAATTGAGAACAAAATTGACATATCAATTACTTTTTGTTGCATACTTTTGCATGGCTGGTAGAAAAAATCAATTAAATTTTCTACCTCAAAATACCTATAATGCTCACCAATAATGCATAAAAATGGCAATATGTGAAACGAACAGCAGTTCACGTACTAAAATATTCATGGGATATACGTTAATTTTCAATTAATTTTTCAATCTGCGACGCTGTGATGATATACCAACTTAGATAAGCATAAATTGCACACATTTTCAGTGTGGTTGCATAATTTTGGCATGGTTTAACTGGAATATCCATAATATTCATGAGATAATGCTTTACATAGTTGGTAGGTAAGATTATTTGGATAATGTTTAATGCACCTACTCATATGTATAACATTAAATATTATTCACCACATGCTTACCTTGTTGTGCCTGTTTTTGGGTGAAAAAGGACCCTATGACTGTCATTTAAATAAGAAAAATGTTTATAAATCAACGATAATATAAACATATATAAATCATATTTTCTCTCAATCGTAAAATTTCAAGCAACTAGATTTAATTACATATTTGTATTAATAATCATTATTGTTTCAACTGTTGGAAACAATTTTATTTTCAATACAGATATTTAAATTATATAAGCAAATGAAGCATAATATATCCAACAAAGTCTAGTCAAGAACACTTTTAAAGATAGATTAATAACTGAGACTAAAAAACTCAATATATATAAAAAATTCATCTTCGTATCTTCATCTAAATTCCATTAGTTTCAGCTCCATGAAGTGCAAATCAATTATTGTTATTAAATTGCACTTTTTTCGCTAGACAGTTATAAGAATGCTGAGTATAACATTTTGCTGACGCGTGAATATTAATGTTGCTTTGTTAGTAAAAAACTCGACGAAATATTGAGAAATGTTATACTTATGTTTATATCAGAAGCCAAAAGAACCAGGAAATTATTTACAAGTATTTGCCATTGTTACTGCCTTCAAATGTTTCCAAACCACAATTTTTGGTTTATAAAAGATTTTAACATAGTTTTGATATTTTTGATATTTCATTATCCAATAAATGTCCATTTGAGTTCATGAAAAGAAAATAATAATAATACTTTTTAGCATTCATTTGAGATAATAGCATAATAATGATAATACCAGCAACAAAACAATAATAAAAAAAATAGTTGTGTCATAAAATCCAGACCACCATAATCATTTTAGATGGAGAGTTGCTGTATTGTACTGTATTATATTTATATATATTTCCTACGAAGCTGTGTTTTTAGAATCATGCAATGATAAACAAGTGGTTACGAATGGATTTTTTTGAAACTAGAAATTGCTTATATTGTTATTATCTATGATACAAAATTTAATTCCTTTAAGAAATTTCTTAAAATTTAATGTACGTAGTTTCCAAAATTTTGTGTTTTAACATCATGTTATTTTTATTGCACTTTTATTTAAAGAGAAATTTTTCAGACAGACTGACAAAGTGAATCCACTTATACATCTATCCATAAGAAAGATATTATTCTGAAACTGTTTACTAGTTTGATATTCAGTCTATTTCATGGTTATTTAATACTTTCATCTCAGAACTGAATCTCGTGAAAATATAAATGTTCAATGTTGAAAGTACTGTAGCATAGAACTATAGTGTTTTCCACTAAGAAAGATTCAGACTTCAAACAGACTTCATTGCTGAATGAAATCCTCCATAAACACTGTTGGAATAACAAATGCATTACTAAGCTGCAAATCTAAAATAAAGACAAATATTGTAATAATAGACTGGAGCACTATAGCAAGAATAACACAATCTTAAAATAATTTCATTGATAACTCAATGTTATGGTTTGAAATTTTCATTTCAATACAATTTTACTGTCGAATAATTGCTACGGTAGTAATTTTCTACATTTTTAACCGACTTTGATAATTATTATGAAGAAACAATAAATACCGCTATTATATATTTAATATGAATTTCATTATTTTGCTTGATTAACATTGTGTGCAAAGTCATCTTATAAAAATAGTGTTAAATATAAAGACACAATGTAACTAAATGTTTTGCTGGGTTTCATGATTCAGATTTTACATATTTTTGTGCAATTTCAGACATAAAAATAATAAAAAACTAAGCAATGAAACAATTTGCTTGAAAGTTGTATCAGACTAAAGCTCGTAATTTGGTGCAGAAAATTGTTTAACAAAATGAAGAAAAATGTGCATTAATTTAACTTTTCAGTTTAAATTATCAAAACTTTTGTTCCCATTTTCCTCAATTTATGTTTCATTCCATGCACAAACGATTGTAATGCAACTGTGAAATTTTGATACTTTCTTTATTCAACACTGCTATGAAGATCATAGAAGACAATAAAAGCATTAAATGTTGAACAGTTGTATCAGAAAGCTAGGAAAGAAAAGTTTGAAAACTCCCTCAAACATATAAACTGCCATATTTGCATTATTACGAACTTTCATAGTTGAAATAGTAAACTATAGCTAGTCGTCAACTTATAATATAATTGTTTGTCATCATAACTCCTCTCTCAACTGATTTATGTAACATTTTGTTGACATAATAAATTACTCGCTATTCAAGTGACAAACTGTTATTAATTGCCAAATTTATGGTTGAATGTAACGGTTGAATTGAAATAGATTTTGCAGTAAATGTATTCGCAAATTTTTGAATTTACATTTAAGTTACAACGGATGTCATAATATATCCTTAGATTTATTGGAGTTTAGATAAAAATCACTTTTTCACGAATCATGTAGGATAATGCGATGGATTGTGTGCTTTTACTCTAAATTTTTTATGGAATAAACAATTTAGGTTGAATTTAGTCGCAAAACCTTCTGATCTCAAAATCTTCTTAAATCTTCACTGCTCCAAAACATAAATTTTCAATCTGAATTATGTAAGGAAACAAAACAATGAAGAATGTCTTGTGAGAAAGATCCAGAATAATTTTCATCATTTTCAATTTTTGATTTTTTTCATTATACACGAAAAGTAATGAGAATTTTAAAGTATAAATAAGAAGGAAAGCTGTTCTCAACTCCTAAAACGGAAAATGAAAATACTCAAGTGGACGAATTTATACTATATTTTCTTAAATCTTTACTTTTTGAGTTCTCTTTCATTTTCCTTTTACTGTTCAGTAAAAAACAAAAACTCTGAAGAGCATATTAGTCATTAAATATGGAACAGAATGAAGCTCCCATTGGCTTGCAGATTTACAAAATTGAGATTTAAATAAAACCGGATGCGGTTGGAATAAATCTTGTTTTTTCGTGGTAGTTTTGAGAGGGTGTGCTTAGGATTTAAGTTGTGAGCAAAAACATAAACGAATTCAATATTATAGAAAGTAAAAATTTTTGAAATAAAACTTCTATTTATGATTCTATACTGATAAACCATATTGTTTCGCAATAAAAATACATCTATCAAAAATATGTAAATTTTTGAAAAGAATTATATGTTAATAATTATCGCTAACTATTTGGCACTGGATCAAGTATTTCAATAAAATATACATATGAGCCCTGCATGGAAATGTGCTACAAAATAACATCACCATGCAGAAAAACCACCTCATCAATAGCCACATAAACAGTTTTTAGATAATTAAAATGTTCCACGGAAAAATATTCGCTAACCTACAATACAAATTGTGTCGAGCTCGATATTTTATTAGCAGAAATTAAATAAATTAACTTACCCCATACAAATAAAATAAATTAGCATCAAAAACATTGTGTTTTCAAACACATGATAATAACTCAGACGATGTCATTTTCATTTTGAAATATATATTCGATTTTTGTGTATTGCGGGCAGTGGTGCATTCCGTTTTAACCATATTTGGTGGACAGCGTACAGTGAGCAACTTGCAGTTAATGCTCTGCATTCGCACCATTTAATGTGTATATTTACCCAAACATCCAGTATTGTATTTGTTTGTAGCGGGTGGAGGTAAATATTTTAATTAATGAAATAAATATAAGTATATGTATGATATTATATTCGTTACATGATAAATTGATTACTTGCTATACAATAGCTTTTTCCATTCAAATTACGTATAAAGGCTACTTTGAAATTGATTAAATATTGCAATATTAATAAATTTAATCCTTACATGTGAGCCCTTCAAAATTATTAAAACTTGAAAACGTGATATACAGGGACGACCAACGTTTGCTAGTTAAAAAATGTATTTCTTCAACCCATTCTTTCACTGTAATGCTGCTAATATAAAGTTTAAGAAAACTATTGATTCCCAAAAAATTTATCCAAAAATAATTGACCATTATACTGAAGAGAGTTCCGAATCTCCAAATATTCCGCTTTGAGCTTTATTTTTGAGCAAGCGTGAATACAGTTTCAGCAAACATAAACAATTTCTAACAAAAATGGAAAAATATCACTGTTTCAGTGCAATCTCTTTACAGAATGCTTTTTGTTTTGCATTTTCAGCAGGGGTTGGAATCTCTTATTTAAAACAATTACAATAATTCGTTTGGAAATAATAATGGAATATTTTCAAAACCTTTAAAAACCAGCTATGTTTATCCCATCAACTTTTTTGTGTCCGGTTTTGGTGTCAAGTGTGGGCTGGTGTAAATTTTAAATAAATTGCCCTTTTGGGCTATAAAAAATAATTCATCAGGAATTTCACAAATTTTACACAGAGACAAAATAGAGTCTATGATACTACAAAAATAACTCAAACATTTATCTGTCTGTTATTATCATCCATAAAACTCATAAAATCCTACAAAAAAAGTTTTAAACGGCTTCAATCGGCCCGTGCTGCTGTTAATATATAAAATAAATTTATTAGTGTTGGAACTTGGAATGTTCAGTCTATTTTTAAAACTATTTTATAGACTCACTACTGTTCATGAAAAACCATTAAAACAATATTATTTTTGACCCACAGTCCATCCTTTATCAAGCTCTGTATTGTACTTGAATGTATATAATCCTAAAAAATTACGAATGGAAATTTATATCATGGACTCGATAAAATTTATTATTGAATTTTTATTGTTTATGCAATTTAATTGGGCGATCTCTATGGACATTCAGAATGCAATTATATATTACAAAAATTCAACAATAAATAGTTCTGCCTCTATGCTAACAGTATATGTGAAAATAATAATAATTAATTGATAAAATTTACATTGAAATTCTACAAATTGAGTTTGAACGCGAAAATAAAATATTAACGAGAACACACCAAAAGTTTTCCCTATCCCTTAAGATGATTAATGTACACAACTTCTATTTTATATTTGTTTCCTTTTCTTTGCAGGTAAGCACTTTTGGTTAATGAAAAATCAATAGTAAAGAAAATAATCAATTTTTGGGAGCGGTAAATATATTAGAAGCGTAAGATAAAGGAATAATATTCCAACTTTTTCAGAAATGAATCGTATATACCTAACAAATTATTATAACATTTGAATCTTAATGTATCAATCATGACTAAGATATTATAGATTAGCATTAAAGAGTTATTATTATATTTTCTTACACTTACACTTCAACTTATATGAAATTTGACTAAATCTGAAACTAAAACTCGAAATAAATAAAAGTTTATTCGTCGTTTTGGAATGGATTTGTTCCAATGGAGTATTATTAACAGTGCTTTCATATAAATTTATTGATTGTGATGGTGGAAAAATTATAAAATTCAAATCATTTTCAAATGTATGTTAATAATTCGTAAAGTGGTTTCATTTTTTTGATAAATTTTCGCAGTTATGCAAGTGTGTGGTTAATAACAAATATTGTCAATTCATTCTGTGTGATTGTCTATCATTGATAGTACACACATTTGAGATTTGACTCTTACAACAAAAATGTATGTAATACATAGTATAGAAAATACTTTGACTGGGGTTCAAACAGTTGTAAGTGGACAACCTGAAACTAAATTTTGAAGCTTATTTGAGAACTAGTTCATGATTAATACGGGAAAATTACTTTCAACTCAATCACCTACTTTTTATTTGAAATGTATCAAAAGTCATAGCATGTTTTCACATTATAGTTTTTAACTCATCTGAAACCTGTCAAAGTTCATTGTTTTTTAAGGTTGCCATGGTAAAATGGTTGCCATAAATATTGAAACAAGCTCTTTGATTTTAAATTTAAGAATGATCGAACAGCAAACCTAAATCCAGTAGATCTTGTCTTCAAATAAAACTGCTGAATACTTTTGAACGGTATATAAAGTTTTTAGAAAAACATTGGAGCTGTTCAGAACTAATAATTTTTATTTAAACAAAAAAGCATATTTTTGAGAATTATATTTGCTCAAAACTCAGTTTACTGGATAATAAATTCCTAACTTTAATATAAAAGCTGTTTAGAAAATTATGATGACAAAAAAGACCACAAGCTCATATGTATCTAAAAATATTTTTAAAAGTCCATAGAAATGAAACATGAAAATTTGAACAAGTGAGGAATAATTTAACATAGTTGTAAAATATAAAATGAAAAGTAAAACTAAAAAAAAACTTTATATAAAATTTTTTCCACAAATTCGTGTCAAATAATGTGCATATTCTCATTCGTCTGCTATCTTTTAATCCATGAGCTTCTAAGTTCCTGCATCGAACAGTGTTAAAGTTATTTGAAAGATAATGTTAACATTTATTCCATGTTTCATTCTATGTTATGTGCATACGACAAAAGCAGAACTTGCACAGTGCTTCAAAAATGAAATATTTATCATGCCCAAAAAATATTTTCATTATGACACAAACAAGCTTAATAAAAAATAAAGCTTGCGTACAAAAATTTATTTGGAAAAAGCATAATAAATTTAAAGTACCTATCTTGTTTTAAAAAAAACTGTTCAAAACATAAAATGAATGAATAAATGGGAATAACATAAATTTTGCTCCTTTCAAGAATTTTTTTATGCTACATAATAAAACATTTCCAGCATAATTTATATCATTCTTATTACAGCGTATGCAATAAAACAAAAAGTAAGAAAAACTCAAAAAAGTGTGGAATTTGCCTCACAATATTTTTACAAAATTTCGTTTGAAAATAAGTTGTTCTTCAAGGAATTAAAAATTAAACATACATTAATGTGATACATTAAATCAAACATTATTCTTAAATTGAATATATCCGAGCTCAAAAATATGTTCAATTTTGAACAAATTCAAACTTTAATTATAATAACTTTGAAAATTAACTTGAATTTTTAATTAAAAACATAAACTAAATGCTCATCGAAGGACATAAAAAAAATGATTGTCAAGATTATTTTTTGCCGCTTTTCAGTTCTAGCTTGGTTTTCTACAGCACCATTAAAACTTTAGATGATGTATAAAATGTGATGAGGTTTTCGTTTTAATACCTTTTAAAATCGTATAATATCATTTTCCATTTTCTTTCACCTAATTATGTCTTCTTCCCTCGCCATTCAAAGTAAATTTATCTTCAGATTATTAGGGCATTAGAGAATTATTTTTGAAATGTAAATATGAAGTGAGATTCAGGTGTTTTCAGAATTTAAAGTCCAAAATTCACAATTTGAATATTTAAGATGTACAAAGTTTTTGTTTTTGATTAAAAAACCAATTTACTTGACATTGTGCTTTTGACTGTAAAATAGGAAAGGTAGAACATGTGCACTTGTGGTAAAATATTTTTATTTACATAAATATAAATGTGAATTTTTAACAATACTCGTTGATTCTGAAATCAGTTCCACTTTTTATTTATATAAATGTAACATGATTTGCATATTACAAATGCAATTGTAAATGTGCAACAAAAAACTGTTAAAGTCATTCGTAACACTTCAATATAGAATAATTAAAAATCGCATGAATTTGCGAAAACGGGTTTTTTTTTGATGATTTTTTGTGTTTGCTAAAAAATCATCCAAACAACAGAAGTGCAAAAAAAGTTAGATTTAAATATTTAATATGCAAATTTCCCATACATTGCGCATAAAAACCATGAACATTTAAACCAACTTAATAATTTCATATTCAAACAAATTTTTCGTTCATGTATGTTCATACGATAAAATACAAATATAAATATTTTATGATTTATATCAAGTAAAGTACATTTTTATTACACATTTTATTATTTATGTGATTTTTCTTATTCTGTAACGGACTTCCATACAACGAAGTTATAAAAAATCAGAGAGTTGATTTAAATTTTTATGAAAATTTTTCTGTGTCGATATTTTAGAATTGGTACTGTTTTTCAGCACTTGAGGCTCCAAAATATAGCAATAAGAGTTTACATCGGAGTTTCTCTGACAAAAATATATAATTGTTGTCGTCACATGAAATAAATAGCACATGTGTTTGACATTTTTAATAATTTACAAACTCAAACGACAGCTTCGCCAGCCGAGCAACAATAGGAAAAAATAATTTGAATGTATGTGATACTCAAAGATAAAATATTCGCCTGCTCATGATATTTTATAGTATTGTAAGCAATTTTACCATTCATAATAGCTAAAACTTGTTAAATCGAAATCGAGGTCTTGTTTCTTGTAAATCTGTTATTTTCATATATTAAATATATATATATGGTTTGTCATCGATAACCTATAAAAGCGGCAACTTATTATACAAAAAAAACGAATCACTTCAGTCTTTGAAGGTATTCAAAAAAAATCAGTCAAAGGCAAAATCAATCAAATGCGTAATAAAAATTCTCAATCAAGTCAAACCCCAAAACGTAAAAGACTTTCTGATAGCAATGCTTCTAACAGATTCATAACCAAAGAGAAAAGAAAAAATTAAAACTCAATAACAATCAATACGGCAAAAGTTTGTGGTGCTGATGTATGTACTGAAAGGAAATTTTGAGATTTGCTAAATTAATTTTTACGGAAAAGTTTAATCTCGCATAAATGTCATGTTCATCAAACGAAACGAGAGCATTGCGTGGAGCGTAGAAGTCACAGATTTTCGCATGTTCAGATAATTCCAAAAGACAACATCAGAACGCATGTTTACACTGGTTTTGTGCCAGCAGCGTATTTTTATTAAAATATCTACATCTCCAAATTTAATCATCGCAGCACAATCAAAATCATTTGTCGTCTGCTCAGCGATTTTTCACACATTGCGTGTGCTGTCTAAGTGTAATTTTTGTTTGATATTGTTTTCATTAAATTACATCCAGCGGAATTATGGATAAACAAAATATGTAACATGGGGTTTGATAAATTATGTGCCTTGCTAAGTACACAACAATTTGCGATGAAAACCACCCAACAACTTGCTTTTTTCCATAAACTTTGCCACACATTGTTGATGTAAACGCTGGGTGTTTGTGTTATGGTTTTGCGATGGATGCTTTTGAGTTTTTTATGATTACCATAAAGTTAAATTTTGTAAAAACATAATGCATTTTCAACGACATGAAATCAGTGACAAAAGAATGCTTCAGTGAACGTTGGGTGAAAATTACCAAGGATATTTTACGATATTATGATAAAGCTCAAAATATTTAAAAAGACACAAAAATTACAAAATATATTATAATAAATATTAAACTCTAATATTTATGACTCAGTAATCAGTCCATTGTGGGTGCGTCTCCTTTGCATATTTTGCTGTATACTTAAACAGTAATCTTTTTTAAGTCGTTGTAAAAACTCTTAAATGCTGAATTTGGAAATACTGATGGGAAAGATCTATATTTTATATATTTTCAAGTAGAAGTTTCTTTGCACGATTTTATTTTATTTTCCACCCACTACGCATAAAGATCTCAGAAACATTCCTCTCAACTAGAAACAAAAATTATATGTGTCATTAATTAATCTTGATAGATTTGAGAAAGGGTGCGAGATTAATCATGTATGGTATTTTCATAGAAACTCATATATAATATTGTAATTAAAATATAGAGAGACACATTTTAGTTAACGTTTGAGTAATATATTATATTGTAGCAGTAAGTTACATAATACTCTAAAAAACATCTTAATACTTGAACATTTAATTACAGACATCCTTTTCTAATATCTTAAGCGTGTAAAATTAAATTAATTATCTCACATGATTTATTTCAAAAGTATATTAAATACCAAGATGTATCAAATCTACCATAACCATATTATATGAATTATTGATCAGGATTTTGCTCTAAACTATGTCTGTAAATTGTATACATAAGACATATGAACATTTTAGACAAATTGAATGGTCTTAGGTAGATTTTTAATAAGATTTCTGTAAAGTTTAAAACTATTGTTGAAATGATCTTGCTAACTTTCAAAGCATCGTTGGATTATAAAAAATAATATTTTCCTGCTAACACCATAATTTCTTACTTAGTTATTAAATTTTTATTTGACAAACTCTTAGGGAAGCACTGGCAAAGTCCAATTTGAAACTTCAGCAAGTTTAACTTCAGTTTAACATTTAAAGCGCTTCCAAAGCCCTACAATACCACTTCACTTTCATCTTAAAATGGCCTTAACATTCTTAATAACCACCATTATTATCATCAGCAACCCTCCAACTAAATCATTTTGCTTTCAAATTGTAGGATTTTTTCATTACGCAAAAAAAGCAATAAAAATGAAAAAGCTGAGCAACAACAATCCTCACAGGCACCAAAAAATTAAATGGTACAGAATTTTTCATTCAAAATTAATCCTTCAAAACACAAAATGAAACTTTCTACGTAAAGTACCAGAATCATCTTTTTCGTACTTTTTACCATTTTTCTCAGAAAGAAAAATCCTAATTTATTAAGAAAAGAATGCGATGCTTTTAATTAGAAAAAAGTTCCATAACCATGTAAAAGATGGCATTTTTTCACGTTTCCGCATCTTTGCGAGTATTAAATAAAAGAAAAATTTATGCTTTCGGGTTGTTAAGGGGACTGCGATTTTAAACTTTTCTTCAATTATTCCATTCTTCTTCTTAGTTAGTCATGCAAAATTTATATAATTTAAAAATCTATACAGATATTATCAAGTATCGCAATTTAAAATTGAGACATCAAACATTTTTAGAGAAATTTCTACCGATTGGAAAAATTACTGAAATTAAAAAAAAAAGCTAACATAAGTTCTGTAATATTTGTTTTAAAATAGAACAAATTTTTCTGTCTATCCCTGTGTAAAAATTAAATTCAATACTGTAGGTATACAATTACACTGAAGTTTTTAATGAATAAAGTATTTTTGCCATCGGATTTTTTCTAGAAAATCTTGTTACCTCAATAGAAATGTAATAAAAATTGCACATTTTCTGGTTGGTATTTACCAAAATGTTTTAATGCATAAATTCATCTTGCTTTTCAATTATGTTATACAGTATTCGTAATTATTTCATTATTTAGCATCAAAAGTTTTGTAGAAACCATTTTCAGGAGACAGCTTTAAGTGTGGAAACAGAAATTCATAATTTCAGAAAATCCTGGCAGCGAATTACCGCATTAAAAATAGCAAATTACAATTAAGACGCTTTGCGAGATTTCCAGGAAAAAATATATTTAATATATCTTTTAACGAAATAACATATAGCTATAACGGGGAATAATATTCTATCAAAGATTATTCTGCAAAATGATGACAAAAACTTTCAGTATAAATCTATAAAACTTACCAGAATGAGCCAATGTATATGTTATAAAATAATAAAATAAATGGGTTTTATGAAAGTTTAATTTTATTGTAGGATTACAAATTCGATATTACCGTCTCTGAATTTATGGTCAAATTAGAAACAAAAAACATCTGTATTTTTATCCTGGAGATTAAGAATAAGGAACTACTTATTTACTCAAATTAACTATTCAAGTGATAATTTATTTATGCACTGAAATTAAACCAATTTGCTTTCCTCCGCAATGTTTGCTGTTTCCTTTTCTATCTACAAATGTATAGCGACAAAGCACATTAATTTTTAAATGAGGAAAATCCTGAAGAAAGTAAAATAAATCTTTGAGCATAAACTACAACAATAAAAAGTAAAAATCCCAACCTCATTACTGCAAATTTTCCTCAATAAATAAATAAGATGAGTGGAAGAATTTTTTGTGCTTGAACGTACGACTAAATATATATTTTTATATAGACAAAAAGCATATAAATGGTGAAATTTTCCAGTTTTCTCGTTTTTCCTTTTCCATTGGGTTTCTGGTAAAGCAAACTCAAGAATACAAAGTTTTTCGTATTTGTTTTCTTTTTTGGGTTTTATGATAACTTATTTTTTTAAATTCACCAAGACTTCTTATTATCTATGAAACATGTAAAAAGGAATTATATAGAAATTTATTCTCGAGAAACATCGTCTTAACAACAAGTCGGCAAATAAATTTCATAAATTTAATAAATTTCCGTATTTACTTTATTAAAAACTGAGTAACAAGATTTCTTGCAAAGTTTTTCTTTGATTTCATGTATTTTCGCTAACTTTCTTGTGAAAACAGCAAAAAGTCGGCAAAAAGCTTGAAAATTAAACAGAAACGAATAAAAACAGAAAGATACACCAAACTACTGCAATAAAATAAGTTATGCATCAAAGCTAAGCATCCAAAAATGAATGCTAGCAAAAAACACAAACAAGAAATTTAATAAGCAAGAACAAACTAAGTACTTGAACTTACTGATGATATATATTAGAGCAAATTCAAATATCTTGAATACCTTTCCTCGTAATGCCACCACAAGCTCTCAAAAGGAGGCTAAATCTTTCTGAGAAACGAGGCTAAATCTCTTAAGTCTAATCCTCTTTTAGCTAAGCACTTTTGAAAATTGAAAAATAAAATTCGGGTGGGACTTTTGTCAACATATTCAAATGCACTGTTTTTACGACAATACGACGTCTATTTCGTGGGATATTCCGCTGTTTCAGAAACCAAATTGAATATACATACTTATGTGCTGATGCCAAGCAAAAGTTAGATGTTTGCATAATAATAATAGCAGATCTGGCTTTATTCAGCGGGGAAACTTTTTGACCAAAACCACATAAAAGGAAAACAAAAAGAGAAATTGGGAACTGATTAAAACCACAAAATGAAAAACTACGGGTTTTAGTACCGTATTTTTCAAGGAAAAACTTTTGATGGCAATATGCTGCCAATTTATTAAAAACTAGGCCCTGTATTAATACTACTAATTTTCATTATAGTTACATTTTCATGATTGCGGAATGCACTTATGTAGTTTATCTAATATGATGAAAATTTCTAACATTACCAACTCTCCTCCAAAACTTTCATGTTTAGTTGCAAATTCAAAACTTAGAATTTTGAAATAACTATAAAGCAATATAATCTGCAAAGAGCATTTTCTAATTCTTCAAGAATTCTTCAACGAAACTTGCAATTCCCCACAAAAATAGTGTTTTAATGTACCAAGAAACACCTTGAAGCAACATAAACTTTTTTAATTAAACTTTGTTAGGGAAATTAATTTAATGCACAATAAAATTAACTGAAGAAATGTTTTTTGAAGCGGTGCAATGTTAATGAATCATAATTATGCATTTAGATTTAACTTTGTTAAATAATGCACAAAGAGAACTTTAACAAAGCTTTGTTTCATAACATTTCAAATTACACTCGTTATCCCAAGTAAAATATGCAATTTCATGCCCGACAAAAAGCGAAACAATTTAAATGCAAAATAAAAGTGTTTTCTGGTTGATAATAAAGCATCCGCACAAAAATTGATGGTTTTCCAAGAATATACAATTAATAATATATTTGTATTGTTTTACTTATTCTGTGCCTTTTCTCTTTTCAGGCTTCGGTTTTGTAACATTTCAAAGTGAGGACGTCGTAGATAAAGTTTGTGAAATTCACTTCCATGAAATAAATAATAAAATGGTAAGTGACAAGTTGATTTTTCCTTAATTTTTGGTCAAAAGGGTAAAAATATTTTTACCCTTTTTACCTAAATTTTTCTAATTTTTGGTAAATTTACCTAATTTTTTCTAAAGTTTTGCTAAAAAGGGTAAAAATATTTTTACCCTTTTTACCTAATTTTTGTTTTTAAATTTTGGTAAAAAGGGTAAAAATAAATTGATTTTTAAAAATTTTGGTAAAAAGGGTAAAAATAATAAAACTGTAATGGAAGTTAAATTTTCCATATCGTGATTTTATTCATGAAAATCCATTCAGATTAGAGTGCACTTCATTCTAATCGATTTTATTTTCTTTTTATTTGCAGGTTGAGTGCAAAAAGGCGCAACCCAAAGAAGTGATGCTTCCAGCGAATTTAGCGAAAACTCGTACCGCTGGACGTGGAACATACGGTGAGTTGGTAGTATTGAGTGGCGGTCCGGCAGGCTCTCTAGGAGCTGTTGGGGCGCCAACCACTACTGTTCGCTATGCTCCCTACCCTATACATGGCCCTGCTCATACCATTACTTCGGGACAGCAAGCAGCAGCTACCACACACATTTTACCTCTCACTGCTTCGGCTCCCTCCATCATTCAGTACGCCTCTGCCCAACAATCCTCTCTCTTTGACGCTGCTGCTGCAATGTCGTACAAAAGGTTGCTGGCTGCAACAGCAGCGTCCATGAGATCACACCATCACCATCCTAATCACCCGGCTCGTGCAACAGCCACCCTAACCTATCCTCTCGCCGAATTGCTTGGAATTCAAGGGCTCGATATATCTAACCTCTATCAAATACCCTCTGGACTTGGTCTTTGACCACCAACTGCCACTGTTATTCAAGTACAGCGGCCACAGTAAAACTACCACAGATTAAAGTTCTGAGCGCTCAAAAAAAAAATAAACGCTAAAAGTTTAAATTTAGTTTGTTAGTTGTTTCTGTTTGTAGAACTTTAGGTTAGATCAGTTTTTATTCAATTTTTCAGTTCAAACTGATAGATAGCAGGTTTCATAGGTGTTTTTATTGTTTTTTAAATAGAAAAATAGAATAGAACACAAAGAATCAGTAAATGACACTTAGCATTCGGATAAAAAGCAACGAAAACAATTTTGCTGGGTAGCAGTAAAATCGATGAAAAAGCAATTGAAAAGCAAATTTAAAATTTCATATCAATCTGTCTTCAGGGAAAATTATTATCAATTGTGATCTAGATAGTTTTTGTTTGTTCCAGTAGATTATTTTTATGAGTAGAAACTGGAAAGGAACTTTTACCCTTTTGGCGATAGTTTAAAGACTTTTTTAGCTTCTTAAAATCAGAAAGTTTAAGAACTTTTTATTGCACGAACATTTTTTTTAATACTGTAACGTTATCAATTCTAAAAGTTCAAAGTATTGCGTAGACTTACATGCTGATAAATATCTTACGAATGCGCTCCCTTCAATACAATTTTACAATTAATAATTAAACAAATAAATACAATAATCCAAAAAAGAGGAGAAACGTAACTTATTTTATCTCATTGAAACTCAGTGACTCAAAAGTATTAGACTAGAATTGATAGATTTTTTGAAAGTGTGTATCAACCCAAATATATATACCAAGACTGTTTTTTTAATTTTTCATAAATATCTAGTATTTTTTGATGAAAATCTATATTTTTATTAGTTTGTAGTTGAATAGGTGATGACTTTGAGAACAATAACCAAAAAATAGTGATTCGATAGTGATTTCAATTTTTAGAAGACTTTTTGTTGCATATATAGCGTTTTATATTATACTGAAGCTAGAATAGAGTTTTATATGACGTGTTTTCACAAATAGAGTAGAGTTTTTGCCGTTTTGAACGTTTTAAAGATAGAATAGCATTTATTTTTGATAACTAAAGCGCGTCGATTTTGTACTGTTTTAAAAATTATTAAACAAACCGAAATTTTCGCTCTGCCAGATAAAAACGTGATTTTATCATCGCAGAATGTCTGTGTAAATCGAAGCTCCCTTATTTAATTTAAATTTTACATTTGTGAGCCAAAGGCTGTTTGGCTGAGTTTCTCAGTAAACATTATAACTCAATGATAAGATTTTGAGTCTTAAAGACGCCGCTTGAATTCCAAGTAAACCAAACCTTCTGTACATTTCCTTCGTAATCCTCATCCAATATTCATTTCATCATTCACATTATGCTGTTACGAAGCATTATTCATAACAATTAAATACTTATCAATGAAAATATTTATTGTGATCAATTATAATATCAATTACTCATATAAATATGTTATATTCATAAAATAACTAAGATTTTTTATTTAGAATAGGTTTTAAGAGAAAGTTTTGCCAAATCAGATTAATAACTAACAGAAAAGTAATAAATAACTAAATTGATTAATCTTAGCTATCATAACCAATAATATAGATTGATTTTTTATTAAATAACAATACAAAATAGGGTTTCTTTGAGAAATAATGATTAGACTTTAATTAGAATCCATTTTAGTATCGAGATAAATAATTTTGGGTTGAGTGGAGATGCCTGGTATAAATGGAACGTAGCAAACTTTTTTTAAATACATATTGAACTTTGTAAAACGGTCTCCTTTTTTCTACTACAAAGAGTGGAAAAATTTAAATTAATATCGAATCCATTGTTAAAAATATATTAAAAGATATTACTAAAAAAGGAAGCCGTTTTCATAAAATTCAATGAACCACAAATTTAATATCTTTTTGAAAACAAAAAAGGTCCCTACAGAAGAACTCTGAAAACTTTTGGAATATTCGTTTTTTGAAATTGATTTTTAACCTAGTCACAATCTTCCAGACATCTTCTCCAATGAACTGTTAAGACTCTATAGAAAAAAATTCATGATGAAGGAAAATTTAGTTTAAAATAGGGCTTGTTTTAGATTTGATATTTTCAACCAAATATTAGAATTTTTAATAATTAATTGATTTAAAAGAAATTATGTTAAAACTATAATATAGTTCTGCTACTATCTGCTACAAAATAATTATAATAATGAAATTGTTTTGGATGTTACAACGATAAAGCGATTTTAAGCAAGCATGCTTTCAAAAGACAATATAACAACTAAAGAACACAGTAAAAAAATGCTGAAAGTTATAAATCGCTTTTTACTTTAAAAAAAGTCTTTGATACTTGAAGGTATAAAAGCGTCCAGGAAAAGAAATTCGTACGCTTAAGCTTTATATTATTTTTGACATAATTTCCTTTTTATCGTTCTAAAAAACCTTATTGTTCATGATTCTGTTGGTAGCAACCAAGATATTATATCAAAGTTTAACTCTTTGTTTAAAACAGATTGTTTTGAAGAAACTTTTAAAATAAATTAATAAGGTACATAAAATATTTATTAATGGTACTTCCTTCTTCTAAAAATTAAAAAACAAACACATTTTTAACTTAATACATGACATTTTCATTTCTCATAAATGCAAAAAGCAAATTTAATATAGTGAAATTGTTTGAATTAGGTCAAACTATAGAATTGATTATATTATGTAAACTTAAATCTGCAAAATTTAGCAGTTTTTATACATATTTTTACATTTGATTACATGTCGAAAGTTTAATAAAAAGTGATCCATAACCAAACTGATATTTAGATTGTAAAAAATAAAAAATAAATTATATACAGTAATTCATTATTTTTTAATTTCAATTCAAAATCATTAGAAAAAAGAATTCATAAAAAAAATGGAAATTAAGCAAATAATCCGTTATCATCAACTATCTATGTAGTCAGTTTGCTGAATTTATTATTTACATATCGTATATTTTATAATCAGAATGGAGTAAAAGCTGTGTATATTCATTTTTTAAAACAGTACAACATAAACCTCTTTTTCGGGGAAAAGTTTATTTTGTTCTTGAATTTCATTTTTTTTTGTTAGTTCGCGATATTATGTAAAACATTTTAATTCATGTTTGGTTTGCGGCAAAAACAATTACAACAGTTATAATAACTATGTGTTGGCTCAATTCATGTAAAATTATAAAGCACATAAAAACAGCACGAGCCACCGAGCAAGAAGTTAAGGATGGCGGCAAGCATTTCTGGATTTGAGAAAAAAGTATCTGATACATTTGCGCATCTTGTGATCCTGGCCAGTTTGAGTTTCATCCGTTTACCTGCAAAAAGATTGCTTTGCAACACTAAAAGAAATATTTAATATAACAAAAGACATCACAACATTTATTATACAAATTAATCTGTTCAAATTATGTTCATTTATATCTTACAACAATACAATTGTGTATTTTTGTTACCTGGGCAATATCCGGGAAGTATTTTTGATGATATTTTTAATTACCTAGTTTGTTTATAATAACATTTTACAATAAGTGCTCATTTTGTATTTAAAATAGTTTTTGATATAAACAAAATGATGATATTTTTGATTTTCTATACACATAAGTAGAATGAACGAACTCATAGAAACTGCTATATGTCCCTTATGTTCCTCAATTAACATAATATTCCGTAGCTAGAATTGTGTGTGTAATTACTTTGCTTAGAAAGCATTAGAGTAGCAATCTTTTACATTGTTGCAGTAGCTTATGTATGGTTCAAACACCATGTTACTCAAAATCGACGCAATTTATCAAATGCGAAAGTTACCAGTGTTAATGTTCCCAGTGAGCACATAAAATGATTCTACAGCAGAAATCAGATAATGTTCAACCTTTTAAAAGTTTCGTTCTTAAGCCAATTTCCACTGATATCTCGAATCAATCTTTCCACACATCAGAGCGTACGGAATTTTATTTTCCAATCTCCAGAGAAAAATGAAAATATCATCAAATGTTTTTTTGTTGAAATCAATAGTTTATAGATTATACAATCAGTGTATACATTTATTAGATTTTAATGCTTTTCGAGTTGAAACAGCGAATTTTTTCAAAGCTTTTGTGAGAGAGAGTTTGTTTTAGTTTTTTGGTTATACAAGTATAAATAACTTTCAAAATAAGTTTTCACAAAACATAGAATAGAAAAAATAGGCAACAGAGAATTTTTACTCATTACTTTTTTCCGAGTGGTAGCATAGACCGATTTTATAATATGGTTTTGAAAACTATTTATTTTTTATCATAGAAATCAATTTAGTGAGGAGTGAAATAGTTTTAATTAATTTATATATCATAGAAAGAGCTCTAATGTTTTAGAAAAAAGAATGGTTCTTTAGAAAGCAAATCACTTAAGCGAAATCCAAATTTTTCAAGAACATTAAAATGAATTTCAAAATTTTCTCAAACGACAAAGCATTTGTTTAACGCTCATTTTCTGATACAATATTCAACGCAAAAAGACACATTTTTCTAAGTAGTTTTTTTATTTTCTACATTTTCTAGATTTTATGTGGTCGCTGGGGACGTTGCCAGACGGTAAGAAATACAAAATATATTTAATCACTAAATCAGACAAATTGCACAAACGAAAATTTTTTATAATTCAATTTGAGTCTTAAACTTTATTATTTAGAACTGGTAAGTATCTGATTAAGAGAAAATAGAATCGCTATAGTATTAGCTTTGTATTGCTAGTGGAGTTTTGTTAATATACTCAGTTCAATGTAATTAAATGTGTGAATCTAAATATTATATAACTAAAATGCAAAATCCTGATTTTCCTCAATTTATTTAATTCAAAAAATGAGCGACCAACAAAATTTTTGTAAAACTGACAACATAAACTAATTGCAGTCTTTTTATATATTTTCAGGCTTCCCAGCTGCTGCATACGCTGCTTATGCAGCCGGTCGTGGTTTTTCTGGATATCCTAGTTTTGGATTACCCTATCCAACAGGTAACCTTAATTTGGCCACATTACATCATCATTTAACTAATAATTTACATAACAATAATCACAATAACCACCACCATCCTATACAACATCCACTGCAATCATGTCATCCACATTTACACCATCCACTCGAACATTTGAGCCTTTTCCACCACCATCCAATGCATTTGTGAACAGCATTCAAATAAGTTTGAGCGTAAAATTGAATAAATTCAAAATTGCGTTAAACGGAACAAAAGATTCCAAACATTAATTCGCTTTTGCGAGTTTGTTGGTATTTTGTTATTATAATTTTATTAACGCAAAATACATTTGATTTACATAAACTTATACATTTTGGTTAATTATATAGATATAACAATTAGTCATTAAAATTCTTAATGAAAAACTGCCAAGCAAAATCTCCGAGCTACATTTAAAAAATGTATCAAACACGGCGAACTCAATTTCCCTCTTATTAACGTAAAACTTAGGTAAAATGTCAGTAAAATGTTTATAGGAAAATTCGTTTTATTATACATTTAACTACACATAAATTACTAATAAATATTTAGATTTAAATCTGATAATATCAAAGTAAATTATAGCATTTTCTCTCTAAAGTACTTTATTAATACGGTATTATACCTAAACCAAATTTATGAATGCATAGTTACGAGCCACTAAGCAAATTATAAAATAAAATAGGTACTCTTTACCATATAGTAATCTATATTCTGTATAGAAACGTCTGTGTATGTTTTGTTTAAGATTTAAATAGAGAAAAGGTGAATTAAATTTTCATAAAGATATTTTAGACCAGCAAAAATACTTTAGAATATTACATTTTCTAGATTAAATACACAGAATTGTTTTTCCGATTTATTTAATATCACTACCAAAGTAAATGGCCGTTATCTTAATGCAAATGTAATCAAAACATATAGTTAAACTGTTTCGAAGACTAGTTAATTTAAATATAACCAATAGGAAAGAATGCATTTAGAATGGATAGTGTATTAAATTTATTCAAATGGTTAGGATCGAAATGTTACTGTTTTTACGGTAGATTTGAAATTTCGCAGAAACTCATTAAACCAAAATATATTCAATATAAATCTACTCTATTATCATAGTCTAAATGTTTATTGTATCTATTTACTCGATGCTCGATTTGAATAGAACTTAAATGTTGTGTTATTACAGAATATAGCGTATAAATAGCATTTATTGTCTTACATAATTAACTAATGCTCAGATTTTGCAGTTGTTTTAGTTGTTGAAAGCATTCTCCTCTTATTGATATCTCCTATCTTTGCAGTAGTATGAAAATATTAATATGAAAAGAGGGAAAATCGTTTGGGATCAATTAAATGTTGATAATGTAAAGGAGACAGTTTTTATTTTTTTTTAATTCTATTTAAGGGCTAAATTATTGTTGCTATAGAAAATATTTCATAATATATTTCTGTGCCATCATAATTTCAGAGACTCAAAACTGTTTTCCCCATAAAACTGTAATCAGCAAAACATTTTTTATTTATTTATTCCCAATCGCTCTAAGCCTTCCGGCATTTTAGTTATTTTTCGTTAGCAACGCAACCGTTTATGTCTACCGATGGAATTTATATTTTATGAATTCGTATGTATTGTATATATATTTGACTAATTCTGATCAAAATACAGAATACTTTAGAGTCACGATAAGCAATTTGGTATTCGTTTTTAAGTGTGGTATTTTTGAGTTCGATACAAATTAAATGCAATATTATCACGTTTCATTTAGAGAAGGTATTGGAAAGTAATTTTGAGATGTGCCTCAAACGAAAATGTTTTAATTATTATTGGTTTTTATAGTGTTTACATAAAACATCTATTTTATTCTTAATATTTTTATATTTATATGTATTTAAGTTTCTTTCATAAAGAATCTCGAAACAAATTAATACCAATAAATTAAATTGGTTTATTAGCTAATAAATATTAAACACCCAACAATATTTTATTAACGGTTGAAACATTCTTATAAGTTTATTTGGAGGAAATTTATGTTACTCGCCTATCTTAGGCAAACAAAAAAACTAAATATGGAAAACAATGTCATAAAAAAATCGTTTCCAACCTTCCCAATTTTTTCACTTTATCTAAAAACTATAAACACGAATAACACATCGCAAACCAAATATTTCAAAAACCACCCTCCGTAAACCCCAACCACTCGCATGCGATGAAGCTTGTTTTTGAGATTTTTATGTTTATTAACTTGTTATTTTTATTGTTTATCTTATGATTATGTTGCTTCTTTTTTTCTTACCCTGCAGGTGTTATGGGTGTTGTGCCAGAAAACCGATACATCGTTGGTGGAGACTATTTAATGCCAACATCAACGTCAACCAGCTCATAAACTCACTTTAAATATATATTTTAAAATTTTCTCAATCGTTTAAAAAAATATTTTTAAAAAGCTAGTTTTTTTAAAGCACAAAAGAAATTCATTTTTATATTTCCATTTCGAATCAATCAATATTTTTGCATTGTAATGAAAAATCCGTCAGTGCTGTTTTTCTGACAATCGAAAATCACTAATACTTTGAAATTTGAAAACATGAATCATATTCAAGCAATAAAATGTTACATTGAAAATTGTGAAATAAAATAGTTTAGAGTCGAAACAGAGTCGTTCTTTTTATTATTATTTATCTTTATTCGACGAAACAAATACCGATCCATCCCATTTCGCATATTAAAAAATATAATATGGAAATAAACAGAAAACAATGGAAGTTTTTGGTCTAAATTACGATAAACGAGCTTTTAAATTATACAATTTTTCAAATAAATAATAAATAAAAATCCAAAATGTTTCCAAAATTTGGACACTGACTGGAATATTTTATTCAAACGTAAAGTTTGAGCAAAAATTTGAATACTAATTTAAACCTTTATTCACAAAGTGTAAAAATAAAAATGCAATGTCAATTGCATAGTGATAATACTTGTCTGGCATAAAACTGTTCACAAATGCAAATTTTGTTTTATTGATTTTATTTATAACGTTCTGATTATTTTTAAAAAATAATATGATGGTGGTGGATACACATTTAAATCTGATTCAAATTGAATCAACGCTGTTATGCTTGCTTCAAACCATTCCAATTTTTATTTGAAAAAGATTTTTAACACTGCTCACGCAAACATACTCACAAACTCACACACTACTCTATTTGAACATTCACTAAACAATAAAACATTTGAGTACCATCATAAATAATAACTTTTCTGATATGTGATTTCGCCAAAAATATTTACTATTCAAATATTTTCAAATATAATTAATAGATCAATTATATACACCTTAAAATGTAATGCGCAAAATATACAATTAAAAAAAAGGATTCATTTTATATCGAACATGTTCAAAATAGTTATAAATGTTATAATTATTTTACTATTGTTTATTAATACTTATGATATATTTGAGTTATCAAAGCATTATGGATCTAATAAATGATAACGCATAATTGAACTCATGGTAATCTTGTCATGCAAATGTACAAAAATAACTGGAAATCACTTTTTATTAAATTTAAGATGTTTCAAACGATAAATAATATACTTATGTACTTGTTAAAATGATCAATAATATTTAAAAATAACTCGATTTAAAGACTAAATGGAATACTTAAAGGAATAATTGGTAAACTTTAATATAAATGTATTTTAAATGTTTGTTAAATGTAATTTGGTTGGAGAACTTATGAAGATAAATATAAGGAAATTTCCGGCTGGATAGTCCAGGAAAATTTAAAGAATTTTTAATTGTAAAGTGGCGACCATGAGTTGCAAAATGCCATACAAAAATAAACAGATTAAAAGTCTCTTATACATATTTTCAAAAGATAATTCCAAATAAATAAATAATCTATTATTAATTATTTTAGGGTCTTTCACAAAAATATTGTTCTGAAAATATTTTCTATAATCTAAAAAAAAACTTTAAGAAATTATATGAATGTAAAACTATTTAGATCAAAAATATAAAAAATTTTCGAAAACCCAAAATAAACTCAGCTTTTCAAAGTATTAAACACTCAATCAATATAATTTTCAACAAACATGAAAAATGTAATTAAAACATTTGACTCAAAACTAGAATCACTATTACTTAATTCAAATCAATGAATATAAAAAATTTGTGACAATATGTTCAAATTGCAAATATGTTCAACAAATTTCATTTGTGCACTTACATTTTTAATATTGTTATTTGAAAAAAATGAGCTCATGCATCTTTTTTGTGGAACGTGGCAATTTTGGCCAGTTGTTTTCTGTGATCCAAAAAATCACAATTAATAAAATAAAAAATTCAGAGCAATCGATTTAGTGTAATCTAACTTAAAAACAAAATTTTAGTTCTGGCAAAATAAAAATGAATATAATAGTAACATCAAAATAATGACAGCAAAAAAACGTATCAAAATTGTGTATTTACGTCAATTTAATATTGAATAAATGTCAGACGGTTCAAAAATACTATAAAAATGTATTATGCACGTATATGAAATTATTATTTGTATTTTGAGTCTATATAAAGTCACCATCACACTCTACGAATGAAAATGAAATATTGCTCACTGAGATGTCCTTTAAAAAAACGGAATTCAAAACTGCAAAAAACGACAAATATGTTTGAATTATTCATATAAATTTTTCACAAAAATGTGGTTCACGTTCAACGTCAATTTTGTGCATTAAATTTTAAATGGGTTTTTATCCTGAAAATTAATTCATGTAAAAACTCTCGAATTTTCGAAAAATATCATACAAAATTAAAACAAAGTAAAGCACCATACTGACTACCATAAAGCTTACATTCTGAAAAATCTAAAAAATTAGCTTCAAGTATATGCTTCCGTTTGAACTTGTTTTTATATCAAATAAGCTTTCATTATTCAGATACTTTTTCGGGAATTCAAATAATAAAATGAGAAATAATAACACACTAAATCTTTGAAAGAGTATTTTGATTATTTTTAAAATGCAAGTTTCATACTTTTAACTTAATTATATTCCATTCAAACAGGATACAGCATTTTAAATGTTTACTCGAACTATTAAATTTAGAACACAATTTGAGTCAGATGATTTAATACAATAATAATTATGTAGTTGCAATATTAAAATTGAATTTGGTTTTGCTGATTATTATTTCAATATAATTTTACAGATGATTGAATTGAAACCAATCGTGTTCCTTTCTGCATGACTTGATAGATATTGGATTTTCAGAGTTGATGATTTATCTTTTGATCGACTTATATATATTCAAACGAGGTGCAGTTATGCAGTTCACAGTGATAGTTGAATTTTAAAGTGTAGTGAAAAGCTGTAAGAAATATTATGGATCACTGTAGCAGACAAGAAGAACCAAGGAGAGCAAATTTTTATTGACCACCAAAAACTAAGTAAAAGCCGCCTCTTGAAAAGAACTGATTGTTTTCAGTGTTTTTAATTAGATAAAGGAAGAATTTTTCTTAGAATAGTAATATCCTTGTAAATATCCAAGGATTGTAACATCGTAGTTTCTGATCCTAATAATATTTAGTCTAAGATTTAGGACAATATTTGTTTTTATAAGAATTATTAAAATAGATAGTATACAGAGTTTCATATCCAAATACCGATAAATATATAGGATAGATAATAATGATACATTTACAGCCTTGAATCAAGAAATCATGGTGTTATTTTATATTCTTATTCCATGAATCAATCAAATTTTCTAGACTAGCAAACGAGTGTGATTTTTAAAGACATTTAGAATAGATATCATAAAACCATAAAACTGATACTAAAATTTTGTTAGACTAGATATATCTAACATTAAAGACAAACTATAGAATAAACAAAGTATACAAATGCAAAAATCATTTGATCATAAAACATCTCATCATGACAACATTACTTTTATAGTTTTCAAACCAAAAATAGTATAGATTTTTCAAACACATTTACTAGCTCTGTTTGTAGAACAATATAGCAAAAACATAATATCTACATAGTTTTTTATCAGAATAGTTGAGATTCAAATTAGACATTTTATGACAATTAAGCTTTTTTTTTTGTGTAAATTCCCCTATCTTAATACAATATTCAACCAATATAATTAGAATTTTTTTGAAGTAAAACAAAAGTTTAGACTGATAAGTTTAGACAAAATAATGAAAAATTGGGTCTGTAGATAGAAAGAACTTTTTCGAATATTAAAATTTTATATTAGGGATTAACAGTTCATAGAATGATTTACTTTGTATTTATGACAAAACAGAATTGTAGCACCCTCAAATATATTAATCCCCTGTTCCCACATAATTATAGATCTATTTAATTATATAACAAGTTGAAAATTTAGCTTTTCACTTGAATTCTACCAACTCCACTGTTTTCAAGCGAAATTTCTAAATTGGAAATGACAAACAAAAGTAAAAAACAAAACTATCTTATTTTCAACTTAAAACAATCAGAATAACAAATCACTATATTTTTGCTTGAGCCAGAAAAACAACAAAACAAATATAGGATAGCGTTACCAAGCAAAAAATCCATCAAAATACAATAACTGTGGACGTGAGGCGATATCATTGAATTTTCCGCTCAGTTTTGATTTGTGGGATTTTTCGGTGTTCTTCATCCAATATATTTAATAAAATTAAAATAGTTTTTCCTTCCACAATCCGATCTTACCAGAACTTTATTTTCGCCAAAACAACACACGCCAAAACCAACAACAAAATATGAAGAAAAAATTGTATCGTCTGCTGACTGCTCGTGTGCTTTAGGTGCCACTGTTATATCACACAAATCCCTACAAAGTAGACTTTTTTCTTTCATAAAACTTTCACATAAACTTTTATGGCGAAGCCTCATTTTGAGCAGTAGAATTAAAATAAAACAAATTGAATCAATTTTTCAGACAACAAAGTTTGGACACATTTATAACATCCTATAGCATTAATCTAACGAACTTTCGGGAGAAAAAAACACGGTAAACATAAAAAAGATTCCTGGCGCCTTCGAAAAACTTTTCCCTACTTATTCTCGTTTGGATTCTTTTTTAAAGTATAGATGACGCAATTTTTATTATTGTTATTGTTATCCTGACGAGAGAAGACAATTTAATATTATTTTATAAAGAAAATAAATATATAATATTTTTATTGACAATACATATTTATTGAAAAATACAATGAAATAAATGAGAGTGCAGTTGTAAGCTAGTTGTAGCTGTAAGAAGTCAATATTTCTACTTCGTAAAAATCATGACACATAGAAATTGTATTGTCTTTTAAGATTAATATGCTTTTCTGACTAATTTTTAGAATCGATGTTTCTAAAGAACGAATGTTACAATGAAATGAACAAATAATTGCAAAGCTCCTTCCAAAGTCACGACAGTCTATTCTTATTCCTTCTTTTTTTTTATCTTAGCAAATAATTTTACTTTAATGGGAGAGTGGAGAAAAAATCTCAATTAAGAAGACTCAGTTATTGGTAAAATGAACACGCGAGAACGAGCAGAGCTGCTTTTATATTTTCAATCAATAAAATTTTTAATCGATATTATAATTATTATCGGTAAAAAGATGGAAAAAATGGAGTCGTAAGAAAAGCTCATTAAGTAAAAATTACAATTTTTATCAGAGGGAGAAAATGTAAGTGTACAGAAATTCAAGAAGAAAACAATAAAAACCAAACCTGTGGTTTTTCTATTAACCTGAAAATCACACGCACAAATATTGTCAATTTATTATCGTAATAAATATTAATCCACATTTTTTTTCTTTATATTGCCATATTTGTTCTTTGCACAATCATTATCAAAAAAAAAAAAGAACTAGTAATACGCTGGCAACTCAGATGAACTCACATTGTCTATTGAGAAACGGCCAAAATCCTACAAAAAAAGTAAATTACCCCCAGAATTTGTTTAATGAACATAGAACACGCAAGGTACATTTGCGTTTTGACACTCTCATTAGTTGCCATTTAATGGTAGCTCAAGAATTTCTGCGATGGACATTAAATAATTGCAATCATTTTCAGAGATTAGCTATCAAAACTGGAGGCAAGATTCTCATTAATTCAAATGTTATCTTTACAAGCTTTGACATACACAATGATGTTTCCAAAAATATCCTCAAAAAGAAGGATTCATTTCTCAAAATATTTTAAATATATTTTTCATCAATCTGTTTTTGGATCAATCTGAAATATTGCTGATCAATTTAGTGTACAGTGATTAAAAAATTACTATGTCATGATAAAAATGGAGATCGAATCACATAATATTCCCCAAAGTAAAATATAGTTTTGCTTTATTGTACGCACCACTAAAGTCCCCAAGCTCAATTTTCTGTATAAGTTTCATCCAAAAGTATTTAATATATACAATGTCTAATGTATATCATCATCACTATAATTGTAATTATTTTATTTCTCTTTTGTTTCCCTGAAATTACGTTATAATGGAAAATAAAAATGTTTTTCATTGCGACATTAAAATGTTAGTTAATTTTTTATAGCTTTCTGTATTTCATTTTTTCCTATTGTTTTAGTGTTTAAGTGACAAAGTTTTCAAAATAGAGTGAGGGAAAATAGTGTAATTAATTCACATAAAACTGTGGATTAAATAAATGATAAAGATCTCATCGTTATCAGCAACTTGTTAGGCGAATAAAAAGTTAAACATGCACACATTCTGAATGAATTAAACAGACAGCAAAAATGTATAATTTATACTTTTTCATCATCTGAATGTTCTGTAGAATTTTGGATACAATTAAATTAATTGTTTGCAATTAGTATGTAAGGGTTTCTATTAAAAAGTTATGAAAATATCCTATTAAAATCAGTAATAATGTATAGATCTATATTTAAGTTGATGGGTGTGGGTCGATTCATAAATTGAATAATTACTTCAAAAAAATTCTAATTAAAACTTAATGTTTTTAAACCAGGCAAAATGAAAAACGGAAACAAAATCATTAAATTAATACAAAATGTTGAATTATTGTTTTTAAATCCTCTGCAATCGTTATCCCAAAAAAAACTTTTATTTTGCAAACTTTATGTTTGTTCAAAATCCTTTCCATGTTTTTTTATGATTTCTCCATGTTTTATTTTTGTTGAATTTATTGCCCTTTAAAAAACTAATCAAAAGTTTTTTACTTTATTTTATGCTCAAGTTTTCAATTTTGGAATCCTTTTATCTGACACTGAATTAATTGAATTTATGTTTCTCCTTCTATTTTACAGTGGATTTAAGCAACGGACAGTTGACACCAAATAACAACACACCACTCCTCACACAGGCGCTCTCAGGTGAGGTTATGTTAGGTATTTATTGTATTTTTGTTTACATTTTATTTTAATAGTTTTCTAAGCTCTGTCTTTCTGTGCATGCGATTTTCACAACTAGAATTTAAGAATAACAAGAAAAAATTTATTTAAAGTACCATTTCAAAGTATCAAAATGTTGAAATTTTTCAATGATTACCTATAAAATATTTGAAAGAGGCATGTTAAACTAAACTAACGTAAAGCATGAATTTTAAAGCTGATAAAAAATGATTAAAATTATCTTAATTTGCCAATTGCAGTTATGAACAATTATCAAGCAGCCGCTGCAGCAGCCCAAGGCTTCGGACCTCCAGCTTCCCCACATCAGACAAATACGAGGACTGGTTTTCCAGGAGCCAATTCACCAGGACCAACCATAGATATGTATAGCTCTAATGGTGGTGATAGTGTAGGTTATGTTCAAGCAACCAGCCCACAACCATCTGGTTTTCCAGCGATAGCTGTTAGTCGTGCTCCTATGAATTATAGCCCAGTAAGCATTCTTTATTAATATATTAAATGAATATTATCAACAAAACCTAATTTGCATGTGGACAAATTTCAAAGTTTAAATTTTAGTTTTGGGTTTTTTAATTGAGGCGCGAATAGTTATTTAATATTTTGACAATAAGATTTTCAATGTTTAAGAAGTAACAAAGTCCATTAAAATTACCCAAAAACTTTAATTCGAAAAATATAGGATAGAAAGTATTGCAAAGGTAATATTATTTTTTATAACGTAATAAATATTTTTATTAATGACTCCCTTCCATTTTGCGTCATTTTTTTTCAAACTAAATTTTTATTATCCATTTTTATCGCTACAGTCGTTAATGAAAATTCAATGAAATAAAAAGTAATCGTCTTTATCCTAATAATCGTCTCTAACACATTTGTGTTCCAATTTTATGGAGTTAATAAACTCTAAAACGATTATACTTTGGAAGTGATCTTCTATTTAAAAAAAAGTTCGCCAAGCTCTATGAGCTATCTCTTGTACTCGTGAAAATTTGACATCTTACACAAATATAGACGAAATTAGTAATCGATTTTTGAAATTAAATTTTATGTACCATGACCTTTAGAAACAATTTAATTTTGGAGATTCATAATGACTTCAAAAATTTACCTTAATCAATGTTTTAAATTTGGAATTTTCGTGTATTTTACAGGGGCCGTTGATTCCAGCTGCGTTCACCAATGGATATCATTAAACAATTCAACTGAAATTATTTGCCAATTAAATTGTGTTTTCAAAAGGACTTTGGATTCGAACAATTTCATAAGAAATGAAAATTGTAAAAAGGAAAGGGGTTTTGCACGTTCGATTCCACAATCATAATTAAAAAAAAGCTTTTTCAACCATAACCAATTTAACGAAGACATATACATACTTTATCATCAAACTTCAAAATACTCTATCGATGAACAACGCGCTAATAATAAGCACAAACATACTGTATAAAACTATATCAGCCCCACCTCCCGAACCGAAAGAAAACTGAAAATCACACATTGTACTAACATATTAATATTTTGAAAATGAAAAAAAAAAACTTTTTCTCAATCAAGTTATTTAATGAATGCAAATGCAGACATTGAAAAAAGGTTGATGGTAAGAATAAAAGTTTGAAATCAATAAGTTGATTCAACATACAAGCTTGCATCAATTGCAATTAATATTTGTAATAAAAATATTGAATTTTCATAATTAACATAAATAATTTTTAAAATCATTTACAATGATCATTATTCAAATGAATTTTTCATTTTTAACTTGAGATATTTAAAAAGATTCAGATGCCAATTTACCGTCTTGTAAAATTATTGATTTTAACCAGAAAAAGAACTGGTTTGAAATGTCTAATCAGGTTGAAATCCTCCAATTTTTATTCATGGATAATCAAACGTAGCTTGGTAAATTTTTTATTCAATTTAAATCCTTCTTTTTAACTTTGAGTTGCATTTGAATACGAAATCTGATAAATTAATAAAGTAAATCAAATAAACAATTTTAAATTAAATAATTAATATGTTATTTAGTCTATATTTAAACAAAACCATAAAATATTGAAATATTTGAATTTAAAAACAAAATATAGTTGTTGTTATTATTCTTCATTATCAATTATTAAATTTAAAACATATGTAATAAACATTGCAAAGGTTACATTTTCATACCAAAATATGTTTTCAGCATAATTATTATCTACAACCGAAAACCCCTGAGTATAGTAAAAATATTGAGTCAAATTAAATAACTAAAAGAAAATTATTTTTCCTCATATTTAATATCTGGAAATTACAAGTTTTACTTCGGAACGCTAAAAGTTATTTAAAAAATTCAGTGAAAATTTTGGCTGGTTTATTTTACTCGGTTTCTGATATTAAAAATAAATTATTCAATGGTTTATCAAATGAAAAAATGACAACTTGATGATAACTCAAACTATTGAAAAAATATTCAGTGTTAAAAAAGAAAATATGAATAAAACAAATTTTACGATTAATTTAAAATAATTAATTACAATAACTAAGATTAAAGAATACAAAAAAGGTATCCAAAAAAACTTGTAAATTTTAAAACAAATATTGAAGTTTTTTTGAATAATGAACTAGTTAAAATAAATTAAAATAAATATATTAACATCAGCAAATGTTGAATACATAAAAAAAATTAAGACAAATAAAATTCCATTTAATTACAGGCACCTAATAATTAAATTTTGAATAAAAAACATCAGTACACTTAAATTTGAACAAAAATGAAAAAATAATAATGGTACGCACAATGTGCAATAGTTTCATACTAATTTTTCAGTCATACAATTGAAATTCTAAATTTACAAAATTGTCATACTATATGCCACCCTCGATACCCACATTCATTTATTAATTGAAAATTTTTCAATGCAACATCAATTGACATTTTAACAAATAAAAACCTTTTAATAAACTTTAATGGCAAAAGAAGAAAAAATAGTGTACAAAAAAATATTTTTCATACATGAAAGTTGGTAAAAAAAATAAGCATGTTAATGAAAATTTCAAATGATGATGAAGAAAAATAGTTAGCTATTTATTTTTAAAGAAGTAAAATACATAATAAAATAACAGGGTATATCTTTTTAATTGTTCTTTTTTTTTGATAAAAGGTAAATATAAAAATTTATTGAAGTTTATGAAAAACTGTTTAATCAAGAATATTCAGCAACCCCCTTCCACACCGCAAACAAATACATAATTAAAACTAGATTAACCAGATAAAAATCTGAATTTGAACTAACTTTCATAAAATAAATTTCAAATAGATGGATTCCATTTTTGAAGAGAATACATTTTTGTTTCTTTCCTAAAAATCTTTCTACGTTAAGACAAAAACTTAAATAAATGGACCAAGAAAATTTTAAAAAGATGGCTAGTTAAAAAAATATTGAAAAATTACAAACTTTACATTTAAATCAAACTTAAAATTTATTCTGAAACAAATTAGTTTATTTTTTCAATTATTTGTTGTTTAGTTTAGTTAGCAAAAAAATTCAATAAATTCAAAAAATCTATTTTAAAAAAATTAGTAAAAATTGCGCTTGATTTCCAATCAAAAAGTTTGAGATAGTAAATAAACAAAATGGTAAAAAAATTAAGATTGTAAGTATTTTATAAGAGTCTTCTGACTGTTGAATTCTTGCAAATAAATTTTGAAGAAACTTTTACATTAACAAAAACTTGAAAATGTGTAAATAAATGTGTATATAAAACTCATATTCTAACAACCTACAAATTCTTTGTTTGGATAGGTTGAAAATATTAACCATTTCTATATTAAGTTGGAACTACTTTATGTAAAGAGCGACACTGTAGAAGATGAAATCTATTTAATTATGTCTTCATGGATTTTGATCAATGATTTCAAATTCCAATAAATGATATATAAGGATATATACTTTCAAAAACATCTGATCGAATTTTTATGATAGTATAAGATCATAACAATGTCCTCGCCAACTTGCTAGTAACCCCAATTTATTCAGAATTTTTTTGTTTGAAACTTAAAATTTTTCTTATTTTACGTTGTTGAAAAATGCAAACAATTTTAATAGCTATACCATAAAATTAATACAATAGTTTCAGATATCACAAATTTCAACATAAAGCTTTTCCAGCCACAAACAAACACACAAAGCGTTTTTCTTTAT
The DNA here is from genome assembly GCA_038502155.1 of Parochlus steinenii. Lineage (NCBI taxonomy): Eukaryota > Metazoa > Arthropoda > Insecta > Diptera > Chironomidae > Parochlus > Parochlus steinenii. Next base: position 367,183 of record JAXCIN010000021.1, on the reverse strand, counting down.
GCGAAAAATCAACCCAAAAAAAGATCAAACAAAACCCAACCGCGTTATACATTTGATTCTACTGGAAATTTCATCAGCCTAAATCCATAGCACATAACAAAAGCTCAAACAAAGATTACCAACAACATAAAATAGTTTAACAACAGAATTTTAGTCGTTTCATGAATAAAGCAAAAAATAAACAACAAAAAATAAAGTTGCCGCAAAAAAAAAATGAAGTATTGGCGCAAAAAAATGCTATTGCAATCGGCGTTTACTGCTTTAACTAAAAAAAATCTACTTCAAAGTACATTATTAGATTGAGAATAATAATCTTGGATGCTAAAAAATTAAGCACTCAAATTGTATTGTTTTACAACGCGCAATAAACGTGCAACCTAATTTGAAATGTATAGATTTTCGGTGTTTGCAATATTCAACATGAAAATTTGATAATGATTAAATATTATTGAAAGCCTTTTGAAAAATTTACTAGCAGAGGTCACATCATTCAAACACCAAAAGCTTGTCTCAAATAAAAGTCAATAGAGGAAATTATACGTTTGAGGGCAAGCACATTCTTTGGAAAATGTTGAACTTGTACATACATAATAAATAAATATGTTAAATGAATCAATCAACTGGTATTTCTGGAAAAGTCATAATTATAACAATTGGACATTTAAAATAAAAATATAAACAAAAAAAACAATATTTGATTGGATCCAATTGAAACTCATAGATAGGCTTAAAAATATTCAAATGAAAGAGGATTAATCAACACAAAAGACAAAAACAGAAGAAGGAATTAGGTAGAGTAGATAAATTTACAAAATATCTTTATTTACAATTATTTTTCGCGTGAAAAATACGAAAAGTCAACAGAGCTAAGTTTGACTCATATGAATTCAAAAAATATATGATTTGAAAATAATCTATAATTTAACAAAACCGTACCTTATGATTAACAATGATTATTAAAAATATCGTTTTATAACACATCAAAAAAACCTTTCAATGTGACAAAATAATCACCCATGAACAAAATATACTACGACGAGAAAAACGTTTCAAATTATGAATTCTTGAGTTGGCGTATTTTTTCGCATCGACTGATTTGAAAAAAATAAGCAATAATATAAATCTACTCTCAATATAAAAAATATATAAAACAATATGTAAAAAAAATTGTGTAATCGAAAGAAGATAATTCTGAAATTTATCTAAATTTTGTGAAATCTTGGGAAAATGTATTTAAACTACTTGGGAATATCATTTTGGTTCATAACTCGTTTTTTATTGAAAAAGAGGAACATTCAATTCGTAATGTCAATTAACTCACAATATCATGAAAATAAATAAATTAACAACTTTAAAACATAACATGATACAAAACAAATATTAATAATAAAAAGCTAAATCAATCTTGAGCTAAATTCAAAATGCCCAAAAGCACTGAAATAACTCTTCATGTTCGCATTGACAAACAAAACTACGAACATTTGTATTGGAATCTACAACATCAATTTTTTTTCGAATCAATTATTTGTCAAATTCTTCTGCACTTCTTAATTTTTAAAAAATGGAATAAAAATAAAATACAAAGACTTATTTCGTGATATTTTGCAAATAGAATTAGTTTCATTTTATTTAATTTTATTATCATTTTTTAGAAACAAAATGAGAAGATAAAGGAAATATTTTTTATAGTTTGTTTATGATTATAGTAAAATCAAACAATTACTGACAAGTAGCAAATTAGACGGAAATAAACTGAGGAGAACAAAATTCAAGAGGACAACTTTACTAAATGAGGATTTGGATAAACAATATTATGTTGATTAACCAAGTCTTTAATGAGTCCTTTGTGATTGAACAATAAAATGTAATAAAATCTTTTAGCAAAAAAAATCAACTGTCTAACACAAATAAAAATCTCTTATGGTGACAATACAAAGATCTCATAAAAGTCTCTGGGTTTGCCAAAGAAAAGTTTTGTTATGTTTTCCAACTGAAAAATATAACACTCACATAATCTTGAGATTTTTAAATGAAAATGTCAACATATCATATAATCAGAATAAAATTCAGTCGAAATTTCTGCAGTGTAGATTGAGCAGTCAATTAACGTAAAATGTAGTGTCATTCATGAGAGATTTAATCAATTAGCAAGTTCAAATATGGTCAATTTTCTGCAATAATGAGGATGAGGAAAGCAACAAAGATACTGTAACAATTTTTATTTCTGCAGATATGTGAAAATATCTTAATTATATCAGAATATATCATCTGCGGCAGCTAAAATGACATAATAATAGATTATTATTGCAGAGAATTTTCTACATTAGAAAGCCCCAAATAATATAAATATTCACATAGATAGACTCAGAACAAATCAAGGAAACCGTATCCTGTTATGAAATTATTTCAATGATGAATTCAAAAACCTACCAAAAAATGAAAAAATACGATGAACATAGAAAAACAAAAACAAAATGATATTACAAACTAAAGACAGAAACCATAAATGAGAATCGTAGTGGACATTTGAAACAATTTTATTCGTGTATTTATGTAATTTTCAATTGGTACATTATAATGATCTTAACCTTAAAATATAACCTAAAGTAAGAATACTAAAGTTTTGTGCTTCTTCAGCCAGGTCTTTAGATGGGATCTCGTAAGTTTTGGGAGAAGCTTTAAAACAAGCTTTAAAAATTTAAAAATGAAAAATTTCGACAATATTTATATACAATTTGATATTTTTTGTCAGTCCTAGTATTTATGATTTACTTTAAAAAACATAATTTTGTAAAGTCTCTTGAAAGTTTTGTAGCAATTTTTGTTTAAATCTCTTCTAGTTCTCATAGGGAATTTCTTTATTTATTCAAATTTTATCTTCCATTTTCACTTGGTTGAGTTAATTTTTGAATTTTTATCATATGGGCCTTAAAACTATATAAATGTTTAAAACTGATGTATTTAGATGAGAAAAATTGCATTAAATAAATATATTAAAAAAATATGTGTACATAAAAACTGACAAACTATACAAAAATTGAGAGAAATATTATCAAATTTGGTTCATCGTGCTGTCTAAATGTCTTTTTATCATTTACACATCCACAAGTTTTTAAAAGAGAAACGATTAAAACTTTAAATTATGATCCTAGATATACCATATTCAAAATGATTGAAAATGTAAAATACTACATGAAAATAATAATAATTCAATAAGTGTCCAAAAATAAAGCAAATAATATTTATTAAAAATTCACTTTTTACGTGTTTCCTGTCAACAAAAATTCACTCATGAAACAACATCATTGAATAATTTGAGAAATTTTCTTACAAAATACAATTCTAATGAAATCGGAAAATTATAAAATTGATTCACAAAACAAAATGAGCTACGACTTTCTTTTTAAAACACACGCGACATGAAACTTTAATGTAAATACATAAAATATATATCAATGTTATTCATAAAAGGCAACTCATTCGTTGTAAATGAAAATGCAAGGAAAACAACAACTTATTATAGTTTTCTACTTAATCAAAATTATTTCTCTTCTTGGCATTTTCAATCTACAATAATTTTCTTAATGTATTAGTTGAGTACTTTTTTACGTGATTATTACATGACGAATGAGAAAATGTGCTACATAATTGGTTCCATGTGACATTGTCGTGACCATAAAGTAATTAACAAGGAAAATTTAATGGATCAATGAAAACAGTGAACCTTTTGTACACAACCCTTACTTTTATCTTGTTGATTGTTTGTTTTACTTATCTAATATTAATGATTGTTTGAAAAGTTTGAAATTAAATATTAAAATAGAAATGAAAGCAATAATCACAAATTAAATTAAATTTTAAGTTCTAAACCCGTATTGTTAAGAAATGAATAAACATAGATAAAGAAGCTTTTTTAAATGAATATAAAAATACGTACATATGAAAAAAATAATTAATTAAAAAGCATCATCAAGAGAAAATTTTACACAAAATATGAAAATTCGAAAAAAACTAAATATGAAATAATGCTTTTATGATGAACAGAATACCAATTTAATATTTAAAATAAAACAATGTACAGCATATGGATGTATTATTTTCTAAACCTGTAAAAAAAACTATTCTATGAATGTTTAAAATTAAAGATTCAAAAATCAACCAAAACCAAGACGTAATAGCGGCAGAATTGATTTGAAAGCATTTGTCTGTCTTTCAAATTTGAAATGAAAACTTTTCAATAAGAATACCAATATTTCATGAGTTATTTCGTTGAAAATATTCAATATAGCATTAAAATAATAACAACAACAATAGAAGTAAGAAATTTTGTTTAAACATTGAAACTAATAATATATTATTTCAATTGTGAATAAAAAAAGGCTATTTAAGCAAAATATTCTTCTTTCATTATATTGAAAAATGAATTATTGAATAAAATATTAATTTTATGAAAAAATATAATTGAAACCTTAAAGTTCTAATTATAAGTGAATCATTCTCAATTAATGATTCCATCAAAAGAAATTAAATGCATTCACTTTTTTAAATAATGATGAGTATGATAAAACAATAAAACATCTGCAATATATTCAAAATGAGAAAAAATAAATTATTTAAAATATTAAATGAAATAATTTATTTTAAGATGGTTCACAACGTGCCGTGTTGTATGTTGTGGGAATTATTCAAATAAAAAATATATAAAAATAATTTAAAAGAAAAAGCAAAAATATAAATAAATATTGACATTGTTCAAAAATATAAATAAAAATTCTAAAAAAATGAACTTGTTTTTTTATTTTTGTAACTCTGATTCATTTCCATTAGTATTACTTTTTAATGTTATGTAATTCAACGTTAGTCTAGGTATGTATTTATTCCGTTTTTATCCAAATCTTTTACATGAACAAAATTTAGTTTCCTTTTCCATAACGATTCAGAAGGAATTATCTACTTTTTATCTACCACAGATTAAATGTTTTAAATTTATTTTGTGAAAGCTTCCTACCATATATTCCTAATATTTCTAACGCAATCAAACCAACATAATCTTGCTAACATGTTCTCACATTCTCCAGGATAGCATAAATGCTAGCATAGATGATATTATACGGCTTAGCGAATTGTGTATGCAAAGTTTTCCATTTATAATTTACATTTCCAAAATACAACAGCTGGAATTTTACCTCTCATTCTTCATAGATATATGCATATTTATAGGTATATGCACCAGGAACATCTACTTCCATCTAATCTGACACAGGAATTGTAAAATGCTTCAGTATAATTCTAGAGTGTAAAGTACACACATAAACGATTTAAAATAATAATTTTACATTTCCAAAGTTGATTATTTATTGCAGCAAGGAAGTACACTCTTACAATTTTGTTTTCTCAAATTCAAAAACCTGTTCTCGAACATAATTTCTGTACAAGTGTTTCAACAAGATAATATTTGACTGAATTTTTTATAGTGCTCAAAAACGGTAACATAATATACAAGTGATTTGCTTAAACAGCCCCAGGTTCAAAGCAACGCACCCTTATTTTAGCAGTTTGCTTTCCAAATTAATGGACATTGAATGTTCAACGCATTCGAAGCGTATCGCAGCCAATGGAGATTTCAATTTTATGGAAATAAAGATTTATTCGAGGATTTATGTTACATTTTCAGATTTTCCACATAAATTGGTAAATACAGCAACCAAGTGTATAGAACTTAAATGTAGCAAGGTGTTTAAACATTAGTTTTATCTGCTATCATTGCAACCTCTAAATCAAGTAATGCTTATATTTTCACACAGTTTTCGGACAACCTGGAACAAGTAAAAGATTTTTCATTTTAAATGCACTTTTATCTGTTGTCTAGTTTGATGGGTTTGATGGGACTAAACTTCAAAATTTTGATTGAATACCTTCCTTCTTAAATGATTTCTTAAACTCTACAGTCCACAGATTTGAAAACAACCGAATTTAGGGAAACGCATAAATTATTACAATCTAGTGTAAGGTAACAATAAAAAGTAACAAAATCAATTCTTGAAAAAAAATATAATAATGAGGTTCCAACAGTAGAAACGGTCATAGACTTAATATGTTATTTAATCATTTACAACATAAATCAGTCAGAATGGTTTCAATCATCGTCAAACATTGAGCAAGTTTGCATATTATTCACAGTGTTTGGTGTCATTGTGTAGATTACAGGAACATGCTCGATTAATGGCTGTTCTTCAAACTAGAAACACATTCGTCTAGGGAAAAGCAATTATTTTAGAGTTTGGATCTTTATATCTATATAACAATCTATGGTTCTGAGACTTGAGTATATAATGTTAATCATTTTCAAATTGACCGTCTAATTGTGATATTCAATAGTTTGAAAAACTATTGTATATGAACTATTTAAACTTTACGTACACAATGAAATTTCATAAATAGCATGCTTATTACCAATTGATTATAAATTGATGGACACTTAACATAAACAGAAATAATATCGTTACAATATTGTCAAACAATCTCAAAATAATAACAGCAGAAGCAAAGTTCCTGTAATTGATTATAGTTGTAACAAACAAACACTCATTTGACTAGATGCAATTTGAATTCCGATTATTAAATTATGCAATTAGCAATTAAAAGCATGAATGAACACTCCGTTATAATTTTAATGAACCATTTAGAAAATAATCCTTTAATGAACTTCATGTTTGTTTTGTAAATTTTATTGGAATTTTTTCTTTTTGGCACACGGGGCGGAGTTTATAAAATTTGGAAAAGCAAATATTGGCAATCGACTGTTTACACTTGAATTTTCACTTTTTTAAATTATCATCAAACTTGTGAGCAGAGCTTCAAAATATCAGAGTAAATTGAATATGTTTTATTTTTTAACCTGTTACGGTATAGTTAAAGGCTAAAGCATAGAGTTAAAGTATGATAAAATCAGACGATTGATCCAATTGATAATAAAGTTGTGCAAAAAAAAAATTAAGTCTCTAATTGATTTGAAAATTGTTCATTTTAAAGTCTTTCAATCTACAAAACAAATTTACCGGTAAAATACCCAGTCCTCACAAAAGACTCCCTACATTTTTTATTGCTTTTTGTTAAAATAGAAATGAATCAAAATCGATCTGTAATTCATGTTTGTTTTCTATTTTCAATATAATCAACTGGCAAACATGCTTTTTGAAATACACAAAAAGGGAATATTGATGGGCAAGCTCGAGCATTTTTCGTCATTTTCATTTTCCAAATTGATCGACACACAATGACACAACAGTTGTACAATTGCATATTGTACATATTAACTTGCGTGCATTCCATTATTTTCAAACTACGTTTTCATTTTAAATTGTTTTTGTCTGTTTCGTTTCGGCTTTTTTTTTAACTTGAAAATAAAATCGTATATTTTATGTATGATTTTTATATATTTGTCAATTTCAAAAAGCCATGTGCTTTTTACGGCACAATATTCATTAAACATCAATGCACCTATAAACTCAATCTTTAGTAAACAAAAACTTATAAGCTAATCATAAAGATTGATGACCCTATCCATCACTTTCAAAGAGCGTCCACTGATTTGAAAAATTAAAGGGATTCCAAAAATAGTGCTCTGTGAGTTGAATTGCTAATTTTTCCGTCAAATCTTGTTTGCTCTTTTAGCACGTACAACTTACAAGTCAAAATTGTCACCAAAATCAATTCAAATGTTGTACAAATCCTTTTATACTTTAATATTCAACGATTACTTTAATTTTCCTCAGCAATTCAATTAAAAATGTCAAATTTGTCGAGGAACGACAAATTGCTTTGAAATTCCTAATCATTTTAAACCTTTCGCCGTCTTTTGTTTGTTTTGGCGTATAAAGCTCGACAAAAAACCGAATTAATTTTTATTCTATTTGTAAACAATTTGAGTAAATAGAAAAATAATTTTCGGGGAAATATTCAAGTTGAAATTGTAAATTTGGCAGTTACGTAAATGTTATGACAGCCAAATCTTTCAGCAAACATTTTGCAAGCAAGAGGGTGATTGCAAACTGAACCCTTTCACCTTTCACCTTTCGGTTTTTTAGCATTTAAAAAACTGTAATATTTATTATATAGTGTATAAGAGTGTCAATTTAGATAGTTTTTCTGGAAATAGAGTTATTTAGAAAACAAATTAAAGCATATGAAATAGATGTATATATCAGATTTTTAATGAAAAAATATATTTGATATTTATACTATTTTGACATTATATTGCAGCATAATTTAGCCTAAAGGATAATAAACCGCATTTAAAGAAGTTTTACTCGTACATTATAAAAATGATTAAATCCTTGAAAATTTGATTCTACATTCCGCGAATGCGCAACAAAAACTTTTAGACAGTTTCATCTTCAAAACAGCTGATTTTCACTTCCTCCACCCGCCACCTTCCACTGCCGCCTCGTCAAAATCCAAATGATAAATAATACAAAAGAGAAGTGAAAATAAATAAAAAACCGAAAAGCCGCTGTTGAGAGTGTAAGATGCGAATTTTCTTTAAATAATGCAGAAAAATGTGGACCAGAAGAAGCTAAATGAAAAGGATTTTATTATTATCCCTTCGACGATGAATTAAAATATTATGAGGATATTATATTTTTATGAATTGAATTGAAATAAATATATATTTATCGCAAGCGTCTGTGGAGATTATATTCTGCTATTACATTAAAATATATAATGAAAAGTTATTTTGCTTTTGAAAAAAAACTTACTGATATCAGATGATATTCATAAACCAGATTTGAACAATGTTTATATTTTTGAGTTTAATTGTCAAAAACGTTCACTGTTCAAGTACCGGATCTGCTCAAAAGTCTCTTCTTATTTTATTGTGTAAATCAATCGGGTTTCCATAAAATCGGGTTTAAACAAATTTAAATTTGAAAAGACGGTTACAAGGGTTAAGTACTTTTTGCTTCATGTTTTCACTCGAATTTATCAGCATTAAAGCAATTCACGAAGATTCTACTGCCTTGTGCTCGGTTGAGTTTCCATCATATTGATTGATCGTACAACGGCAACACATAGAGATGCCATAATTTTATTCTTTTTTATCTAATTCTCATAAATATATGTATAAGGGGCTATGCATAAAATACGTAACGCTGAAATCGGACCTTTTGGACCCCCCCTCCCCCCCTCGTAACGCTTTTTCACACATTTTAATATGAAGATTATTACTTCGTAACAAATTCTAGACCCCCCCCCCCCCTGTTAGAGCGTTACGTATTTTATGCATAGCCCCTAAGGGAAAAATTACCCTTCTCAAATTTCAAACGAAAAAAAAGGAAAACGACGAATTTTGTGGATACATAGATTTATAATTTCATTTCGCTCCAGAAACAACAACAACCAAATTACATATTACGGCATTAGCAGTTCCATTTAACTGAAAGCCACATATTTAGGATTTTTATAGTTTTCTGAATTTTTTAAAGCTTTTTTTTATACTTAAAAAAACATATCGGTCGAAAAATTTTTAAAACTACCATTGAAGGATAAACAAAATTGTTTTACTTATAAAAATTGCCAATGAGTCAAACAGTTGAGATTATTCCACAGTTTGATTTAAATTGCTTTGCCATTTTTTAAGCTTCCCATCACTAATAATAAATTCTGATATATCAATGAAAAAGAAACGAAAAGTAAACAACAAGAAAATTGAAAACCCAGAATATTGATGTATGCGTGGCTTTCGCTTTCTTATCTTTTAAATAGAAAAAGCAGAGTTTGAGTCTCATACAATTTTTCAGTTCTTGATGTTTTATATGATGTTTTAAGCATGTTTAAGTACTTTGTACTTTCAAGATAAATTCTTTCGAGGATCACAATCATTTGTTGGCTTTTTTATAAAGTCATATCGCTTTTAAAATATTTATGAACTCGAATTCATACAAATTTGATGTTTTTGAGAAAAAGTTTTTGAATTCACGATACTGGTAAAAAATAGAATTGTTTTACTTTTCATATCTTTGATTTTACGATTATATTCGATCGGTTGATTTTTATATAATATATCTAGCTTGTAAGCTACAACCTTAGTACTGTGTAATAAAAACAACATCAAACATTCAAATATTTAAATTAAGGGATTTTAAAATATCATCCTTTATTTATATATAGTACATGTTTAGCAAACTCATACCTTTTTCTAAACTATGAGTATTATAATACAAACCATAATTTAATTCACGATAATTTTTCAGTTACATGCCAACAAATAAAGGACTTTTTCAATCAACCAATATTATTACCTGATATTACCATTTTGTGGTCGTATCAGAGTTGTTTGTTTGTTATAAAAACTGATCTTTATTGTAACCTAGCTCGCATGACAATGACAACTTTTTCTATATTCGGAAGTTGTAATTGATTTCCTTTCGCAACTTTGGCAAATGGAGCCTTTTATGTAAATAAATTCCAACTATCCAACATAAAACTATATCTCTGATAAAAGGTGGGAAAAACAGATATGGTCTTTCTTTCATGATTATTTTCTGTTCACCTTCCACTTTTCGGCCTTTTTACATAAATACCTAGATGGATTTTTGTGCTTTCAGCAGCAGAGAAAAACAAATGTCCTCTCCCTTTGGACCAGTAACGAAACATAAATTGCTTTGAGCATTTTCAAGAAAGCATAAAATAGTCACTTCGACATATAAATTTACAGGCTTTCAGTATTTTTGGCAATAAATTATCGATTAAACTACTATCCAAGGTGATATTCGAGCATATTAAAGGTTGCAGGTAATAAGGTGAATTTTTTAGGACTCTTAGACTGGGATAGTCCATTTTCAACGAAGCTATTGTACATTCCAAGTAAGCAGCAAAAGAAATCTAATTTAATTCGAGCTACACATTCGTTAATCCAATAAAAACATTCCTCAACGCCTCATTTACAGCACGCAGCTCACCGAAAAAACTTCACAAGCTCACAAAAATTTGGTAAAAAGAACCAAAATGGATTTTTAATTCAACACCCACCACACTCGGGCGAACACATCAATCCAATTGCCAAGGCGAAATCCATTTATTCCTTTTTTTCACACAATTAACAGCAAATAGCAATAACAAATGATGATGATGGAAGAAAAATATATAAAAATAAAAAATATACAACATAAAAATACAGTTGATGGAAATTTTATTAACTTTCATTTTGGGTCTATTAAAAATGTTAATCCATGGACTGTTTTCATTAAAAACATCGTCTATTGAAATGTATCAGAAATTAGTATCTGGTTTTGAGTACAGTTTTATTAATAAAGTCTTGATATCAATTTTAAGTTGCTAGACTTTCTGGAACAGCCCAAAAAACTGAACATTTTCAAGGCATTCTTCAAAAATGTGAATCAAATTAAAAATCAAATACAATGATGTTAGATGAGGGGTTGGAAATCAGATATGAAAAAGTATAATATTGCGCAAGAATCAAATAATTTCGAATGAATCAAAATTCGAAATCTTACTATTAATTTTGACAATCATTAAAGCAAGTTAAAACCAAAGAAAATGTTTAAGTTGATGTAGGAGCATCTTCAGACATTTTTCATCGCTTTAATTTGATCTTCACAGTGCCGAAACGGAAAAATCCAATCAATCTTAATACAGATTTTTTCTTGGTGTTGGAAACTGACGAGCAAACGAAAAATCCATCAAAGGCAAAGCAAATGATACTTTTTCTGCGTAATTACATTTCATGGAGAAACTTCCGTGTTTGCTACTCACTCTCACCGTGCCAATTTCCCGCATAACACTAATAATTGTATAAATTGCACCCGCATTCGCATCTGTATAAGATTTTTGCTATATTACACTGAATAGTCCAAAGCTTCAAACAATATGTATTTCAGCACGCAACTAAATATCTTTATCGAGTTTTTATATAATGATCTCTTAATGAACCAGCAAACTGAAATTTAAGATGGCTGAACTTTATTCTAAAAAATGAGTGAATTCAAAGAAAAGCCATTAATTAAATTTACCTAAAATTATTGAGTATTTTTTATTGCTCAGAAGGGCGATGCCAGCAAAATCTGATTAAATTTTTGCACGTTTGGATTTTGTGCTGATGCTCTTGGTGCGAATCAGGCGAGTGTAAGTGAAAATAAATTATGGATTTCCATGAATTTTATTTATCGGAGCGTTTCTTTCGTGCATACTCGAAAATCTGAGAAAAATTTTCTGTTGTTTAATTTTTAACAAACTATGGCAAAGCACTTTTCAAGTGGATGTTTTTTCCTTGTTTGTGCACATCAAGCACCGAAACGTGACATTTTTCTGCTGAAAATGTGCTGTTTGGATTTTGAAACATATACTGGATCTTTTTTTTTCCATGAATTTCTCCTTATGAATTTATGAGGAAAAACATGTTCATTTTGTTCTCAATATTTCAAGCATAATTTTATGCTTGGCTGATCACTGTGGAAGGTAATTAGACGAACAAATCTCTGTATTTTTTCCACTAAAGAAGGTGTATATGTTATACTTTACACATATGTAGTCACTATATATGTCAAACATATAACATTTATAGAATATCAGTGCTCAACAATATAAATTTTATTTTCAATTTTATGATTCCATTCGATGCTGAGGTCATACTATATACTAGCATTCTTCAGTAAAATCAACTTTTCCAGGAAACAATTAGCCCCTTGTGTCGGAGTTGTACTCACTCCATAGCAGCCCCAGTTAGTTTCGTTGCGCCCAATTAAGCCACATTCTCAGTCACATTTAAATACAATTTATTTTATTTTGCCAGAGACTTTCTAGAATTGTTGACACATAAAGTTTTTCTGTTTTGCACTTGATGTAGAGATTTTGTGCAGTATGTGAGTGAGACGAGTATGCAGCTTATATGACTGGGCGGAAAAATAAATTTTGAATAAGAGAAAAATGTTCTCTTTTTTCAAAATTAATATCACAATATTTAATTGTACAAAAAGAATTAAAACAATATATTGAGGATAAGTTTAAAATCTTCTCCATGGGATCCTCACTAAACTATGGTGAGAAGAGTGTACGGCACTATGGTGTATGTAGGTGGATTTATTCTGTGAAATTAAACAAGACTTAGAGTTAGAGAGACTATGCCCTGAATTCAAATGTATTTTCGAGTGCTGTATCAGAACCACAAGCACAACTGACATTTTCACATCCTCCAGTTTATCAAATCACAGTAATTTTCAAATTTCCTGGCATTTTAAATGAAGGAAGTCGGCAAATTGATTTTTATGGAACGGTTTTCACTTTTTGCCAATTTCAGTGCTAGAGTGTTGTCTCATCCTAGTCTAGTGTCACCCCTATCCTATGACAGTTGCCACGCAAACAACACTAACACAAAGTGGTAATTTTGCCATTTATTAATGAAATTTTTGAGCTTCCATTTTCCAGTTTCGAGCAAATTTGTGACAAATGCACTCCCTGTAGCTTTTGGCAGAAGCTTGAATACAAACCATGAAACTATTCATGTACGTTTATCAAAAACAATTTGCTTACAACATTTTCAATGTTCACAATTTACTTTTCTATTATTTTCCAATCAAACATTTTTGTACACAGAACATACAGCCAGATATTACGGTCATACTATGTTACAGATGAGTTTTGATTAGAGTCATTGTGAGGTCTGTTCGATTGATTGAGAAAACGTTAGAAACTAATTTACGGTTATGAAATCAATATACTGTTTTAGCCGTCGGACTTTTGATTTCTCTTAATCTGGTAAGTAAATGTAAACTGTTCTTAACAGATATATAACAAAGTTTCTTTTAATGATATTTATAATTTGCATTGTTCTAACCATAAAGTCCATCTCTGTAGAGTGGTTATATCTCTGACCAATGGCATTTAAAAATGTTATCCTATGGTGACCGTTAATGCTCATTCTTTCCATAAGTGTGCTTGCTAAAATGCATAGGAACAAAAAAATGTATCATTTTAAATTGTGAAAATAAAGTTGAACAATACAGGTAAGTTCAAATGTTCAAAAAAAAATGTGTCAAAAAAAATCGGTATTTCTTGCAATTATTTACATTGCAATTGTTTAATTAAATAATGATTCCTAATTAAGAAGTAGCTGCGTTGAACTTAATGATCGTTATTACTTATCACATCTGATTGAATAACATAATACTCGAAAACTATTACACAATAGTAATGAGCTACGCTTTACTTTTGTTTTAAAAATTACATCACTAAATCCTGAACGACAGCACATAAGTGATGCTATTATTTCTCAATCGACGACCGGAGAACGAAAATAATAACAACAGCTTTGTACCTTAAGATAAGTTCAGAAATTTTTTCCAAAAGACTTTACCAGAATTCAACCAGTTTATTATTGCAATCTAATCATGAAATTGTAATAAATTATTTTAAAAATTATTGAAAAAAAATTGTTTTCATTTAGACGATCTTATAGTTTTTTTAAATCCCAGTTTATTAATAATATTAGGCGTTTAACCAAATTTCCAAATCGAAATAGAGAAATAAGTACTTCTTGCCAATTTCGATTTATTCTTATCTGTAACGTACGCATTTCAAATCTATGAAGTGCATAGTATGCTGTTAAACTACATTCAGTTTGCACGCTGAGATTACTTGTTATTGTGCTATCATCCCTGCTTTGAATAAATTTATTAATATTTGTGCATGTTAATTGTTATTATAGTATTTTTATCAAGCTTGATTTGTTGAAAAGGTCTGATTTCACAGTTTCAAGTCTCAACGATTTAATACACATAACTCGATCTCCATAAGTATTATGTTTTACTCAACCGAATTTTTAATGTTCAAAATAATGAGGTCTTTAACCATCAATAGTATTCTGACTACATAATTACTACACAACAGTAACTGCTGCCGTTGTGATGGATATTCATATATTCATATTTAGTGATTGGTAGAAGATGATTTTTCAAGTACCGTAATCAGTTAAAACAATTACTGGCAGGTGACAAATAATATAATGGTACACCGCCATAAATATAATCTTTTTAAATGATGATGACAGCGTCCTCATTTCAATTATCTTTTTTTGAATCAATGGTGTTAAATGTATGATTTAAATTAAGAACTATTTTACAAACGTCAATTTTGATGGTTGTACTTAATATTTCAAATTCAATAAAGTTATAATGGTACTGAGTAAGTTTATTCGAAAACAGTGAAAATCTTTTAAACAATTTAGTAAAAAAAGTTGAAGCGACACTTGCATTTAGCAACTATCGCTCGCAAATGCTTGCATTATAAAGATAAAATAACGATGACATTGTGAAAATGGTATAAATTTTCAAGTTACTCTTCAGTATGACGATGATACTTTTTCTTCAAATAAAATGAGAGAAAAATCCCATCTCTGTACTTATAAATTCCTTATCAATTATTTCTTTCACTTAAAAAATATTCGAGATAAAGACATGACGACTAGCAAAATCAGCATAAAAAATAGCGCAGTGCTTTTGCTTTTGCAGTGAATTTGCCCTTAATTTTACACATTTTTCCCTCTGAATTTTTCAGCAATAAAATTATATGAAAAAATCGGAAAAGCTTGGGGCTTTAGCAGGCACTTCGACAAAATCATAACTTAGGTCCATTAGAATTAGTATTAAGCAATAAAACTTTAGGAAATTCTCCTGAAATTCGAAAATAGGTAACCAAAATTTAAATATCCGATCACAGCGCCGCGCGGGAATAATGTGCAATATTTCTGATAATTGTATTGAATTGAAGCACTCTGACTGACAATCAGGTTTTATCACTACTGGATCACAATCTTTAGCATCAACTACAGCCTAACTACATATTTTTATGATCTTTGCCTTGATGAAACGAATTTTATTGCGAAAAAGTACAAAATATCAAAACTTTTGTATGACAGGTACTCGAAGGACCAGCCCGATCGTAAAAACCAGCCTTTCCGCTCTGCGTATGATCAAAAAAACCTTATTCTGAAAATTTGAGCTAAATCGGAATTATGCAGTTGCCTGGAGCGAACACACAAATTTGACATTTTGTACTTTTTGAAGCTTGACCACTTGGTCATGGTTGAATTTTTTCGGAAAATTTTTTGGAATTGATTGTTTTGAAACAAATACAATGTTTTTGCATTAACAGATGTTTTAAAAATTTCTCGGTTCATCAAAAAATTTTGTAAGAAAAACTGATCTTTTGTACTAGAGCTACTAGATGGCGCTGATATAACAACACAAAAAAAAAAGTGCATAGTTAGAAGGTATTTTAACTCTCAAGGCCGCAGTTTCATCAAGATCGGTCAAGTGGTTTGGGCCCTGGAAGGTGGAATCGACAGAATACGGCGAATTTTACCGAGTCGGACACTTTTTGAATTTTTTTCAAAAATCATTTTTTTTTAGATTTTTGAGTCAAAAACCAATTTTTAGTCATTTTAAGCGAATTTCCCGAGTTTTTTTTTTTTTTTTTTTTTTTGAATCCAGGACTTCAACAACTTTTTTTGTCGAAGTAAAAACAATAAACATTTTCCACAATGTATTTTTATGTGAACAATTTTCTTTTATATATTTTCTCAATCATCGCTATTAAACATTCACTATTTTAAATTTTTTATTTGGTTTTTATGGCAAGCAAGCAAAAGGAGTATAAAAGAATCAATTTTCCACGTATAATGCCGGAAGAGAGAACTGCCGTCAGGTGGAAATAAACAACGAATTTTTACAACTATTTGTATTACTAAAACGCAAATTTTCCGATAAATAAATCGAATTTTCAATTGAAAATTGATTTTCCTCTAATTTGAGTCACATAACTATATTTGATTTTATCACCGTTGATGATGACACAAACATTTTTAAATTTTCTACCTTTGGGACTCTTTGAAAAAGCAATTTTGCCGGGGTACTTTGAGGGTAAGCATAAAAAGGTGTGTATATTTACATATTACTGAAAAACTTCAAGTAATGTTGAGATTGATTCTTGGAAGAGGTAGGTGATGGTAGATGGATGGAAATTTAGTTCTGATGCTGACAGGTGCTGGTTTCTGTTAAAAACCAATTTTATGAAAGACTTCATCTCACAATTTGAATTGAATAAATAACTACAAGTGGCGGCTAGCAGAATTCCCCTAAATATCTTATAATGTCGTTGCAGCGACAAAACATGATGAAACAAAAGCAGAAAACAAAAAATCTAAATTCTTTATCACAAATTTTTCCACATATTTTCATAAATAAAATAAGCGATAAAAGAGAGTTTTCTTTTGCACCATTATATACATTTGAACATTATTTTACTGAAATAAAAATATGAAAACATGCGACAATATATTGAAAACATTCTTATGCTTTGTCGGCTGTGTAAAGTGCAAAAGTATATATATATATTCAGATTTTGCTTTTCCGAATGGTATCTGCTTGTGTTTAGAATAAGTGAAAAACATAAAGGAAATGATGATGTCAACGAAAAAATGTTTTTTATACAATTTTCCTACTATTTTGGAAAAATTTTAACAAGCCCTGAAGATGTTAACCGTTCATTGAGTCTGTCCGTCTGTCATATTTTTAAATTATGTAACAAATTTCATTTTTTTATAAATTTGCAAATCTTCAAACATTTTTGAAATTTATCGATATAAGTTGTTTTTCTTCTTCATTTGTCATTGTGAATTAAACTTAATTAATATCAGTTACGCTAATAAGTGACGCTGCTATGCGTTTGTTACTTTCATTATTGTTCAAATGAAACCAACCAAAGAAAATTTGTGAAAAAAATTTTAGGGTGAATATTACATCGACAGTGTTTTAAAGAGCTTTAAAAAGTTCTCAAGAATGCTGCAAGACTAATTTTGTTGGCTTCTCCCAAACTGCCCATCTGTCTATTGATCAAAGCAAATTCAGGGGTGTTCTCTTGGCAAAGCAATTTAAATGTAAATCAACGAGGACTAGACTCGTTTACTTTTCGTGATCCTTAAGTCCCTTTTTTGTGAAGATTTTATTAGCTCGTTATATTTGTTTTAAATAAACCCAGTAATCAATAGTGCAGAAGTTTTTCATCGCGTTTTCAAAATGTCTCATAAATATATAAGAATTTGCATTATTTCGGTTCAACTTACGTAATAAAGAATTTTTGTTGACCCTGTCAGCATAAGAATTTGAAATTCTCTTTTTGATTTCGCTTTTATGATACCAACCTAAAAAAGGATAGATAGAAGCAAATAACCCAAAAACGCTTGATTAGCAATTCTTATAACAAGCAGTTTCACGACACATAAAAAGAAGTCCATCCTAATGTTTAGATAAATAAAAGCATTCTGATAATCTTAAAGATAGAGTTTTGAAGGTATTCTGTTTATATTGTTCATATCTGTGTTTTTTTCCACCCAAATAAAAAATTGTATGATACTATTTATTGATGCCAAGCATTTTTAGTAATCTAATATTCATCAACAGTCATCCTTCCGATAAAAAATTGATAATGAATTTAACATATTTTAAATTGGATGCGCAACGATATTCAAAAAAATTTAATGGGTAAGCCCTATCTAGTTAAAGTACGAATAAACGAATAAAGCCACGTATTACAAAATTCACTTATAAACAAATCAAAAACATACAGTCTAACATGTCGAATTGGAAAATACAATGCTCATTGCTTAA
Source organism: Parochlus steinenii (assembly GCA_038502155.1). Taxonomy (NCBI): domain Eukaryota; kingdom Metazoa; phylum Arthropoda; class Insecta; order Diptera; family Chironomidae; genus Parochlus; species Parochlus steinenii. Next base: position 348,503 of record JAXCIN010000021.1, on the reverse strand, counting down.
GTGATCTAATTATCTAATAATTATCACCTTGATATAAAATACAATAAATTTTAATGTAAAGGCAAAATCGACTCAGGATTTCAAATAGCCTTTGTACTATGTTTCTCGTTAAATATATATTGTAGCAATTACAACGACATGATCTTTTTAAAAAAAATCTCTTAATGGAATTGCAAGAAACATATCGAACTCATATGCAATAATGCATCGGAAAATATTTTATTGAACTATTTGCTGGTATTGATAGAATAAAATCTATATTCACCATGTACAAATAAGGTAGAATAAATTTAAAGTTTTCCGAACGACATTGCTACATTTTTTGCTTGAAATTCCGATTTTCTGCTCCATTGTCGGAAAAATAACTACTTTCAATAATTTCCTTGCTTTTCACGAAGCACAATAAAAGGTTTCTTCATAAACAAATATAGGAACTGAAAAATACTTTTTAGCAAAAAGATATACTTACGGCTTCAAATATTCAGAAAATGTATCTCTTTGCAGTGAAAGCATCGCTTGCATCAACATATTTCAATTGGGAAGCTAAAACGGAGTAGAACAAAAGGCATTCCAAAAACTACTCAAATAATTTGAAAATTCAAGCAAAAGAGAAGTATAAATGCAGATTAATATCCAATTAAATTTAATTAAAACAAAACATACAATAACGAAAAAAATAATAATCAAACAACCCAATTTTTTCGGGCTGAAGCAAAATTTGCATCCTCATCGTTTTGGTTTTAGGTTCATATGTATAGTGTATAGGATTCAATTCAAACAGAAATTTTTTAATTAAATTGATGGTAATTAAAAAAAAATTTGGGCTCCTATCGGCGAATTTGTGAAGTATTCAAAGTAAATTAAAAGATATCATATTTTAAACCAAAATCATAACCACTAGCTTAAAGGAAAGTACTTTTTTAGCGTTTTTTTTTTTGGAAAAAATACGCTATATAATCTCACTTTGTCCGTCCGTCCGTCCGTCCGTCCGTCCGTCTGTCCGTCCGTTTACAAAATAACTCTCGAACGGATAGAGTCAGACCCAAACTTCTGGTACCAAAATGTTCCATATCAACCCTAGTTTAAACACGAAACTTTTGGTGGAGGTGACTCTAACAGCTAGGGAGATGTGGTCAATTCTCTGGTTTTCCAGAACATTCCCCATACAAAATCAACTTTTGAACGGTCCAAGTTAGCGACTCGGTTTCTTGAGCAAAGTTGTAGAGATTGATGAGTAACTTTCAAATCATATACAGGATTGGGTCCATCACCAGCTGGTAGGATGATCTGGTGGCTCCAGACACTTTTTTTGGAAAAATGTTCAGAATCATCTAATTCGTTAAGAAAACCTAAAATTTCGTGTTTTAAGGGATGAAGCCACCACCTGACCAAAAAAAAAACGCTTTCTGTACTTGCCAACTGGCAATACTTGCCTCTCTTGTTTTGTTTTCATAAAACTCATTATTAATTATTAGCGGCCAGCACGAAAAAAAAAAAACACGAAAACCACAATCATAACAAACAGGAAATAAAAGAGCTCAGAGCAAACAATAGCTAGTGTTATGATGAATAAAAGTTGCAGATGCATAATCAAATCAATATATGTTATAGTGTGTTTTATTTTATTCATAAGGTTATAAATTCTTTTGAAATCTTTAAATTTCAAAAATTTTGCTAAATTTTCAAATGGTCAAATAGACAGCTTAAAATTAAAATTGAATGTGAGCTCAAAATAATTTCAAACCCGTTAAAAACACATGAGCAAAGATATGAAAATCCGAGTGAAAAACGAATATAAATCAAAGATTTTTATGAGAACATAATCCCAGTGGTACTAGAAGAGGATAAATTTTCAGTTAAAATGTTATCTTTTTGCCATTATTATTCCTTTTGCCTCGGTCGGTTATTGCCAGCTAATATACACATATTTAGCTCAGTTTAATAAAACATTCAAAAGTCCCGGGCAATGAAACCAACTCGCATTTCAATGTTTTTTTTCTTTTAACCCTTTTAGCAGCGAAAGGAGAATATTTGCCAGCCAATAGCTTTACAAAAAATATTCATACATGAACCAAACAAAAAATACATAATCTACATGTATGGACAATTTGGTTGTAAATCGCCACAAACCATTCTCCTTTATTTTCTATACCCATGGATTTTAATGTTGTCTGATTAAAAGAACCTTTGAATTTTAAAATGTTTGAAAACAAAAACTAAAAACAAAAACACAATTTAACCTATTATGCATCAGTGAAAACACAATTTTTAAAGGTGGTAACTTTTCGGCTAAAATGCCAAAGAAATGAACTTCAAAAGTCTATTATTAGACTTTAATATCAAATTTATTTTGTTCTAGATACTTCATGTTTTTTTTTTTCATTTCCAAATTAATCCGTTTATCTATTTGTTGGATTTCGCTTTTTTCCATTTCTGTTCAGCTTCTCTGTTAATTCCTTGCGTTTTTTTTTCGTTATGTGTGAGCTGCTCTTTTTTGGTATTTTAATTGAAATATTATTGTCGCAATCTCATAATCTATGATTTATTCAATATTCGTTGGAGATTTCTCGCAAAGCAGAAATTTGGAATTGTTGTAAGTAAAACTGTTTCGCTTATTTAATTATAGAAAATTAATTGTCTAAAAACTAGATAGAAATGTTTAAAATATTAAGAATTAAAACATATTTAAGACATTAGAACTAGGTTGAGTTATTTTAATGGTTGGTGAATAAAATTGTAATATTTAAGAGTTTTGAGCTCAAACTGATTTTATTTGATTTGCAAATATTGGCTGATTCGATTCAAAATCAAAAACTTAATTCGCAGGTCTCTAAGGTCTCAATTAATATTCCTTTCAGGATCGCTCAATGCACTACTTTTCAATAAAAAAAAAGTAAACTCAACAGAGATGTTTGCTATGAGAGCTTTTTTGCATATTAGTAACATTGCAAAGCTTTTTACATAAATAAATAGTATTATTGCCCATTCTGATATAAATATATTCATATCCCCGCACCAATGAGTTGAATCCTAATGCTTTTAGCACAAATTGACTGCAAAATCTTTATATTTGGATGAATATTTTACTATTTATGTATGCAATATCCGTGTTTTTACATTGCAATATTACATACATCGCAATTTTACAGAGTCAACGAACTCAATTTTCTCTTTGAAAGCATGTATTAAAGTCATCTATGGCACTTGAAGCCCGTAAGCGACAATTTTTTCAATTGCACTTTCAATGTTGAAGTAATAAAAACGCGAACAAAAATTCTAAGGTCAATGTTTCTTCCTAAAGTGAGTAAAATAAAAATAGTAGATCATTATGATATTGTTATCATAAATGTACATTGTACAACCTTGTTACTTATCAAATTATTCTAGATTGTCTTCTTGTTCAATTGAATGAGTGTGTTCCGGTAAATGTGGAATGCTTTTCAATTTATGACTTTTGACAGTTTTTGTACATGGAAACTGATATTTGAAGTAATATATTGTATATAGTGCGCTTATTTATATACCTGATGTTTTAATAAATAAGACACCGAACATTGAAGTATTTGGAGGATTTCTGCATTGTATCAAATATATCTAAAGTTTCACTCTCGGGATCTTGGGATCCCAATTTCACGGTAATCGAAAAAAAAAATAAAAAGATACGGAAAATTGAAAAAATTGTATTAACTTCTAGATCAAAAACGATAATATAAACTAACGATATTTTAATAAATCACATTTGCTAATTTGTACTTTTACAACAATTTCTATTTGGATTTGTGTGTCATACGTTAAGATGTATTTTGATTATTATGGACTTTGACGTCATTTTTTGTTCTAGGAAGTTTTAAATTGATTTGGCACAATTTCGAGAAACTGTATAAATATATAAAATGACACAAACGTAAAAATCTATTAATTTACATTAAAACTCTGTTAAATAAAATTTAACACTCAACGTGTATGACCGGGTCAACAACATAATTTTTTGAAATTAAAAATTATATGTATTATTTTGAAAAATATTTGAATATAAAAACAATTATTTTTGGCAATCCCAATCTTCAAATATTAAATCGCATTTTTAAGTAGATTGATTGAAATTAGCAGTATTGTTTGTTGAACTGAACTTAACCTTACTTCATAATAAAAATGAGTAGATTATCATGATCGCTTATCAACCTTGGCCTATTAATTTAAAAATGGTTTTAGACACACTTTTACTCTGAGTTATGATTTTATTGAATAGAACCACATTTAGAACTCTCTCTCTCGGCATGTGCACAATTCGCAATATTTGTATCGCCAATAAAACCATGCTTGAAAACACGTTTGTTTGTTTTTTTTTTGTTTTGATGTATATATGTATTTTGCTTGGATTAAGGCCATCTCAGACTATTTCACGATATCAGTCATTTCTGTTGATGAATGAATGATTTAAATGAAATTTTAATTTTCAAGATGAAAGTGCGGAAAACTTATATTATATATATTATCAATCGATGTCATAATCCTTTATCTGAAATATTACGCAGTCTGCAGGTACATAAAAAACGACGATACAACAAACAAAAATTATTATTTCAAATCGGACTTTGATCTGAATATGTCATTTCCGAGTGGCTTTTGTGGGGATTATGTCAAATGCAAGCATCATGATTTGCTTTGTAATGGCTTTTCATTTGAAATTCAGAGTTAAATCCCATTTTGATATACCAACTGAGCGCAAATATTGTTCGATAACGACAATGGAAAATTAAATTTGTGGCTTAATCACGTATGATATATTTATACCTGACATTCATTTTACGAGGATTATCGCTTACTGATAGTTCCCAGTACTTGACTAATCAACTATTCGATAGTGTATTGCCCATGTATTAGATAGATTTCTTCCACGAATTCCGTAATGTTGTCTCATTTATACGCAATCCAATATTGTGTTAGCCATTTATTGTTTGTGTTTGTTATATATTTTTGTGGAATAAAAATTGAAACTCAAAAATAAAACTTTTTGTGATATAGAAGCATGTGGAGAATGTTACAAATCACATTTTGATTTGTGTTCTCGTCTAAGAAACACTTGTTTCCAACTTTTGCAAAATCGTTTCAGTGTTTCATTGCTTCATTGAAAAATATACAAGTGTTCTTAAAGTTGCCTCGGTTAAGTGTTTTTTTTTTGTGATAAAAATCTGCAAAGAAAATCCATTATCCAGAAGGTTGAGCCAGAATAAAACAAAAACGCGTGTAATCATGGAAAAGTAATGAAGACACACATAAATCTTATTCTATGCTTCTAAGGCAAATTAATCAACGAAATATATATAATATATATTTTTTTATTTCAGCAACCAAGCCAATCCATTAAACTGTGAAATGATTTTATTAAACGAAAGTGAAAAGTTCAAACAAATTGCAACCGATAAGACAACCGATATCAATGTGCAAATTAATAAATTGGCGCCAAAGCAACATTTAGTGGAGGACACACTGCTTGAAGATTGGAGTTTAAAAATCACAAAAAAATCCTCAAGAACTGGCGTATTTCATCAAGTAAGTTCATTGTGCTCATATTTGAAGGCATTTTACTTTTAACATAAATGTGCAAGCTCAAGGTAACTCCATATGAGTGAAAGCAAATGAATATGATGCGCCCACATTTATTTACTAATTTGCGTAAATACTTGAACGTTTTGTAGTACTATATATAAGCCTTGACCTCCTCATATTCATTTTATCGTCACAGCTGATTAATGTCATCGAATCCATTAAAAATGTCGTATATTATAATTTCATATTATGATAAATAATACGATAATATCGTGCATCATATACACAATACCACACGATGTTTTTCAGGGTCTTCATCGTAACAAAAGTATTTGTCATTTTCAAGAATTAAGGTTTGTTACTCTCTAAATGGAGTTCAAATTTGTATATTCTATTTATTAAATGATTTATGAAAACCCTGAGCAGTGTCAAAGATTTTATACAATTTTGAATATGATTGTTAAATGCTTGATTATATTTACTTTGTTGGGTAGAATTTTTAAAATCTTTTGAACGTATTTTATAATTAATGTGAATATAAAATATTAAATTATATAATATTTAAGCTTTATTTTCATATTCCATGAATCAATACAATATACTCACAATTTACTGTCATTTAAGGAGGTAAAAGAAAGGCATCACTTATAAAAATCTATACATAAGCATAAATGTTACATTCAATTTTACTCTTTCTTCCTTTTGCAGATTCTAACGACCTGTGCGATATTGATTTTGGCTGCTGCGTGTGGTAAACCTATTGGATATTCATCCGTAATTCTTCCACAACTTGTGAACACAAATGATACATTGGCTGTAGATTATGAGATGGCTTCCTGGATAGGTAAATTAACCAATATGGTACATTATCTGTTAAAACTTGCTCTTTTAAGGTAATTAAGCAAACTTACCGTAGTTTAGTGTAAATTACCAAGAAAATTTACCATAACATATATTGTTGTTTTTTGTTCGATCCGATTATGATTTTTTTGTGAGTTGTAAACAGAATGTGGTGGTCTCTTTGGTGAAATGGAGTTGATTATTGTTGACTACCTTTCTGATTTGGCCTTAAAATTTCCAAATTTACTATTTAATTTATTTTGGCATTTGCCAAACAACTTGAATTTATAAATATTTCCGGTTTTTTAAAATGTCATGAAGGAGGAAATGACAAAAGTTCGATAACCTTAATATTTTGTAGCCTACATTTATTTATTTTTTATTATTATTTTACAGCAAGCATTCATTCACTTGCTACACCATTAGGATCACTAGTTAGCGGACCATTTATGGATAAGTTTGGTAGACGCACAACGTTGATGATCTCCATAATGCCTTTAATGATTGGATGGGTAACAATAGCATCAGCAAATAGCCATTTTGCCATCCTGTTGGGTAGAGTAATTGCTGGGATATCCGTTGGAATTATTGGCGCTCCTGCACAAGTTCTACTGGCAGAAATAGCTGAACCCCACTTACGTGGTCTCTTGATTGGAGTTCCATTTGTGGCATATTCCTGTGGAATCTTAATCGTTTATTGGCTGGGAACGTTATTCAACTGGCGCACAGTGGCTTGGCTTAGTTTGGTGTTGCCTGCATTTTCAATGGTGGCAATTTTTCTGACTGTCGAAAGTCCGACATGGTTGGCACGCAATGGATACTATGATAAGGCTAGTCGTGCTTTGTCGTGGCTGCGAGGCGGTGATTTAAATGCAAAAACGGAGTTAAACCGCATGATTGCACACATTGAAGGTGACAAAGCTAATGGCAACCAAAATAAGTCCATACTAGATACGATAAAACAGACACATGTTTTAAAACCACTCATATTAGTGAACCTCTTCAATTTACTGCAGGTAATGTAATTTAAATGCTTTATTGTTATAGGTTAAAAATGTTTTTTTTTGTTCTATTCTGAAACTATTTTAATGATTATAGACTCACCAGCATGATTCGTAAATATCTGAAAACTTTCATAATTTGAAAATCCAAAATATTTACATAGTTTCCAATGAAATCTCTCATGCATGCAGCTTTTTTGATTACGACATAACTTTCAGCACCATTTCAAACTTGAAAACCACCAAAATCATAAAGATTAAAGAAGGATTATTTTTAATTAAAATTTCAAGCTTTATCGGAACGATTGCATGCAGACGACTTATTATATAAAATTATAATCCGTTTTTAATCAATTCATTATTTGGCTTTGCAGATCTTTTCGGGCACCTATTTGATTGTGTTCTATGCGGTGGACATAATTACGGAAATTTGTAATAGCAGCACAAGTTTGGGCGAGTCGTATGAGATTAATACACAAGAAGCGGCCACGATAACTGCTTTAGTACGCCTCATTGTGACCATTATTTATTGCTTTTTGCTGCTTTATTGCAAGAGACGTAACCTTTTTTTGACAGCAGGTGTTGCCTCTGGTGTTAGCTCATTGGTGCTAGCTGTTTTTCTATACTCCAAAAGTGGAGCCACCAAATCGTTTGCCGACCTCCTGTTCATTGCAGTGTGCATTTTGTTATATATTGCAGCCAATTCAGCGTTCATTGCAATACCCGGTATAATGATTGGAGAGCTTTTGCCCGCCCAGGTAAGAGGAAAGCTGGCAGGGTCCATTTTTACCGTTTTTCACATCATGCTTTTTGGCGTCACTAAACTGTTTCCTTACATCAAACAATATACCAGAAGTCATGGGCTTTTTGCCATATTTGGATGTTCATCTTTGCTCATCTCAATCGCATTCTATTTCCTGTTGCCAGAAACAAAAAACAGATCACTTACCGAAATTGAAGATTACTACAAGCAAAAGAATTGGCTATGGCAGAATCGACTCAAAAAGTCTTCCAAAAGTGATGATAAATCATAATAACAGATACGTTATCATTAAATATTTGAATTTCAGAGCTCACATTGAACTCATAGTCCAGAGAATTAGACATATTTTTATAAAACAGAATTTATTTAAACTGATATAAATTAATTTATTTATCATTAATGATAATCATGGTTAAAACTTTGATATCTCATTCACATTAAAAGTTAATTATAAGTAATTATAAATTGAAATGTGTTATTATGTAGCACTTAATAGTATTTAATGTTATTTCTACTTAAACACCATATACTTTTTTTTAAGTTTAAATTTTGATATTTATAATTAGAAATTAAATTGTGGTATGCAACAGTCCGAAAACCCACATAAAGGTGTGGTAAGAATATAAAAAATAAATAATCAATAAATCTAAAATGTTCATCAAATCTCAAACAACAGAATTTTCGGGATATTGTAAATTAGATTCAGTTTCACCTTTATGTAATTGTATCAATTTTAATGAATAATAAAAAGAAAATTACTATAAGCCTAATTATACAATTCATTTTATGTTCATTTTAAAGGGTCGACACTTAGATCAATTGGAATGAAACACTTTTCGGACAGCCAACTTTATAAGCATATGGTCCAGCACGATAATTGCTCTGAAATTATATCTGCCAAATGAAAATTTCCGTAGAATTAATTTCGAGTCACTGTGTACCGGTTTGGGAATTTTGATATTGTTGAGAACTTTTTTAGTATTTTATGGCAAGCACAAATTTACCCTTTTTTGCCCGTATACACACTTTTTAAATGTTTCAATTTGACCAAAAAAGATGAAAATTTATTCAGTTCCACATTTTTTGTGTCGTACTCTGATATTGAAAAACTTCCGGCAAACAACAACAACACTTTCAATTTGCCTGGGATAGAAATATATTTTCAAATTCAGAAAGTGGAAAGTGGAAAGCATAAATAAAATATAAACAACCAAATAAAACCTAGAAATTTGCACTCATTTCGGAATAAGGGGCAAAAATTATTAAGCCATTTTCATCACACCAAACATTTTTGGGTATATATAAGGAAGTGATACAGATTTTTACAGGAAAACTGAAAATCAAATAATTGAGAAACGTTATACACTCTTTTATTAAATGCGAGGTTGCACAGTAATGGATAAATGAGAATATATTCTACCAAATGATCCAGTGGAATTTTAAAGATGATATCTAAAATCTCTCATAACTAAATTGTAACTCAATAGAAACGAATTTTAGGAATGATGTATTTGAGCCATCTGCTTGACATGTTGAAAAATAAATAATTTTGATATCGTGTCCAAACATCCCCTTGAAATTTTTCACCATCATTTTAAATTCATGTAAAGTTGCTTCCTCAAAAACAACAACCATAATAAAAAAGGATTTAATTTTTACTTCTGAATTTCGTTCATACTTCCTTTGCTGATATGGCTTTATACAGGTTTTTATAGCGATTTGGAACAATAATCCACACACAGTTATTAAAATCCTTGTGCAAGTGTTGCAAGTCATTGAAAGGAAAGAGGAGTTTGAAACCACGCGGATTATTTTAAAACGGTAAACTTTCAACACATTCAAGCATCTTTTATTAAGATTCCTCCCTAGAGAAAATGAAGGATTCAAGTCAGTCCTAAGAAAACAGAGCTGCATATATACCCAGCATACGAGACTATGGTATTCGAGATCAACTTTATAAAAGCTAAAAGTTTCATTGCTTTTATAATATCTTTCAGAAACCTTACAAAAATATATACTCTGTAAAAGATGTTTCTAATAAGGAATCCTGAATATTTTTTGATAAATTTAAAACTGGTTAGTGTTTAATGTTTATGTATCTCATATTTAGTTTATTTATTTGTTATAGAATAAACTCATTTTGAACAAATTTCTAAATGAATTATAGAGTGCTTCAAATTTATAACGCGAGCTGCCGAATTGTAGCTCAGTAAGTAACAAAAAAAATTAATTTATTTCATTTATCAAAACTTGTATTTTCAATAAGTTTTGAAAATTTACCATTTCATTTTGAACCGTAAGTCTGCTGGAAACTTTTAAACAAATGTCAATATAATTTATCAGTTTTTCCTTAAGCACTTTCCTTCTTCATTTCGGCTCCCAAAAAAGTGGGTTTAAACATTTTTGATGAAGAACTTTCACACACACATTTTCACATCATAATATTAATAATTTTATTATATATGTTCATCTCATTCATTTCTATTTTCATCATTTAAAAAAGCAAAAGAATGGAAAAAGTTTCGTTTTTTATTAATGGAGGTGAATTTTGTTTTTCTCTGGGCTCAGAATATAAGTAGAAGCATTGGTCATTTTTTGCTGGCGCTTGGCAAGTTCAGGTCGACTTTAATAAGGGTCGTTTCATATGAAAGAGTTTTGATGATTTGAAAAATGTATAATAATTTATAATATACATACATTTCTTTTTAATACGCAATTTAGGTGAGTGAGACGAAGGAAATATTTATAATAATTTTTTCTCTGTTGGACGTGAGCTTTTCTGTTCTTGATATTTTTCCTGATATTAATGGCATTTTTTCGTTGGCCTTTATTACCAATTACCTTTTACCCTATAAAAATTTATTTGGAGAAATTTTTGTGTTGATCACATACTTTCAATACGGTACAGTATTACCAAATTTTGTATTTAATATCACAAATTTTATACAAGATAAAAATATTATCAACAAAATGTTACCCCAAATCTACGACTTCGCCTATAGGTAACACATTTGATTTATGAAAGTGTTTAGTTTAGTTTTTTGCAGTGAGTTTTCCGCAAAGGCTCATATCAACCGCGTCAAAAGGAGCATGAAAAATATGGGAAAAAACCTTCGTCGAATAAATAAATAAATCCTTCTCCCACTGTTTCCCACGTTAGACAAGTCTCCATTGAAATTTTTGGTTGGTTTTTGGTTGGCCTATTGTTGGTTCGATTTCATGATTTATTGGTGATGTGGTAAGTATTTGTTGTTGGGCTTGGTTTTTTTTGGTGGAAATTTCTTTCCGATAAAAGAATACATTTCTTTTCTTTGGCGCATATTTACATAATTTCGAATTGGTTTTCCGCAAAAAATAGGAAAACGGAACGAACGAGCGTGGCGCGCTTAAAGCTTGAGTTATGGTAAATACAAGCATTTTATCAAAGAAAAACCAAAAATGATATTTCAGGCAGGTCAATTGAAACGGAGAAATAAAACGCATAATTCTATAAAAATGTGCTGGATATTCATCCAATTATTTGCTAATATTAGCTATGGTAAAATTTTACTGAATAATAGTGAACGGTAGAAGTAAGAACAGTAAAATTTCTAAAATGCATTTGCTATCTTGAGTTTGAAGTTGATTCAAATATTTTCACATATGCCAATTATACTTTTGAATTATAAATACACTTGTAATCCTTGTAATCAAATTAAATACCATCAAAATAAAATTATTTATATAAATTTAAACATATTAATTAAAGTTCCCACATTATTACCAAATTGTTCAGCTTGATTTAATTTTTTAAATGATATTACAACTTAATTATTTTATTCAAACAATTGAAATTGAAACAACCAAATGCACCAGAAGCAAACATAAAATGGTTTTCAACTAAGTAGATTTCCAATCAATTGAAATTAAATACTTCAGTAGTATACGTGATACAATTCAGTGGCTGCAAAATCAAAACTCTGAAAATAGGTAGCAAATAATTACACAAAATTTGATCCCAATAAATTGAGAGCAAAATAATATTTACCTGCGTATTTAACAAATCAAAAGGTGAAAATGGAAAATGGATTGGAAAAGTGAAACATAATATTTGGAGGCACTTTGTTACTTTATTAATTGATTATGACGAAATATCATATTATTTATATTTTGATAGAAAATACAAAGCTTTAATGCGCTCGTTTGTTTTTGACAGACATTCACTTAATCCATGTTTACAAAATGGTTTTAATTATTACAAGTAACTTAATTCTAGCTGTTTTTTGAGCCCAACAAGAAAAAAATAATTTGTATGATGTATGTCAATGACTGTTGAAATGTTCTAAGTAGGTATTTACTCAGCAGCGTTGATAGTAATTGTTTTGCCCTTAGGGTCATCAAATTGGCTCATAGTCTTAATGTCCATGATCCAGGAGATACCATAAGACATGATGGTGAGGAAAAGAATGACGATAAATAATCCTCCCCAGATTCCAGCGCTGAAGAATCCAGTGCAGTTCCAGGGCTGACCAAACTTAAAATCAGCTGGAACAACAGTACCATTTGTTTTGAAAATTGGCTGCATTTGGAAGTTCTCAAAAGTAATGGTGATTCTGGTCAAATCTGGTTTAATTCCAATCAAATGAAGATCTCCACAGGCAAAAGATGAGTCATCCGAAGCCAAAATACGGTGATTTGGATGGAAATTTGCCTCACTAGTTGATACTGTTTTTACTTCCCAAGAACCAGCAATAAGATGAACTCTTAAAACGACATCAACAACACTGTCAATACTTTTAATTGTAACGTTCATAATCTTATCATCTGGAATGGATTCATCCAGGATGGCAGCTAAGGTGAAATTATCGTAAATTGTGGCTGGAGCAGCACCAGGTGCCTTGAATGTCATTCCACTCATTGCAACGAAAACAAGATTTTCAACATACTCGACCTTTTGTTGAGGGACTGACTCAACTTGGCGTGTTTTACGTGATAGTGTCTTGGAATAGGTCTAAAATAAATTTATAAATCAAAATTTTATCACATACTCTTTATGAAAGAAAGAAGACTTACAAAAGATGGAGCTTTGCTGGTGTAGATGGCTAATACATTATCGTATTTAGCGGCAATAGACTCATAAAGCTCATTGATAATTGAATCATGATTTGCAAAATCGAATTTTGAAACAATTTCATCCAAATTAATGAAGATCACTTTTCCTCCTTCAGCTTTAATGTTTTCACTAACATCTCCGTCATTAGACAATAAAATAGATTTGTGGTGTTCAGAGAGCCCCTTTAAAGCCTCCACTGGGCTAAAAATGTTTTTAAAAATTTATATAATCAAACATAATAAGTCATCACTAATAAATTATTAACCTTTCAACAGATGGCAAATAGGTTTTCCCTTGTACTTTGCTCAAGTTCTCGAAGCATGTTGTTGATCTTAATTTACATTGGCTGAAATCTTCAACTGAAAGCTACAAATAAAATATTTCATTTAATAAAATTTATCGTCAAGATCACGTGACACTTACTTGGCTTTCTACAAAAACAAGCGTCAGGGTATTCTCATCCAACTTAGATTGCACCAGGGCGACAAACTCGTCAGCATTCAAATTGTTAAGGGCAGGAAGCACCGTTGGGCTAGATAAAAATCAATTATTCAAGATTATAAGTTCGGATCACGAGTTTTCGTTTTCATTTCATGGAAAAATCAAATCAATTACAAGGAATGGTAACAAAACGGCATTAAAACCATGAAATGGATTTTGATTAATTTTTCTGAGGCTAATTATTCAAGCATTCAACCAAAAAGGGGTGCATAACTTATAAAGATTAAAGCAAGCACAATAAAACATTCTCAAATTACTTACGATTTTCCCCAAAATATAACAGGCGCATTCTCGCAATTAACGATGGCCAACAAGAAGGAAGTGAACAACAATTTAATCCACATCTTTAAGATTTCTTTAACACTTTAAATGACGAGAAGTTTTGAGTGAATAATAAGTAAAGCAAAAACAACAACAAATCACGAGACTTAGAGGGTCACTTACTCATTATTTTACTCAAGTCGTAGATTACAAAAGGTCTTTAGTATATATATATAAAAATAGTGATAAATTAAATTATTTTGCAATATCATTAATTAATAAAAACGTATATGTCATTTAAAAGCACTTAAAGATACAGCTACAGATACTTAAAGATATGCTATATAATATTAACAATTCGATCTCTCATATACCTTGAGTTTGTCGTCGCAACTTGAGTTTCATTCTCATTATCCCCTAGTAAAATGTTTCTGTGCCCCTGAAAGTAGGCCACACTGAGATCACTTGAAAATGCGGGGAATATTTTAAATCTATTTTTTATTTTCTGCTGATTAATTTCTTCCACTTGCAAAATCAGAACAGCGTATCCCAATTATAGACTTTTTCAGCTTTTCCAAGTACTTTTCAGAATTAAATAAAACAGAACGGAGCAAAACCATACTTTTCTCATTTATTAAAATATACATAATAATTTAAGCAAACGCTCTGAGAAAAAAAACCATTCATAATTTACTCGTCAGGGTTTTGCATTGAATCATTCATCATTATATAATTTAATGATCAAAAACTTAAAAACATATTTGCTTTAAGAACGCAAAAAATATTTATGCGGTGTAGCTCTTTAGCCTTTTATCCTTATGGTTTGAGCACATTAATGTATTAGATGAGGGAGCTATTACGAGAGAATATTAAATTTCAGCAAGTTCAAATATCCGCCGATTGTTTAAACAATATTCCTAACTTGGCAGCATTTGAGCAAATTGCGGATATTATTTTCCATTAGATTTTCCAGCACAGTCAGCAAAATATTAACAAACCTTTAGAACAAATAAATTTCAGAAATGATGATGGGAAACAATAAAAATAAAAGTAAATAAAATCATGTTGTAAAACTATATTTTTAAAACATTTTGCTTTATTACTTCTCCGCAAAAAGCGGATAAGTATTGTTTTCGTCCCAGCATTTTCAGGGTTTTTCAACCTTATCTGATTTTTCCTGACTTCCCCGTAAACAAATCTCAAAAATATCCAGTATTTTTTTTGTCGGTATTGAGTTGAAAAAAATTTCTGTAAAAACAAATTTTGAAAATTTTGAGCTCCTGACCCGTGCAATGCGAAAAACTAAGGGCCGGATGTCCGGTGGAATTTCCGGTGTATTACTGTAAACGCTCGATCTGACCTCCCACCGAACCGATTCCGAATTTTTTGATGCCAATCGACTTGGTATCTCTTCCCATCGTGCACCTGATATTTTTGGTGATGATGACTCCACTGGGTAGTTCACCAGAACCACTTCCGTGACGCAAAGTCGGGGTTTTCATACAAAAAAAAACTTTTATTTCGAAAAACTAGAGAAACAGCTGTGGTTTTTTCAGAAAAAATCCGGAGGATGATAAATTAAGTCATAAAGTGCATCGATTTTTGGTCCATTTAGGAGTCATCTGGGGGTCATCTGGTGGTACCAGACAACTTTTTTTTGAAAAAGTCTTAGAATCTCATGATTCGTCCAGAAAATTATAACAATCGAATTTTTGGAGTATCATTCTGGTACCGCTTACTCTCAGCTCCAGAACTTGAGAACGACTAGAGATAGCACTTCGGTCTCTTCAGAAAAAATGTTTGAAATTATAAGTTCTGTCAAGAATTGCATGTTTGTTCCACTACCTGCTGGAAGTCATCTGGGGGTACCAGACAACTTTAAGTACGACTAGCTATTGCACATCAGGGTTCAAAAATTTCAGAATTTGCATTCAACAAATATGGGATTTTTTGAATGAAACAATTTTTAATGAAAACACCATTCCATGCCGCATTCAACAAAAATTGCGGAGCCAATTTATTGTGTAATAAATGTCATTAAAATTCGTTCAATGGAGAAGTCCTGCTCAGCTCACAAGCTGCACAACTAGTTTTCTTTTATTTTTAATAAAACAAATTGTTTGAAAATATCTATAGAAAAACATGAACTTAGTGATACATGTTCTGTAATGTAGTTTTATATGTAGAATGTAGAATATTGCGAAGGAAAAGGCAAAGAGGAACAATTACAATTGAATATAAAACATAAATGAGCACGCAAATTCTTTTTTATATTATAACATTACGCGGGAAATAAATGCGAGATACATACATTCGGGAAATCATATTGTGTATTTGCCGAGTATACGCACATTTTTATGAAAGGACTCTACAAAAAAGGCGTATCATACTTTTAGTATTGTTACTTTAATTATACATTCACTTAACAATAATATGAAATTAACTCAATTTCAATTTAATTTAAAATCATTTTAACTTATATCCAACTTAACTTAATATCAACATAACTTAAAATCCACTTATCCAAAAATCAACTTTAATTAATATCAACTTAAGTAAAATCATCCTAACTAAAACACAACTTAAGTAAAATCAACAAAATTCATAATTAAAGTAAATTAGATATATCACATTGTCATGATACTTTTGTAATAAAGGTACACATGATATCAGGTTTTTGATCTTTAATTAAAAAACTAAATCAATGCTAACGCAGCTTTTAACATTTTTTAAAATAATTTTAACAAAATAACTTGAAAGGTTAATATTTAACGAAATTATTATTCATTTAAAACTCTGTTTTCAGTTTTGACCATCATATTTTGTAGTGTCACCTTTCGATAAGCTTTCTATCCACGACTCGAATCCATTTGTTTGTTGGTTTGGTTTGCTGAACGACATTCCACTGAAAAATCGTTGAAATAACCCCAAAGCAGTTGAAATAGTGTCGCGTTCTTTTAACGTTGAGTTGTCACGTGTATAATGATAGATGTATTCCGGTTTCCTGAATTGAAAATATTCAAAAAATTATGTGATCAGCTTCACTCTGCTTTATTCGATAAATTTTCTTTTAGACTGTTCACATAGCATATTTACTTTAACAGAATATCAACTTAACAGAAAAACAACTTAAAAAAATTTCTACTTAACTAAAAACCAACTTTAAAAATTTTAATTATGTAAATTCAAATTAAGTAAATTCTACTTCTAAGTAAATATTAGTCAACTAAAGTATTAATTCTAATTAACAAAATTCTACCACAGGAAATTCTAAATACATAAATATTGCGATAAATTACCTAAAAAGTTATTGAAATCTAATGGTACTTTATCATTAATATGCACCCAAACCCGTAGGTACGCCAATGAGATATATCGTGAACGAGTCAAAAATCTGTGGCTCAGATATATTTTAGTAAAAGCCTATTGGTATTCAAACATTTCTAAAATATGTATCATTATTAACTTATTTTCTAATAATATATTGGTTATAACCCTTGAGGTCACAAACATCAAAGAATCCTTTTTATGAATACAGAGATTACTGAAAATTTCAATGTTGACGCTTTAATGTACAGCCTTTGGATGACACAGCTAGATATTTAGCAGCTGCCAAATTAAAATATGCTCTCCTTAATTATACTTCATATTTTACCTAGATTAACCAGTACACTGTTTATGAACACTTTCAAGAGATAAAAGTTGTGATATGGTACGGTTGGTAAAATAATAATTTTTCAAAATCATTTAATATAACTTTGTCGGATGGAAATGATGATAAATAAATCAAAAATTATTCGTACAGCAGTCCATATTAAACATAAAACCACAAGCTCTGTTTAAGGGTTAAACGTAAACCTCATTCATTTGCTTACCTTTTGTTGGTATACACAACCTTTTATTTTAACATTATTAAAGTTATCATTGTTAGAACTCACCCAGCTACAAAAAAGTCTGCTTATACCAACACAAAACATCATAATATTAATGGGAATATTTATAATTCAGATATTGTAACTTTTTGTCTACACATTTGAGACCAATCAAATATACTTTTAATTAGAAAATCATAATTAATGACGGTTATTCAATCCTGCATAAAAATTTCAGCTTCTTTCTTGTGTATGTGTACACCTATTTAAAAATATAAGTTCACTCTAACAATTAATTAGTAGATAAAAGTGCATTTTAAAATTTCTCTTTAAAGTTAAAGTTAAAAATACAATATTGATGAAATTCAGAAATCACATCAGCTTCTCATGATTGTATTTTCTCTCTGCTGTTAAAATTACACAGATTTCTAAGAATAGTTTTATGAGTGTAGCAGCGGTGAACCATAATGGATTTTGATTAGAAGCAAACTCAATACTCTAAGGATCACCTTGTGATATTGCCTGGCAGTGTTTGTACCATTTTATACAGAAAAGGCAACACACATTGCATAAACGAAGCTCATTTCAATAAGGAATTTTAATTTTGCCAATAAACGTTGTTCAAGAGGAGCAGACGTCGGCCCGCATTCAAAAATCTTTACCGAAAATAAATACTATATTTGCCCTGTAATTTGAGCATAATACATTTTCCCAAAGTAAATTTTAAAACACAAAAAAAGCACAGCATAAGAAAAAGAAGAAGAAGTAAATTCCATTATTTTAATGAAATGAACAGAGAGAAAATATTAAATTACTTTATACCCGATGGTAAAGTTTGATGTATTTTCCTACACAACCATTTTCAGAATCTAGAAACGATGCTTCGATTTACCAGCAGAACTGCTTTGCATCTCTATATACTGATTTAAAAACAATATAAAGAAATTTCAATATAATTGGTTTGAAAGATTTAAAATGGAATAGTTTCCATACCACAAGAACAAGAAGGCAATATTGCCCTTTTAAAGTTCTGATAAATTTAAAGCTATACAATTATTTAAACTCATTCAAAACTGCTAATTTATTGAATTTCAAAACAATTAAATTCCACCTTAGATATAAGATTCTTATTAAATTGGTTAACTAAATTGGGAAATTCTAGATACAAAAAAAAACAAAAACTTCTTTTTAAGTAAATTTCATGACGGGATTGGGATGTTCCATTCTTGAACATCTTTTGAGTTAAGTAAATTTTAAGTTAAGTCAAAGTTAAGCAGATTTTGTGTCAAGTTGAATTTAGTTATTTTATTTGAAATACGTTATTTGAATTTAGTTACGTTGTTCTTTTTGTTCGGTAATTTCATAAATATAGAATATCTTTTCAATATCTCATTTTTTATTTGAGCGACAGTTGTAAAATACCCAAACTACACTTTTGGTCCCATTACAGCAAACACTCGCCTTTAATGGATAGAAATCGATATTTCTTCTTTTAACCCTTTCACTGGTTACAATGTATATTCACAGAACTATTTCAAAAAATTCTGGGAATGAAAAATTCATGCATATGGCTTGTTTGCAATCTACCGTTGGCCAAATTGGTGGCACGAGAACCCATTTTAGATAGCAGGTTTCATTTAAACTTGAGATCAATATTTTAAATCAATAAACTTTGAGTGTATTATTTTTAACCTAGCTTCTGAACTTTAAGTTTTGATCAAATCTGAATTTTTTTTTTTAAACAAAGCTCTGAAAAATATTTGCAAAAAAATTCAAAAGCAGTGCAAAGTCTGATCAAACCCGCTTAATTGTTGAATTTTGCACAATTATGTGATTTTTTGTTATGTGTTGTTACCATATGCAGCAAATTGCTAGGATATTCTCGTTCTTTGAAACTGACCATCAGATTCAATTGAAGCAAATGTTTTGTTGCTCAAACACAATACATGATATTTTTGGCATGAACAAAAACGAAAAAAATTATATATTTTATTTTTGTGTTAATGTCACCCCCAAAAAACTCCAAAAATCAATTTCCCTGCAATTTCCCTTGTGCCAAAATAATAATTTCCCATCAATGACATTTGAAAACAAATTCATTCAATTTGATTTTTTGCGCAAAAATTATTGTAAATTATCAAGCGCAATGTTTAATTAAAAATATGTTTAATCAATGTGAATCGTTTTATGAAAAAAACATTAAAATAACGATTCATAAAATAGGGACATTGATTTATGAAGGATCGTCAAAATAGGATGTGGATTGAGAATTTTATTACGGATCAAACTTGGAGAATCTATTTTTTTATTAATTATAAATTTTTATATAAACATTTTTTTGGGTTGCTCCTTGATATTTTGAATTTCTTGAACAGCTCATAAAAGTATTATTCATTTCTGCAATACTGCAGTTTTAAATACATTTCATAAAAATCCACTCTACATGACAAAAAGTAACGCGCATTAACCAAGCATTAACAAAAATAATTCCATATTAAAATATTTTCCATTCATATTTAATAAATACCACTGAGTATGCAATGTTCTAGCAAAATTGCTATAATCATATTATTTTTATTCAAAACTCTATAAAATTACAGTTTTGCTCTTTTTGACTGAAAATAATTACAGATCAGGGTTTCAACCACAAAACGTTCAAAGTTCATTTTAAAATTTGCGAGCTTCTCAGGTGTCATTTTTAAAATAATTTAATAGACAGTTAAAGTATGATTAAACATAATATAGTGCAAGCTAATTAAAATTGTTCGTTAACGTTTTTATTGCGTAATGTGCATTTTTGCATTGTCCTCTGTTGCAATTTATGTTCTCAGTATAATTTATGGTCGCATAATCTGCAAGCACTTGCCTCACATTGGATTTAATTGATAAATTATTGAAATTTTCCCATTCGAAGGAATTGTTTATTTAATATTGTTTAAAAATATGTTTTAATCCTGCAAGGCAACATAATATATCACATAGTTTATGTGCATTGTAATTTAAAATGATATGTTTACAGGACCATAATACACTGTTTTTCGGTTTTTAATTTTTTACCGAATGATCAAAAAACAACAAAAGTCTGCCATAATTTCCCATAATTTTCGATTAAAAAGTGTTGTTTTTGAAATTTTTGGTCGCTAAATAAATGTTAATCTCGATTTCAACAAAAATATAACAATATAAAGAAATAATTATTTATTGATATTTATTGAATTTTTTGTATTAAGGATATCGTCAAAATTAGACAAAATATTTATCAGTTAGAAGTCATTTAGAACGCTTTTGTGACCAATTTCACATGTTTTTGGCACGTCAAAAATTTTATCAGTTTCGTATTCTATAATTGAATGTAGCTACAACACGTTAAACATTTGAAGTTAAATATATTATATTTGTGAATGATTTTGTGTGGGAGAATAGGAGCACAAAAACATATTTAAATATTCATACATTTATTAATATATTTTAGAGTTCGCAACATAGGACCAAGCATATCGTATCGAATATCGATCAGACTAATATATTTTAATTAAAATCGATTGATTGAAAATTTTCCTTCTGCATAATTTATTGCATTTCTATTGACTGCGATTATTATGATACAGCAAAGGGTGGAGATAAAATTAGCAGCTTTAATTCTCTATCGATAATGTTTTCAATTTAAATGCAAAATGGTATCCACTTTGATAACAAAGTGCCAGAATGCTTTGAATGCATTTCGTTCATTCTGTGGTGTGGTCATACTCATGTAATAATGTTTCTTTGACAATATATTTTACTATTTGCTGTTTAATTTGCAATTAAGATACATTTTTATTTAATCACAGATTTTCTACAGCCGAAGAGAACATACAATCAACGATATCATATATATGTTGATGTTTGGGACGCCACTGAGTTTCCAAAAGCATGACAACTTGAAAAGTAAATTATTCATTGGAATACCTTTATAAATACAACTTCTGAATTAATTCAAATATTTTGATTTTTTAACAATTGAATTGATATTGTGTTGCAAAATTTTAAACTATCATTTTTTATTTTCGAGTCAAATTTATGATCCGTCCCTGGTATTCATTTATAATTTAAGTTCCACAAAACATGATGTCAAACACTTGTTCTATAAGACGAAAAATGCAAAACCGAAAGACGACAGTTTTTGCACTCTCAACAAAATGCTATGCTTTGCGAAACATTTTTCATCATATATTCTAAATTGCATATACAAAGATAAAGCAAAACTTTGTGATTATTCAAAAAGGAAACATTTTTGCAATTTTTCTTTTGCTTTCATTTGTGGAGCAAGTATAAAAATTCATAAAACAAAATTAAATGTTAAACTCTAGATTCTGCTCGCAACGATAAAAACAAAATTTTGACTAAAAAAATGTGTACACATAAACTCATACAAATTAAATAAAAATAAATAAGATATTTTAAAAAAAACTCATTTGCTGTCATCTTTGCCATATTTTTCCCGCTACTCCTTCTTTTTATTTTTTCCAAGAGAAACTGTATTGAAATAGTATAGAAAAAATTGCCAACTCATTCAACTTCAAAAATTTTTTTCAAAAAAGTGTCTGGAGTCCCCATATCATCTCACCATTTTCTAAATAGACGTACAGACGCAAAGACAAAGTGAAAACATAAGCGTGTTTTACAAAAAAAAACGCTTAGAATCGAATCTGATCAAACCATTCAAATTTTCTTTCAACTCTCGTACCATCTGAATATTTATTGAATCTTTCAAAATTTAATAGTTTCCATTTAATCGATTCTTTAACTTTCCGATTTATTTTTCAAACTTGCAAAAAAGTTGAAAGAACAGTAAATAGTAATACCATAGAATTCTATCCTGTATAAGTTTCCAAGCACTCAAGAATATAATTACATCCTTATTTGTCACATTTATGTTTCCGGATTTCCAGTGTCAAATTTAGGATATATTATATATTGATCGTTTTTAAGTAAGGGCGACAAAAACTAAAGAAAATAACTATATCATGTTTAATATGATAATTGCCAAAACATATTATAAATAAATATTTATTTGAATTGAATTTTAAGATTCTGAAATCCAATACGGGTATACATATATGTTTTCTCTATGGCGTTGATGGTTGGGACCGCAAAAAAATGTTGTGATAGAGAGAACAACGTGAAATGGAATTTTCAAAAATTATTTTCAGCAACCTTGATGCGAATCTGACACTATTCAGAATTTCGACAATCAACTTTTAACAATTCGAAAATTTCGAAACTTCAGTTTTGCTTTGAAAAATCTAAGCAAAAATCGCAGCAATCTTGTCAAAAAAGGGATTTTGAGATAGAGAGTACTATTTGTATGGGAAAATCCAAACGCCATAAAGGTTTCGACGCCATAAAGAGAATGTTGCGACAGGGAGAACTTTTTGCAAGGAAATTTTAGGGACTGAAAAATTTTTACGCGAGAGGATAACGCCATAAAGAGTTTTGTCTTAGATAAAACTAACCGTAGTTTGATACAAACTGACAAAATAAGACGTCATGAATCAATTTTCATTGTGATTTCATATAAAGTCGTTTTTCCTCAACTATACTTCTGAAAATTTATCATCTCCTTCGGAAAATTACCCTTCAAAAATTTCTGCACCACACTCCGAAGAGTCTATTGAACGATTTTTTTTTCTTACCATCTTCAAAGTATTTGCTCTCATTTTTTGTTGAATAATACAAAATCTCTTGTATAATGTATAATCTTATAAGAATAACTTTCAAACAATCGTAAATCAATCATAAAAAAAAATAAATTCATTTTCTATATTAAATGAATTTAATTTTAAGTGACATCGCAAGAGTAGAGAAAGAAAAAATACTCTTTTAAAATTATTGTGAAGACAAACTTTTTTTATAATGTGAAAAAGTGTCAGTAAAATTGGGAAGGTCACTTTGGAAATTTGACCCGAAACTATATTTTTATTTTTAACCCAAATATAACCAATACGACCGTTTTGGTCCGAATTTCCAACCCACATCACCCGAGGTGGGGTCGCTATAAACATATTTCCCCCCATCTTCACAAAAAGTTGAGGAGATTTTTTTTTCTGCTAATATTTTTTTGAATGTAAATAGTAAAAAATCACCCTCATTTACGACCCATTTCTAACCCATAATTAGTTTTCCGGAAAACATTATGAATAACGTGATATTTATAAGAAATTTAATTGTTGAAATAAATAATATATTTTCATTTTCAATCATATATAAAATAATATATTTTTGTGAAGTTGAGAAGAATTTTTTGATATCGATAAATTTTGATGAAAAGTTATTTAAATATAATTCTTGAGCTGTAACCGATTTATGACCAATGCTTAGTTTTCCGGAAAATTTGAAGGAAAACGATCAACAATCAAAATAATTATCAAAATAATCAATCTATTTTCCTACTGGTAGCCTATTTTAGTCTTGCCTAGCTTCCCAGTTGATATCTCTCATTTTCCTTTATATTTTTCAAAAATTTCCTGGAAAGCTGACATTTGAGGCTTTTTTAAAAAAATTCAAAATTCAAAAAAAAAATTGAAAATTTGAAAATTTTGAGGTTAAAAATTATTTGGATTTTTTAAATTTTTTCAAAATCTAAGTACATATATTAAAAAACCAAAAATGTATCCTTATCATTTTTCTGGATTGAGACACTTAAGTAAGTTTGTATTCTAGTCTAAAAGTGAACCAATATTAAGGAAATGACGTCACCCAAATTTTCTGTCCACTCTCTTCCGGTTTGATAAGGAGTCGATAAAAACTACTTTTTAAAATCAACCCTTTTTCGGATCTTTCCAAAAATTCATAAAAATAATGTTTAGTAAATTCACTTTTTAAAAAAATTTAAAAAATCCAAATAATTTTTAACCTCAAAATTTTCAAATTTTCAATTTTTTTTTTTGAATTTTCAATTTTTTTAAAAAAGCCTCAAATGTCAGCTTTCCAGGAAATTTTTGAAAAATATAAAGGAAAATGAGAGATATCAACTGGGAAGCTAGGCAAGACTAAAATAGGCTACCAGTAGGAAAATAGTTTGATTATTTTGATAATTATTTTGATTGTTGATCGTTTTCCTTCAAATTTTCCGGAAAACTAAGCATTGGTCATAAATCGGTTACAGCTCAAGAATTATATTTAAATAACTTTTCATCAAAATTTATCGATATCAAAAAATTCTTCTCAACTTCACAAAAATATATTATTTTATATATTATTTAATAAAAAATATATTATTTATTTCAACAATTAAATTTCTTATAAATATCACGTTTTTCATAAAGTTTTCCGGAAAACTAATTATGGGTTAGAAATGGGTCGTAAATGAGGGTGATTTTTTACTATTTACATTCAAAAAAATATTAGCAAGAAAAAAAATCTCCCCAACTTTTTGTGAAGATGGGGGGAAATATGTTTATAGCAACCCCACCTCGGGTGATGTGGGTTGGAAATTCGGACCAAAACGGTCGTATTGGTTATATTTGGGTTAAAAATAAAAATATAGTTTCGGGTCAAATTTCCAAAGTGACCTTCCCAATTTTACTGACACTGTGAAAAATTCTTATAAGATAAAATTTTGTGTTATTTATATTATATATATATTCTTTTAAATTATATGAGGAAAGTTTTAGAAAAGTAAATTTATAAAAACCGGAAAAATTTCGCAACTATATATGTTGAGAATTAATGAAATGGGACGTTTTCAAATTTGTCTTTCTCTCAAGTTTTTCAAGAATTTTCGTAAGCACCATTTGCTACTGTCTACAAATTTGACGAAACTTTTAGGTACGATAAATTATTTTATCGATCAAAACCAGTGTTTGCTTTGAGTGTCTTAAATCGATTTCATGTGCTTCACTTTTTTTTTTTTAATATAGTTTTTAATGATTGTTACAATTATCAAAATTCAAATATTTCTTTTCCACAAGTTTTGGCTCCATATTAAATGTAAAATAACCAGCTTAATATAGTAAGCAATTCAAAAATAACAAACAGTAAGATAGCCGAAGATAAGACAAAACAATTGAAGTAATCGAAGAAGTTCAGTAAAGATTATAATACTTTCAATAAATGAACAAAAATATACAATGTATATATTATATTAGAAGTTATTTGAAATGTTTTTTGCTTAAACAAATGTATGTCGAAATAAAATTTTATTTTGAATAAGTGAACTAGAATTGTCTTGGTTGTATTTTATTCAAATATTCCTTAATCTATCAGCGAGTGCTAATGGGAATTCCAAGGGAAGGATTTGTCTTTATTTATTATGTCAGTTTCTACGCTTTGATATTCAATTCTTGATTCTAGTATCCATTTCGAGTGAAAATAACGTCTATCAAATATCAACTGATTTTTTTGTTGCTAGAATGCCAGCAGAGTAATTAATTACGTCTACTCAATCAGCAAATGAATTTGTTTTGAATTGGTTGATATAAATACTTACGTAAGGTAAATAAATAACTAACTAACTAATCAAGTTCAATTTCCCGGCACATAAAATGTCCCCAAAATGTGTTGTTTTGTTTGAACACTAAAATAAACATTTACCCTCAGTTACAAAGTGTTGTGCTTGCGCTTAAGAGGACTTATAAACATACTACCAAGATTTATATGCGCAACTACATAATTAAAATTAAGACCCAATATTGAAATTTCACATTTCATAAATATCTACTTTTCAATAATAATTCACACTAATAAGTTATAACCTCCTGAGGAAACTGAAAAGTGGAAAGCCAACCCTCGCTTGTTTTTACCCTAAATATCTCAAAAAGTATTCAACAAGATTTCTTGCTGTTTTTCCTCAATTTAATATTGAAATTGGTTAAAAACATCCCTACAATCCCTACATATTTGAAAAATTGGATTTCTCAGCAAATCAATTTTTGTTGGTAAACATTTACAAGCCAAGCAAAAATCTTGAAAATCTTTTTACTTTAACTAATAAAACTTTATCTTGACTTTTTCGAATGTGTGTATATTTCGAAAATGAGGAAACGGAGAAGAAAAATTGAATAAATGAGACGAACGAAATAAAAATATATGGAGAAAGTTTATAATGGTTCGAAAATTGAAGAAAGTCGAAGCAGAGTTTCGAAGAATGTTGCAGGAAAATTTCTCAACTTTTAGTTTGCTACCTTAGATATTGATACAAAAAAGTATAATATTTTTTTGCTCAAATGAAAAATTTTGGACTTGAAAAGAATGATTTTATTTATTCTTTTCAATTATTAGTATTCAGTTATGTTTTATATGACAAACGATTGCAAAAAATTAGGATCTTGCAAAATAAAATAAAGTCATTGTAGACTATTGAAATTGAAAATATATATAAATAGTACTTCTTTTAATGTATTGAAAAGTACAAAAAATCAACATTTTAGTTGAAAATATTATTATCTCTTGAAACTTTTCCATCATAAAAAAGTAACCTCGGAAAAATTTTCCATTTTAGAATTTTATATCATCCCTCAAAGAAGACTTTCTTATTGAATTACAAGCAGTTTATGGAACTACATGTATACGAAATGTAAGAATAAAAACCAAATAAACAACAATAAAAGAAAGTAATAATATTTTCATCATACATAATCCATCTTTTGCTGGACAATAGAAACTCTACTGGAATTTCACGTAGGGGAATATATCATGTATTCTCAAAGAAAAGTTGAATGGATTATGAGTTTTATAATAATCGCAAAAAGAATATTATTTATATACCATACTCCGCTCTCAACGATATCACTTTATCGTTTCTAAGACGCTCTGAAATATTTATTCTGATTCATCACTAAACGGTGATTCCATATAAGTATATTTATGCATACTAAATATCAAATTTCTACGGTTTTTCCCAAAAAAATACACACGTCATTTGATTTCCACTATAGCTCTATACGGGTTTGCAAAATCAATAATTGCAGTTGCTCGGTAACTTTTTAAATATTTAATAGAAAATATTTGCAAACTAAAGTTGAACCAAAAATATCTTTTGACGTCAAACAAAATTTTTCATATTCAAGTTTTCCTAATTTTACCTTGAAACTTTGTAAGTTTTCAAAAAAGCTGATCTTAGCAATAAGCTAAATACTTTTCACATCTTTATACTTAGGACATTGATAATTTATTATTAGCATATTTTGTGAAAATTCAATTTAGGTTTTCAAGTTAAACTATAAGATTTGATACAAATAAGAACAGGGCCAATCCTGGTTATTTATATTTAAATATATAACAGAGACTGATTCACAATGAAATATGGTATTCAGCCATCTTCTTCCTGTCAGTTTATAATATTGAATGGATTTTCATTCCATTCAAGTGTTTTTTCTAATAAACAATCAACATAGCAACCACCATCACCATCAAGTACACTTTTGTTTGAAAAAGTAATTCAAACAATCTTTCAAATTTGAATTCAAAGTAGTTGGGTTGAAGGAAAAAGTTCGGAACAAACTAAAATGGATCACGACGAAGATGAAGTGCTTATCACGGAGCCAAAGTATCGTCCCAACTGTTTGGTTGGCAACTGGAACGAAGATCAGCTAAAAGATAAAGTATTAAAATTTACCAATAGCCATACAAAAAACAAAATATCGATCACAGAATTTTTTTAAGAAAAAGATTATTTTAATAGAACAAAAAAAAATGATGATAAAATTTAATATTTGAGCTTTAAACACTTTCAGTCATCACATCAATGTAAATTTTTATTTTTAGTAATAAAAATGAAAGTAAAATTAAGAAAAAAGAATATTTCTGGGTAAAGTTTTTTTGTTGAAAAATCGTTAAGAGCCTGATTCAGTTACATAAATACACTTTTCATTTGATTTAAAGGAAAAAATTCTGAACTTCAATGAACGTCGTGCGCGAGGTGAATTGCTAATGCAAAAGTCTGCAAAATTATTCGATACTCTATTGGCACCCATGCAACTCTCACCGCCAGATCAGTTTATTTGTTTCAATCAATCCATCCAGCTTATAGCATGTGACATGCCGAAAATTGGTGAGTTTTATCATCTTTGTATCTCCGTCAATTATCATATTTTTCATTTCTATTTAAACATGTAATGTTCAAAAAACTCTATTCATCAATTTTTATTAAATTTCAGCAGACTTACCTTTAGCGTTGTCAATCAATGTCAATGAATTAGAAGAAATTGATGAAAACTGCATTGTGACATGTGGGCCAACAAATCACTCTTGCGTACGCAATACTTTCATAATTAGACCACCCCATCTTGTGTCTAGAACGAACAACACCGTTCTGAACCAAAGTGGAGGCGATAAATATTTGAAATATGGTCAAAAATTTTATCTCGAGTGCACCGACAGGCCTTTATTGCTGTTTTCAGCACCCAAAACCCCTCTAGACTATAATCCGAACTGTGCATTCAAAGTGCATGGTGAAATTAAGCAATCCGTTGGCTTAAAATTACAGAATACTGCTCATTTGGCTGGCAATGCAGAACCTAATTCCAAAGTACCAGTCACATTTTGTTTATGGCATTGCTATCACATTAATCCAGATGTACGGTTTGAAACAATCGGCGATTATGTACCGGTTAGTATCTACATTTCTTTCGTCGGAGTGTTCCTATTTAGTATAAGATTGTAATGCAAAAATCGATTTTTTTTTGTTAAAGTTAAATTTTGTATGTTACATGTTATTTCTGATACAAAATATGAAAAAAAATATCATTTTAGAACTCAACCAACAAAATAGTATGTTGACAGAATTAACGGAATAATAAATTGATTGATTTTAGAGCGACGGGAAGGTGATCATGGAGCATGCATTCACAAGACGTAACCTAGCTTGTGAAATCGAGCTAATCCACACAATTTTTGGCATGGTTTGTACTCTATTAGCATATTTAATCGCATACTCTGATCCTTACACAATGCACAGAAATTTATTATATAATGTCCACAGATGTATAAGTTTATATAGTTTATTTTGAAAATTGTCAGAATAAACCAAAGGGTTAACATTCATTCAAAGCGGTACTTTTAAAAAATACCTAATTTTATTCTTACAGTGTTATTTCGTTCTACCCCTATAGGAATGTGGAGTAACATGTTCAGTGAGCAAAGACAAATATGGAGTTGAAACTGCTGCAAATATTTGGCAATTATCTTCAAAAACTTCTTCATTGTAAGATAAGCAAATTAGTTAACACTAAAATTTGTGAAAACTGCTAAAATTTCAGAAAATTGTAAAACTATAGCATAGTATTGTTTTAAAGAAAATAAAAGGATATGAAATGAAAAGAATATGAAATATGAAATATACTAAAATTTACGAATATCAAATAATAAATCTGTAATTTCTCTAATTTGGCATGATTTGGGCGTGGCAACTATTTACGAATCAACATTATCTAAGAAAGGATCTGCATTGAGAACCAGTCAAATAAAGTTTACATATATATTGTTAATCAGGAAAAACTGAACGCCATGGCATTAGTATTATGAAGGAAAGACACTAGAGCAAATTTTTTTATGTTAAACCTTTGTCAAAAATAAATTAGAAAGTAAAAAAATGATTACGATTTCGAAAATTTAAATAAACCAAACATTACAATTAATATGCTACAATTTTTTGGGGAAAAATACTTTAATCGTCTCACCTTTTCTTATGCTGGATTTTGCATAAATTTTTAAACTACGTAGTTTCAAAAACAAATTATGAATTTTTGTTTAAACTCATACTTTGAGTTCTTGACTCATCTGCTGTAAGGTAATTTGAGGCCGGTTTGCATAGTCAACTTAGAGTCTTAATTAATATTAAAATGGGGATAAAAATAATTTGAACATTCTTTTGTTGGATTTTTTTTGGTAAAATTTTGGCAGTGATCAACGGTGGAAGCACTTAACAAGGTATATTGGAAAATTCTTCGCCAACCTAATTAATTTCTCAAGATTATTCAAATTACCACACATATAATTTATCACTTGAAACACTTGCTTATACTTGCTTCCTATCTTTTGCCAATCAATTTTTCAACTTTTTTAAGGAAGGAAATGGAAACGACAAGAACAACGTGAATAAATTTCCACCATGGAAAATTATTTGAAATATGATGCAAAGTGAGAGTTCTGGAGTATCAAGACCTTTTTGAATATATAATTATAATTAATGTGAGACAGTTGGTAATTTCAGAGGTTGAGGCACTTGAAGTACTTAATTTATACTTAAAGTGTTTTGCGATTCTTAAGATTTATTGTACGAATGTTTTAAATAAATATTTGGTAAAGCTCTCTCTGCCTAACTTTTCGAAAAATTATGAAAATTTATTTCTATTTTAAAGCATACGGTAAACTTAATATTATTAAGCATTATTATTTTACCACACTATTTTTATCCGAAAATTTTCCTTTTATGTTCACCTTTAAAGATTTATTAAAGTACTACAAATGGTTTTGCTGATATAGGTAATAATTAACCACAGTTTTTTAACAGTGGCTTATGATTTCAGACTAACTAGAATGAATGAACATTATTAAAATGTAAAACTTACAGTTGCACTTACAAGCAATTGTCATATTATAATTCACCTATTAGCTATAGTCATTTTATATATTTAGCTGAATATGGCTGCAATAAATGTGCTTTTGGAGCCATGGACATCCTTGTCAGCGAGTAGACAGGAAAATAGAATAAATATTTATCAATAAAAAACATGTGAGTATCGTAGTAATTTTTTCCTTCTCTCAAATGTTCCCGAAAAATATCAGATCCATAAAATGTCGCACAATACAGCAATTTAATGTTCCAAAAAGTTTCTCATTGGACACGTTTATTGGCATTTTTCTGTATTCTTTCGGTGCAAAACAGATAAAATTCAAAGGAATTTATATTTTTATTTTGTTGCTTTTTTATTATTGCTTTCAATATATAAATAAGTTGATCAGTGATTTTTGCAGGGATCAAGAATTGCTGCAGATTAAATTTGCAGTATTTTAATACTATTAAATGCATCATTTTTGATTGGATCATAGAATCTGTTTGCTGTATAAAATAAAACTTAAATGTCATGTCTATGTAGGGTCTCTCGATGGTACAATGGTCACTAGGCTGATGATGGTAGCGTGAAACAATCTAATATCTGTAAATTAACGGGTCTCCTGAGTAAGAACACACACTGGCTTCCGTTTCAAGAGTACTTTATTACGATTTCTTACATATACATAGGGGTTTACTGTTCAACTTTCCTGTGGAATCGAGCTTACAACACTTGCTCGGTTCCCACTACCCTTCACTCTCAATTACAATCTACTATTCTGCCCTATTATGCAATTTAATCTAAAGTCCCGTAAGCACTTGTTCTCAACTAACTGAATTCCAATCCACGACTGATCTGTTCCAGGGAAAGCTCCCCGTTATATACTAAAGCATTCCTTTGTCTACAATATTGGCGTGGAACCGTATTTGGGTTGTTATGCTGGACTTTGTTATCAGCATTTTCGCCGTGATCACGCAGCGCGGATGCTGCGTGCTTTTCCTTATCTCTACTGAAAAGCATGCGTGGTGCGTGGTCAGTTCAGCGGAGATAAGGTTTCTTAGATGTTCTGGAAGCTTGCGTCATTAGCTGCTCGCTCAAGGGCGGGTCAGCTTTAAAGTTAAGGTTAAGGTTGCTAAAGCTTATCTACGCACGTTGCGAGCTTGCTTATCAGCCGGAGCTGATTTGTGTGACGCACAGCGGCTAATGTAGGTTAAGGTTGTATGTCAAAAGGCTATCTTGCCTTAAGTAGAGTTTTGGCTGTATTTCTGGCCCACTACATCTAAAGAAACTTATACCAAAATTACAATTTTATGAATTCAAATAAATTAATTTAAAATTATGGCTTAGTCTCATTTGTAGACCTCTGAAGCACATAATCAATGAATTTTTCATTTTTACTGTCCTTTTGCCGTTAGTTTGTCAATGATATTTTTGTTGGAGACGCAGCTCAACTATTCTTTTTATGTGTAGAACATTTTTCACTCATCTATACTTTAATACATGTTGTGCTGACAATTTATGGAATGTATTCAGGGTTGAAAATCAAACGGAGCCAATTTCGTACACTTGTTGGCGTTTTGGCACTTAAGTCATTCTCATTGTGTGAAATTATACGACTCTTTGATTCAATATATTTTATATTGCCTGCATTATATCTTTTTATAACATCCAGAAAAAAAATCAAATAAACAAAGTCCTCAAATACAAAATTACACATAAACGAACTCAGCAATGAAGAGGCGAAATCAGAAAGATCAAAATAAAATATATTATACATATATTGATTAGTTGAGCGTTATATATCATTTTTATGGCTTTTTTTCTACGTTATTTGCGGTTAATGCTATAAAAAGGTAATTTAAGTAATGTTTTTATTTTACACACCCACATTATAAGCGAAGTCCCGAGTCTTTCAAACAGCAAAGCTCTATCGGTGATCTTAGCTTCTTTTACAAATTGGGAGATACCAAATCACATTTGTACCCAGCTTAAAACACACAAAATAGGCACATGGTAGAAGTTTAGTATATGCTTCATGTGCCTGAATGTTCTAATAAATTATTTTGTGATCATCTTAATAAAAACAATCTATATTCAAGATTTATTGATAATATGATTTTTTATAAATCATAGTTTTAAATATGCATCACTCATCACGATGCAAATATTTTAATGTTGCGTGAATAAATTATTCATCGTGATAAGTGATTTATACTTGAGAATACGTAGAGACCAGCAGCAAGACTTTTTTAACTTTTTAACAGAAAGTTAGCTGAAATTAATTTTTTGCTCTATAACAAAAAAGTAGTATTATACGTGTGATAACTAATAAGTAAATTTTCTTAAAAATCAATGGAACGCAGTTGAGGATGCATTAAAACAAATAGAGTTGTAGTATCTTAAAAAGTTATTTATCCCATTCTTGATATTTTTACAATTCAAATGAGTCAAAAAAGACTTTAGAATCATAATTTTTAAACATTATCTTTTCTATGCTATCATCAGACAAATTCATTTTCCAAACAAAATACAGAATTGTAGGTATACAAAGTAGGTATGCATCATACATCATTCATATCCATTTATGTGAGCATATTTGAAAGAAAAAAATATGCACACAAGAAACGAAATATAATAGGTACTTGATAATAAAACCTTATAATGTTTTGTTGAATATCTATTTTTAATATAGATAAATCAGTAATTTCCCTCTGCTTTTACCACAACAACACATTATTCTTGAATGAATTTTGGATCGTAAATTATTATTATCATCTAAATTTCAATTTACTATTATAATGGATTAGACATATCCAAATCAAAGGATTCATACAACAAACATCAATGAATTAAATTTTTTATAAAAATAAAATAAAATGTAAAAATGTATGATCCAAATCTGTTATTATTTTGATGGAAAATCAACCTGACAGAATTTTCAAATCATCTACCAGTTTACAATGAAAATATTAAATCCATATATCTCAATGATTTCACAATCCGTTTAAAAGATAACTCCCGAATTGATGGAACCACACAAAAACACCTACGGTACACAAATGTTCATATCGCAACTTCTCTGTTTTTCCCACACACAAAATCAACATTTGAACGGTTCAAGTAGGTGATTAGGGTTATTAATGGGTCCACCATCAGCTGGAGTTCTTTTTGGAAAAATGTTCAGAATCTGAAAACCGATGAAGATTGCATGACAAAATGTTCAGGAGTGCATGTTGATTGAAAGTACGCATCGATCTTTAAAGAAACTTTTTTTTCAGACCGTTCTGCAGTTTTCAGTTTTAAAATAAAATGCTTTCTGTACTTTACAACTGAACTGGTAAATGATTGATTCAATTGAAAGTTTGATTTTTTTTATTTTTTATTAACATATTTAAATTTATAAAGTGTAAAAAGACAGTTCAAAAATTATGTTTTTTCTGACATATAAATTCATAATAATAAATAATAATATTCTTTTAACTTAATAAGAAAACTAATGGCAACACCTTAGCTATCAAAAATTTATTGCATTTTCTATTCCTACAAATGGTGTTGGAGAAGCAAGAAATATTCCGTAGAAATTCATATGTTTAGGACTTTAGGTATTTTCTGAAGTATTTATTTATTTGAAAGCTTTTTCCATAGTGTTGTTGGTTTCTCATGCTTCTCGTATATGATAAATTAGGCAGAAATGTATCAAAAATAAATTTATCTGATTTTTGTGTGTTTTTGCTTTTTGTTTTGTATAACATTAAGTAAAAATTTTCACATGGTATGCATCTTAATTAGATGTTGAGGTTTTTCTCGTAGCAAAATTCAACAATTTTCATAGAACATCTCTTGAATATTAATTTAACAGTGTGATGCATTCGATTTTAATTGCATCTCATACATTTCTTGACTGACTATTAGTGCCTATGAGACTCCACATGTAGTAAATGCTAAACACGAGACGCTGGAGGCATCTTCAATCAAATTAACCTACTTATGACTCAGCTTTTTGCACGATAAAAATAAGCATGTATGTTAAATTAAAATAATGATAAACTTAAACAAGTGTGAATTAAATAAAGATCAACCACAATTCTACTAATAAGAGGTTGATTCATGTATATTGAATTATTGACACGTATCCATAAAACATAGGGAATTTAAAACAAATAATGATTTTTTTTTCGATAAATTAACAAAAAATTAACCACTTGTTCACATTGCTTGAAGTATTTTTAAATCAAATTTGATTTGTAATAACATCGATGTCGTCTCATTTCTTTTAAGAAGTTTATCGACGATATCTAATTTCCATCAAATTTGTCACAAAGAAAACTCTTATTCATATTCATTTTCATTAACATTAATAATACTTTAACATCGTTTGCGCTCTTATGTGTGTATATTTTAAGACGAAAGTCAACAGATAAACTTTTTTTACGTTTCTCTCTTGTGAAAATCATTTTCATTAGCTTTATTATATATTTTTGTCAACTTAAGTATATGTTCGTGTTCATCACTTTTGCTTTAGCTAAAGAAAAAAAAGTTGGATCAAACTTTTCATTAACATTCATCCTTTTTATCATGTACTTTTTGAACAAGTTCAAGAAAAAATTGGATACTTAATTAGATAAATTATGATAAAATATTGTTATCTCCTTCTTGGGAACAAATACATGGCAACGGGTAGATGATTAAAAACACACTCTTCAAATATCTTTTCCATTTTGACATTGTGCAAAAAGTTTTTGCGCTAATTCTTTAAGCAAACTTTCCAATTTTGGCTGCAGAAGAAAATATTTTGAGCTCACACTTGCTTTTTCATTAAAACGCGCCAAAAAGTCTTTTCACACGCTCACAAGAAAGGAAGCATTCACATATTTTATGGAAGTTCGTATTATAATTATTGGATGTTCAATAATGTTGGGTTTTGCGTAGGTAAAATTTAAAAATTCGCAAATCATAGAATTGAAAAGTCATATTATATATACTTAAATCTATCTAAAAAAAGTCTATTAAAACAAGTAATGATGAAAAATAATACTTATCTTTAATTTTGGTATACTTTTTGTTCCCTGTATTTATAAATAAATCTTGACGGTTCTTACTGGGCAATAAAAATGATTCTAAAAATAGTGAAAGTTTGAGTCTTAAACTGATTAAAAAACGAGTATCGATTTTAACAAGAAAAATTAACAAAACGTGCTTAATATTTGCATCCTGCAATACACTCTCAAGATATACAGCCAAAACAATGTAACATTGTTTTTTGGGGTTGAATGGTGCTTTTCACTTGTTTCCTTCTCGTTAAAAGTTTAGCCAGAAACTTTTCCTTCTTGTATTTTTACAAATCCTGCTATTGATGAAGTGGAAGCGAGGGAGTTAAGTTTTCGCATTTATCCGAGCTACAAAAATGTCAAGTTAATGACCGTAATTAATAAATTAAAATCATTTTAGTTTAAAGGCTGAATAAATTTTGGCATAAAAATATTTTAAATTTGAACTTAAATTCAAACTGACACATTGCTAAATATAAGACTTAAGAAACTTTTCAAAAAAAGTGCTTATCAATCTATGTTGAAATTGAAAATAGAATCTGAAAGTACTATATTCTAAAGAGTTTTCTTCACATTAACTTAAAGAAAGTTTTTCCCAGTAAATCGAAACGAACTATAATTTATAATGCATCTCCAAAATCGATATAATATTTAACAAAAAATTTCATTTTGATTAATTATGTCAGGCAAACTGCCATACACATTAATTAATGGCTTTGAATTAAAATGAATTATGAGTGTTGGTTGGGGTTAAAAATAATTATAATTAATCCAAATTGGTTTTCAATCTCGTTGTTATCTTTTTATTTTGCCCAAAACCAGCAGACCATCCAATTTCAAATTCAAGCCACTTTTAATCCAGAAAATCCAGCGAAAACAGTAAAAGGCAACGAAAGCCGCAAAGATCACTTTTAAAACAAAATTGAATTAAAAAAGAGATATTTACTTGATAAATAATATTAATTAAAAAGGATTTTTCTCAGATTAATTATTATTGGAATTTAATTTCTACAGCAATTCAACTCTCTACTTGAATGGAATAAGTATTATTTTTAAAACAGAATGTTTCGATTTTTTAAGTGATTCTGCATAAATTTTAGACTACTCATTATTTATTTATGTATTTATTTACTAGTTCATTAAATTGCAGTACAGGTTACACCTTTAGTTTGCAATCAGATGAGAATTACTATCAAATTATACATCATTATAACACTACAAACAATATAAATTTCTAATATACCTATGTCAGATGAATTGTTCTTATAAAAACATCCAACTTGTCAAGCAATCTTACTGTTGTTGTTGTTTATTTCATAAAATTTTATCTTTTTGTGCATTAATCGGGGGATATCTTTTTCTTGACTTCTTTCAACGAAAAAAAAGATCACGACTAGCTAACTGGGGTCGTTTACTTATTTTTGGGAAAATATCCCATAAATATTCCCTAAATTAATTAAGAAATTGATAATGATTTGTTGTAGGCCAGGCCAGTGAAAGAAATTTGTTAGCAAAAAGTTTTTGCTCTCTACAAAAGGAATTGATACTTTATAGCTCACAATTTTGGCCAGAGTTCTTTAACCGAAACCCTAACAAGGGATTCAAGACGGATTTGAGAGAAAATATTTATATAAAATATAATTAAACTGAAATCCTTAAAATTCAATTACTTAAAACAAGAAACTGTAATTTTTCCGCATGGACTCACTTGGATGTTTCCTAATTTTCGGATTGAAGCACAAAGTGTATTAATATTTTCCCTTTTTTGATTCGCTTAGGAGATCTCGAATTACATGGGTATAAAGGGCAAACTATTACTTTTGTGTGTGCAAAGCCCATTATTTATTAAGAATTAACAGATTCTTTAGGTTTTCTTGTGCTTTGATTATTTTCATGTAATTTGTGTTTTGTGCTTTGCGTCAGATGATTTCATAAGAAGCGTCTAATTGCTCTAAATCGGTTATATGTGAAAGGAGCAAAAGGCAGCAAAAACGAAATCCACCACAAGCATCCTCTGCATGGAAAAAATATCATCAAAGGACATCAAATAGAAGCAAAAAGCGAAAAAAAAAATCGTCACTTTTGTAATTATTATCATTGAGTTTTAACCATTTAACCATTTAACGATTTAACCATGAATAGAAAAAATTCACTTTTCATTATTTAGTAGCTTGGCTGCATACTAAAATTTCATTGTAGCAACTTTATTATAATATATATTATTGATTATTTCTCCATCTAAAACTGTCTTTACAATATTTTCTATTTGTGCCAAGCCAAATAAACAACAAGCAAATGAAGACATTGACCATAGCAAAAATGGCTAATGGAAAGCAAGGCTGCGATGTATCTTGATCTAAAGATAAAGATCAGATCATTTGATCTTGATCTAAAAAATAAAAAAAAAGATCCAGATCAATTGATCTTGATCTTTCAAAAAAAAAAGAAAGATAAAGATCAATTGATCTTTATCTAAAAAAAAAAAAAAAGATAAAGATCAATTGATCTTTATCTAAAAAAAAAAAAAAAGATAAAGATCAATTGATCTTGATCTTTAAAAAAAAAAAAAAGATCAAGATCAATTGATCTTGATCTTTAAAAAAAAAAAAAAGATCAAGATAATTTGATCTTGATCTAATTTTATTCAGATAAAAGATCAATAAAATTTTTTCAGGTTATGTCTCAAGTTGTCTATTTTCCTCTTGTAACTAATTTACCATATGTTTCGCTATTGATAAATTGTATGTGCTACCATATTCTATGATATATGGGACAAAAAGCTTTATTTTTGTCCCACATATATCATAGAATTTGTTATAACAAAAATTTAACAATAGCGAAACATATGGTTATTAAGTTACAAGAGAAAAATAGACAACCTAAGACATAATCTGAAAAAATTTAATTGATCTTTTATCTGAATAAAATTAGATCAAGATCAAATTATCTTGATCTTTTTTTTAAAGATCAAGATCAATTGATCTTGATCATTTTTTTTTTA
Source organism: Parochlus steinenii (assembly GCA_038502155.1). Taxonomy (NCBI): domain Eukaryota; kingdom Metazoa; phylum Arthropoda; class Insecta; order Diptera; family Chironomidae; genus Parochlus; species Parochlus steinenii. Next base: position 309,039 of record JAXCIN010000021.1, on the reverse strand, counting down.
AAAATAAAGATTAATTGATTTTTATTTTTTTTTTTTTTTTAGATAAATATTAATTTATTTTTTTTTTTTTTTTTTTTTTAGATAAAGATCAATTGATCTTTATCTTTTTTTTTTTTGAAAGATCAAGATCAATTGATCTTGATCTTTTTTATTTTTTTTAGATACAGATCAAATGATCTGATCTTTATCTGATCTTTATCTAAAGATCAAGATCCATCGCACCCTTGATGGAAAGAAATACTTGGTAATTATGTTTCGTGGCGATACAAATTAAATGTCACAATATTTTATTTTTTATAATTTTTTGTGTGCGGTTTCTGTCCTAAATTTGAAGTCGGAATTAATTTAGGGTTTGGTTTGCGGATTCGTTGTTGCTTTTAATGCCAACATATTTTTTCAGTCAAAATGAAAAAATGATTTGGAGCCCCACAGTTTGAAATGAAAATATTTGGACGGCTTAACAATAATAATTCGTAACACAAACAATTAGTTTTTTCTCCCATAAATTGACTGGAGTTCCCACAACTAAAATTACGCTGTACAAAAAAATAAAACATTTTCTTTAAAATACACACTTTACAAATTCTAAAACAAAAACAAAAACAAAAAACTCATCAAATTGGGATCAAATGAAAATTGAATGATGTGTTGGAGACTCCAACTTGGAGTTAACATTATTGATGACGATGTGACGTTTAATGTTCGTTTTAAAAAGAGCATTTTACGCTCTACTTTATTTTTGTCATGTATTTGGATTTGAAATAAACCATGAAACCCATTTAAACCATCCGAAGCAATGATTCGTTTTATTTGTTTTACCATATTAATGAAAAGCTTTCCGCTACTCTGCTTATTCAAATTGCAAAAAATACAGCAAGTTACACTAAGCTGAATTTTTAGTAGAAATGTATCATAAAATATGCTATGGATATACAAGTACTTTAAAGAATCTCCACTATAGGTACGATTTAGATATATTTCGATAGAATTTTTAAATTTTAGTCTTATAAGTATATCAGTTATTGTATGGACTAGAATCCTACATCCGTAACAAAAACATGAAACATGTTGTTTTTAATTCAAATATCATTTCAACTTTTACATTTTCATAGAATATGTTTTTGCGAACAAATTCCATGCAGGGATTTTGAGGTTAAAAACTGTGCACAACTTTATGCTGAAAAATTGGTATGTTTGTTTAGAGAGCCAACCTTCGACCACTGCTCTGTATTACTTTAAAAACTTCTACGGCAAGAGATAATGCTTGATCTAAAAAAAACACAAAATAGGTTAATTGAGACAAGACCAATCTCAATGAAAACTGTTTGTTTTGCTTTGAAGTCACTATTTAAAGTTAATTGAGACTGAAATAATATTCATGCTATTAATGCTGTTATAATACTATTAAATATTAAATGAAATCTCCTCTATATATTTAAAAAAGTATAGTTATTATAATTTTAAATGCGTAGAAGTGATGCAAAAGTTTAGTGTAGCTTCAATGCATTATTCAACTTATTATAAAGTTCTACACAAAAACCATAATTTACGTAATATAGTAGAGGGATTTTTTGCTGAACGAAAAAGAAACTTTTCAATTTTTTATTTCCACTTTTTGATGATGATTTTGGTGAGCTTCAATTTTTGTTGCAAAACTTTTGACTTTGGCGAGTTATTGTGTCTCATGCAAATTTTTCGTTTATTTTATTCCATTTAACCAGAAATGCCACAAAAGATATTTTTTGGGAAACGTAGCTCACTATAATATATTTAGGGAGAATGTTTTCAAATAAAAAGAATTAGTTGCTGTTGCTGCAGACGAATTAGTGCCATAGTATTTTCGGGTAAACACAAGATATATACAGTGACCAGTAAAATTTACATGCATAAATTTATTTTAGTGCTTGGTATTTCAGAGGCAAAAGTTGTTGCCCAACATTTTACGAGATCGACATGACTTTCTGTGGCAAATAGTTTTTCCGATAACCATACATACTTTAACTTGACTTGAATTATAACAGAGAAGCCAATTTATCTTTTATCTGCTTTATTGAACGCCAAATTTGTGTTGATATTTTTTTGCATAAATTCTCCACAAATCATTAAATGATTCATGATACAAAATTTTCTGTGAAAGTGAAAAATGGTTAAAAAATTTGGTTTTCTGGAAAAAAGCAATTTTCATAAAGATAAAAGGATATTTAAAGTAATTTATGTGTATGATTGTGTTTTATCTGTGTGAAGGAATGTATGTTGAGGCGCAAAAATGTGGAAGAAATGAGATGACAAACCAAAAAACCCAAGTAGCGTACATGAACTTTTCAATCAAAAGCATCTCTCTATCTATCACATTTTTTTACTTATTTCTGTTTTGTTTTTTTTTTGTGATAACAACTGTAGAAATTTATGATTATTTTGAGTAAACACTTATAAAACACTTATTTTGTTTCAATTTTCGTATTTTATTATTGCAATAGGTATTTTGACTGCAAGGCATTCATTATTATCAAGCACAGTTTGAATTTCTATTTGAAATTAATTTATATTTGAAATTTATATTATAATACCATTTCTACCATATCAAAAACATTAAAATATTTTCAAACTTTCTACCATTTCTTAAAAATTTTAAATTTTTCTGCAGTTTCTCTCTAAATTAGAAAGAGTAAATTTTTTTGAAGTTCATACCAAAATTAAGACTTGTCTATTTTTTCCTTTCTTTTGGTAGAAACTGTGTACTTGTACTAAAAACTGTAAAAATAAAATAGTAGATTTTGAATTGGTGCTACTTGGGTAATTTTTCAAATTGTATATTTATATTATTTTTATTTGCACATGTACACACTGTGTGGAGATATATTTGAAGAAATAAATAAAAAGGAAAAAGAAAAAGACTTTTTCCATTTCTTCATTTAAACTGAAATTTATCTTTTTTGCGCTGAGTTTTTGGAAAACCCAGTTTTTCTTTTGCTATCTGGCTGCCATTTTTTACTGGCTTATCATGTAATTTAATAGAAGGTGTTTCCGCTCTGAAACTGGTTCTCATGATGACTTTCCACTAAATTAACAATCACAGTAGAGCCGATCTAACATAAATAATGATTCCTCTATAAAATTAAAAGCTTGGGACACTTGAAGCTATTAGTTGGACATAAAGAACTATCCAAAACTGCCCTATCATTGAGGAAAATTAAAATGTTGTGTCAATTTTTATTAATAGTTGTTCTTAACTGAAGTTTTTGTAAGAGTTTCACTCTAAATTTAAATCTTAAAATATATATATAATATTTTGTCAAAACTGTCAACAGGAAAACTTTTTGAATACAACAGCACAAAAGGATTAAGGATTTAAAAACGAAACCCGAAAGTAACAAGCAAGTTAACCGTGCAAATTGTATGTTTTTACATAGCCAAGACTCCTGAGAGCTCCTGTAACCAGAATCGTGCAGACTTTTGGAAAATTTTGAACCCACTTCAAAAGACTACTCGTCCAAATCCATCTAAAATGGGATAAATGCTTGAGTATGTCAAAACTGAAATCGGAAATTGTGAAAGTGTCACACATTTGAGCTTAACGCAAAACTTATTTAAAAAATTTTGCGGCAAGAAAAAAATCGCTAGATTCATTATTCATATTTTCACAGTAACTGACTCTTCGTTCAGAGCAAAAAAAAGTGTGAATTGTTGCAGATAAAAGTTTTGAATAATGTTTGTGTTGGACAATGGCTCGTGAAATACGCAATTTATTTTATTTTATGTGTAGTCAAAGTTTTCCCTTCTGCTTTATGACATTATTTTTAGTCTCCAAAAATTATTTTTATGAAAACTTTAACTCTACAAAGCCATTCAAAATACCATATGAATCATAAATCTGAAGATTCTAAAACTTATAGTAATTTGTAAATGAATGATATTTAGTTTGTACAATAATTGTTGAGAGAGTATACATGATACAATTGATAATCCAGTGGATTATGTAATGAAAAATCACTTCACAAAAAAGCAATTTACAATACAGTCATTGCAGTGCTCGAAATACTCCAACAAACCACAAATAACGATGACAAGAACAACCCGATGCTCCTGAAAATGAAAATTAATTTTTATTTGATGACCACAAAAATTTTGCCAAAATTCTGAGGAAATATCCAATTGATAGCATGTATTCAATTTATGATAAAATGAATTGACATTTGCTTTTTGGCGATTTATGTTAAATTTTTAAAATATTTGTCTATCAATTCACATTACGTCAGAGTATAAAGTAAAATAATCTATAATTACAATGATTATTTGTTAACAAACTTATATGACAAACATGTATCATCTATAAGATGACGTTAACCACTTGTCACTTGATTTGCAATGCTTTCTATATTTTCAATGCAGAGTTTTATAAATTTTTTTACATGAACTTTTCAAAATTTTCCGGTGACTGATTTTTGGGGCACTCGTTCTACCAGTTTTTTGTACAGAAAGCACAAATTTCAGCTTAGGAAAGGGTGTACTTTGTGAGAATGTCTGCTAATCGAACTGTGCTTTTTTCTCGGCAATTTTGATGTGGTTAATAAATCAAAATGAAAAGAAGGGAAAAAAATATAAATCGAAAAAATATTGAATGATTAATGATTGTTCCAATGATGTTTTTTTGTAGCCCGTAGAATGAATCTACGTATTTCCTGTATATATTTTGTATTGCTTTTTGTATGAAAAGTATATTTAATCCTAGCGTTGATTAAAATATAATCAGCGAGTGCACAAACACAGAAAAAATTGGGTATCGACAATTTGCCTCTAAAAACAACGGCTAAAGCTCCTGATAATAATTCATTATTCAGAAAAGTTAATTCGAAGCGCGATTAGTATGAGAATGCTTTTAGAAAACTTTTATACAGAGTTTTAGACATGATTTATGTATAAAATGTATCAAAAATGTCCAAGTCTTAAATAAAATTTGATTGGTGAGTACTTAAAATAAAATTAAACTCATTACTCTTTAAAGTGAAACTATGTAGCCCTGTATACACTAGATTTAAACAAAAGATCTAAAGCACAAGTATAGTGAGTCAGCAAATGTTCAGTGAAATTTAAAACACTCAAGCAGTAGTTTCTGGATGATTTATTTATGAGCATTCTGTTACGTTTTTGCAATTGAAATAGTAGATTTGATTCACGAAATATTAATGATAATGATGATAAAGTTGTCTGCAATGAGTTGGCCGAAATTTCTTTTTGCAATTTTGTGGATTGAATCTAAGCTCTTGGGTATATTTATTCCTTTTTGAATGTTTTTAAATATTAATTTATAAAATGGGTGTAAATAAATAAATAAAATTATTATTTTGAATGTTCTATTCGATTATAAATTTTATTGTGCAGCATTTAAGCATATATAAATATCTCGCAATAATCATGTTTAAATTCATTAATAAAACTGAGCAAGAAGATTTAATTTCTACTACCGTATTCAATTGCTTTGATGACCATTACAGTTATTCAGAAAAGGGTAAATAAAATTTTAATATTATATTTACCAAATAGTTTAAGAACATATACTTACTAAAAACACCTGAAAGTATCTGCAAAAATGTATTTTCTATTTGGGAGCAAACAGCAACGGAAAAGGAAAAACTTTATGAGCCTCAAACTTCGACGCGCAACCTCAATAAAAAGCATATTCTTGAAGACGTGATGCATGTAGCTCGGCTTTGAGGATCAAAGTGGACTTATACTGCTTATACTCCTGCTTATACCTTTCATTCACTATACAAGATTTGTGTACGTTTGTCAAATAGTTTTCGGAAGCAGGAAAAATCAGAAAGCACTGACAGCATATCGTATACACTAAAAGCATAGACTAAAAGTTTGGTATTACGGTATATACATTATTACTTATGTATTATTGAAAAAGTGTGGAATAATAAGAACAAAAAGTTTATTTTATGTTTTTCTTATTGCTTAAGATTTTCTTCTGTGTTTTTGTTAGCATAATTCTTTCGAGTTTTTTTTTGATTTATTTATTTTATTGAAAATTGTGATATGATTTCCTTACAATTCCCTTGAATTCACTTTCAAAAACACAAATCCAAGTTGAAATGATGGAAAACCTTCTGGAAAAGCCTAAAAAGGCAAATCGGATTTTTCTACATTAAAATAAACCATAAATTTTCTTACATTTTGGCTCAATTTATTTTATATAAAAAAAACATAAATATTACACAATTTTCTCGTTCTTGAAATTTCAGATTAAAATAATTCACGTTAATATAAATCGGATTTACTTTATCGGACACTTTTTAATAAAATTTTTCCTTCTTAGAAACTCCCCGGCTTGCCTTATACTCTTGAAACCACATATCGTACCACTTGGCACTCTCCGTTATGGCTTTATTGCTGGTATAAATTGGTTCGTAATCCAAATGTATGGCTGCTCGAAAATGAATAAGTTAAAATATAACTTATAATCAAATATTTTAAATGTAATACATACATGCTCGCAAACGATCGAACAAAATAACGGATGAACCATACGAAACGATTGCTCGAGGTGAGAAATTCAATTGAAAGCGGTACACGTAATTGACCAGGATAAGTAAAAGCTCTATCAGGAATGCCAGAAAATATGCTATCGCTGATGGAATATACCAGGTGGATGGCCGCAGCTTGATACTCTCCAGTTCCAATGACACACGCTGGCTGAATCTCAGGGTGTCCAGCACGGGCGTCTCATCAGTCACAAAGATCTCGTGCCCGCCAATCTTTTCAGGATCTGTTCTTAATTTGTTTTTTGCACATAAATGCGCCCACGCTACGTTTCCTTAAACCAGCCGCAGAAAAATAAAAATAAGAAATTAAGACGACCAAAATTAATGTCATGACTGATGTTGAGGGTTTGTTTCAAAAAAGAGCCTCAGTAAATTAGATTCGTTTGGGAGATCAAATACGGTTTTTTCAAATAGAGTTTGAATGAAGAGTGTCAATTAAATTTTAAATGAAGGTTAATTCGAGTGTGGACTAAAATATTTATTAACGTCTTAAATCATTAAATTACTGGGAATCAAACGAATCTATGTAATAAAGCTCTAAAGTCTATTAGATCCTCACCCACATAACTTATTTGCTGTTTTCCACCTGCACCTGCAAGTCTTGGAATTTCTGAAAGTTTCAAAAAATATTTCAACTTATTTTATGATATTTTTTAGATCAGAATTAAAAAAATAATGGTAACATTTAAAAAATTAATTTACTAAAAAACAAAAACAAAAAACTTACGCCCATTCCTTTTTTCCCCCAGCGCCATTAGTGTGGTGAAAAATCTCTTATCCTCGGGGCCATACATCAAAGTCGGACGCAGGGCCACCGTTTTTAAATGATCTTAGTTTTTTTTGTGTTGTTGTTGTTGTTGGTTGGTCGGTTCGTGTTGATGGTTTGGTTCGGGTTATAATGATGTTAAAGTGAGAGCATTTTGTGGATGGGTTAGGAGTGGCAGCCAAAGAATAGCACGTCATAGAAAAAGAGGGAAAACTTTTAAGTATACATTATTTATGAACTTAAACTAAATAATGATAATTAATCATTGTCCTCTGTAAGAATCCAGCTGGTCTTTACCTAATCTTTACCAATCCGTTACTTTACTAGTTCTTTAATTTAATCATTCTAGTAAAGAGGTAAGCTATAACTTTATGCTATAACTATATGCTTTAACGTTTCATTAATTTGAAGATTTCTAGAAGAACTAAATATTTTAATCATATAATATTTAAAGTTACTTTTGTAAATTTTTAGAGAACCTAATTAATGAAATTAATAAACCACTAAAGTCTTTTTTATATCAAACAACTGTAATTTTTTTAGCAAAGATTTAGTCAAGATTAGATAAAGACCAGAAAGAACCAGAGGTTTTGTGTTAGTTGCGCAAACAATTTTCTTCAAGATTTGCTCACAGTAGTTTTAATTATGAAAGAATACATTTTTAGTGTATGGATATAGTAGTTTGTATACGTCAACGATTTTGCCATGATTTATTTTGTTGTTGTTCTTGCTGCTTCTTAATGGGTATACATATTTATATACGGGCTTTCTTTCAGGACATGCAAGTTTATATATGATTAATAGCACAATTGAATAAAGGAGGGATTTTGTGTGTTTTTTGTGCGTATGGAAAGTGTCAGAATCAAATCTACCGAAAATCTTTTTGACCGATGGCACAGGGCTTTTCTTATTAAAATTTTGGTATTAATTTATGTGAGGCTTATATTGTTTCTATACCTTCTCCATTGTCCAGTTTGACGCCATAAGACTGCAACACCAATTTCTCGGCCCGCAATTTTGAAGCTGCAAAGCCTGGAAAAATAAATCCTCGATCTGATGTTGGCGTTTTTGCTTTGCATTCCGTTTGATTAACAATAATCGAAAAAAAGCCCTTGTTCATATAATATATCAAATTAACTAAGGCTGTTGAGGTGTATATCAATCGTGAAACGTTAAACTTAACGCACAGTTTAATAACATTTTCTGTACCTAAATCACAGATAGAAGAAAAAAAACAAATATTAGATCATTATGTTTTCACTGAAAAAATATACATTAAATTTGTATTTATTTTTTCAGCATTTAATATTGTTTTCAACTTGGAAATCAACATATTTAAGAAAACTCATAACAACACTAGATTAAATAATTTTCTAAACTAAAACAAAAGCAGCCCCATAAAAAATTTCAATGTAATAGCAAAACATATTCCAACATCTAGTTTAACAGCTTTTTAAAATTTCTTTTAAAATATATTGCAATTCGAATAAGATTTAAACTTTAAAAATGTTTTCTATTAAAAAAGCAAAATTACGATACTGATTTCAAATATTGAAATCGCGGTAGATCATGTAGAACTTTTTATAAACAAACTATAAAAAATCATTCAAAGTTTAAACTTGTTTTGAGAAAAAAAAACTAAATCAAAAAGTTGGCCATTAAACTTTTTGTGCTTGATCATCAAAATGGTTTTATTCAGTGCACAAAAAAATATCCACAAACGGACCTTTCTCAAAAAGGGTATCAGGTTTTTCACTTTAAATTTTACCATAGCACTTCAAGATGCTTGTCTTTTTTCCTGCACAGGCAGGGCCAGCAGAACAGATGTACGGTTCACACAAGCCCAGGAAAAGCATCAACTTCTATGAATGTTTAATTAAAATATCCTACTATATACAATAGGGTGGTTCGTTTAACCGATTTGTTGATATATGCTGCTCCACCAGCCTAAAATAATTTTTGGGGATAAAAAAACTTACCCGTATTTTTTTTTTTTTTTTTTGGTCCATCGGAAAGGAGTGCTCAAATTCGTTGAAGTTTTGAAATTGAGTTTTAAGACGACTGCCTTAAATCTTACAAATATTTTTGAGCTTTGTTACCATATTTTGATAACCTTAATTAATACCAACAAGCTGTAAAAATATTTCTTGAAAAAAATATCAGACTAAAAAGATATCCATGAATTCGTGAAATTTTTCTCCCATACAAAAATATCAAAATCTTACTTTTAAAGATAACTTTCAGATTAAGATGTTAAATGTCGATTAAAAACCTTTTAAAAATTAGTTAACTCATTTATAAACCAAATGCAAAAGAGTTTGCCCATTTTCAATTTGCCAAAAAAAAGTATAGTCACCGAGAAGTGGACTATGTTTTAATGGATCACTTGTTGTTGCTGTAATTTAAAAAAATTGATTTTGACCGATCAGGAAAATAAATGTTTACGGGATTTTCTACCAACAATTAGGAATCAAGATTCCAAACATTTTTGACCAGAAAAAAACAAGATGGTGGATGTCAAAAAGGCGCGAATATTCAAATTATATGATGAAAAATGTTTTCTTTAGTTCTTTAATAGATAAGACTATCGTTTAATTTCAAAATCACAAAAAAAAATCACTTTTTGTGGTTTCAGTGAGATTATTTTTTCTTTTTGCAATATTTTAAGTATTTTTCTTACAATATCATTTTTCATCATATAATTTGAATATTCGCGCCTTTTTGACATCCACCATCTTGTTTTTTTCTGGTCAAAAATGTTTGGAATCTTGATTCCTAATTTTTGGTAGAAAATCCCGTAAACATTTATTTTCCTGATCGGTCAAAATCAATTTTATTAAATTACAGCAACAACAAGTGATCCATTAAAACATAGTCCACTTCTCGGTGACTATACTTTTTTTTGGCAAATTGAAAATGGGCAAACTCTTTTGCATTTGGTTTATAAATGAGTTAACTAATTTTTAAAAGGTTTTTAATCGACATTTAACGTCTTAATCTGAAAGTTATCTTTAAAAGTAAGATTTTGATATTTTTGTATGGGAGAAAAATTTCACAAATTCATGGATATCTTTTTAGTCTGATATTTTTTTCAAGAAATATTTTTACAGCTTGTTGGTATTAATTAAGGTTATCAAAATATGGTAACAAAGCTCAAAAATATTTGTAAGATTTAAGGCAGTCGTCTTAAAACTCAATTTCAAAACTTCAACGAATTTGAGCACTCCTTTCCGATGGACCAAAAAAAAAAAAAAAAAATACGGGTAAGTTTTTTTATCCCCAAAAATTATTTTAGGCTGGTGGAGCAGCATATTTCAACAATTTTGCTTTTCCATACGATTTGTGAACCACGCTAATATACAATATACCAGCTTACAGTATAGCTAGGCAATTTCCTAAATTATAGTTTGTTAATTATAATTTTTGGCTAGGCAACATTGGAAAACTCATACTAGAACAGCATAAATTGTGTAGATTCAATTCCCGGCATAGATTTTTGGGCAAATGTTTGGCACATAATTTATTTGTATTATGAATGGCAAAATTTAATTATAAAAAATAATTTTTTGAATTTTTTTATGTTTCTGCCTGGTTTTCAAAATTCATATGAAGCATTGGGAAATATCAAATAAAATAAATTTTATGATCAAAAACAGAACGATTTAAAAGTACTACGGGGAAATTATTCATTTTTAATGTTTGAACATTATATTATGTATTTGGTGGCTTTTTTCAGTCATAATGATAATTAATTTGGCTGGATATATTATTATTATTAATTTATTCAAATGAATTTGTTAACTAAGGCAAAACTTGGAAACATTCAGTAAATGACAACTATAATCTAGCTTAAATGATGAATCAAAGATTTGTCAAATCAGCTAATCTGACAACCCCAAAAAGAGTTTATGTACTTATATACATATATAAAACAACGCTTTAGTCGATAATTACCATTAACATTGACACGTTCTAATTCATCTAAGTTTGGTGGATATTGGAAATTTATGTAGGCAGCCAAATGAAACACACAATCTACGCCAGCGAAAGCATGTTCAATGGTACTTGGCTGGCAAATATCTCCAACGTATGATACCAGTTTTTTGTTGTTGCTGTGTCCTTTTCAAATAGAATGAAGAAAAAATTTATAAAATTACTTTTTACACTGTTGAGAATTTTCTTTTAAATAAATAAATTCAGTCATATAGGCATAAACTGAAAAATCAAATTTATTTTTTCGCGTGTATATTTTTGTATAAATGTTTACTTAATCGATTCTCGTACGGCTCTAAATCAACAATTCGAATTTCCTTAACAACTGCATCTCGCTCTTCAATCAGCCGGACCAAATGTTGCCCTAAAAATCCACTGCCACCTGAAACAGAGCAAAAACGATATATGGTATTAAAATACATTGTTATAAATTATATTATACATATAAGATATTTTGCTATTTTAGCATCCCTTTTTTTATTACTCCATCCAAACACTAAATTCGCTTTGGAAATCAAACAGAGAACAATTTTAATTGATTTCAATTTCGTATCCATATAGTTCTGTGGGTTTTTGGTTCTACTTTTTGTCTATTCTGTGTAACAGAATGAAGAATAGGAAAAATCATATTGAAATAAAATTAATTGGTTTATTTTTTCGAAACTGAATACAAATATTGTGGCCATTTTCGGAGAAAATTTGTGCCGGAAAATTTATTATGGTTAACAGAACAAACTTTCAATTACGGATACAGACTTAATACACAGAGTATAGTCAAAGAATTTTTGCTGGTTTGCGCCAATTAAAACATTCAAAATTCATCGCAAATTAATTTCACCGAAAAATCCATACATTTTAATTCGATTTCAATCAAACACAATCAAATAGGTTTATTTTCCCATATATGTATGATTAATGCGTGTTTAAACGATGCAAAAAACTTGGGGAAAATAAATCAATGAAAAATTTATATCATCTCAATTAATTAAATAATATTAAATATTAAATATATTATTTATGATATTAAAAAATGGAAATAAAAGAGCGCATAAAACCGCTTTTTGTGATTTTTTAATTTTCCACAAAATCTGCTCATATTTATTTATAATAACTTTTTGTGCCCATGAAAAATCAGGAAAAGCTTCACAAATTTAAACACTTTTTAATCCTTTTACTGTTATTATCATATTTTTTTGCAAAACACTGGCAGTGGTTATATAGCGGTATTGATGATGGTGTTCTTTGTGTCCCATATTAATTTATTATAAATAGTTTTTGGCTCATTTTTCCTCCTGGTAGCTTTTGCCTGAATATTTTAGAGGTAAAAAAACATCATAATTATTCCAACAACAACATTTTTTATCATTCAAGGGAACGGAAAAAATTTATATCGTTATTTTTGTTGGCAGTATGAAAATATATTTTTGCTCTGAAATTCCCATTTTCCCAAAGCAAATATTTTTAATATACATGCAGCTATAGTTTTTATTGATTGTACATTTATACTATAAAAATCTATATTGCTTGAACATATGAAATTTGATACATTTGCAGCTCTGTTTAGCTCACTGCTTAGCATAACCCAGCTTGGCAGTCAGCCGTTGGCTTTTGAGATAGTTCATCAATTTTATGTATGACGATTTGTGTATACAAAATGTATGTACTTTCATAATGATTTTCCAATATATGTCTGATATACCTTTTACGACTTTGAAATTTGCTGATCAAAAATGATTTTTATTGTTGTTGCTTGGATGTTCGTGTTCCATGGATATGATTTAAAAAAGATTTTACGTAAATTAAAAGGTAAAACCTAACCTCGACAAACGAATAAACGATAATTTTGTTTGCCATTCATATATGAAACATTATTATTATTTTTTTGATTCAAATGAAAAGTTGTTTTTTGCTGCCATTTTTTTGATCTGCAATAGGAGATATTCTGTAATCATTTTAATTAATTTTAAATTTTAAAGCCATAAGTGCTTTTTTAGAGATTTTTAAAAGGATTTTCACTTCTTCGTGATTTTTGTACATTACATATATGTACACAAGAAAATTGCATGGAAAAGAATCATCCAGTATCCTTCAACTCATTTGACTTTGGAACTTTCTGATACGAAATGATGCAATTCCATTTAATCTCAAGTGAGTACTCACTGAGTACTATTCAGGTAGGTACATTTATGCATTTTGGTCGTTAAGAAAAGAGTTCATAAAGCAGCGAGCTGAAAACAATGGATTTTAATGAAATGGTTGACTTTTGGCTGTTAAATACTGAAAGTTGTTGAGCAAATTTTTATTGTGTATTTGCCAGAGCAATGTAAGTAATAAAAGTAATAATGTACGGTACTAATTCTGTATGAATTAAATGACAATTGCTTGGTAGTAAATGAATGGAGAAACGATAATAAAATTCAAAATGAAATTCCCAGCTCCATCAACCAAACCAAGCCAGCCAAGGCTGTTCTATATAAATACGATTCGATGTGAAACGAAAAGCAGTAAATTTTCCCTACATCTCATCAATTATTCTCCTGTTAATCAATTTGATTATTGCTTCAATAAAAAATCCAACAATCGAAAGCAGAGAATCGAATTGTAAAGGGTAGAGCATTAATTGAGAAACATCGAAATCCAATTAACCTTCGACACAATTTTCATAATTTTTTTTTCCAATTCATTCCGTGATTTACAGTGGATACCAAGTGCTAAGGACTTTTAAAAAATTAATTTTTCGAAGAAAAATTCAAAGATGTATTCAAGAGTGATACTTGAGATCGATTTATATTTTTGGATGACACAAAGTTGGTTCTTGAATTATTTTTGCTCTTGACATGAAATCTTGTCAAGGAGAATATTGCAACAATGGCAAAAATTTATTGAAAAGTTTATTTCGAAAAAACCAAAAAAAAATTCAATAATAAACCAGTTTCTAGTTGGAGCAAAGCATAATTAATTCGTAAAGATTTCTGCTGTAGATTTTGCAAATTCTTTCTCTCGTAAACCTTTCAATTAAACATTTTGTGGTTTAATCGGAATTGACTTGCCGCAAAACGTTACAAATTGATTTTGATTTTGCAATTTGATTACATATTTTCTCATTTATGTCTAAATTTTATTCATTTGGCCAATGTGTCGAGTACAACTGAAACCTTCATACGTATAGCTTATATATCAATTAATTGACATACAGCTCAACCTTACATGATAATTGGAGCTGAACAAATTGAAACAATATAACATGAAGGCATTAATTTTTCATGATATTTATATAGCCCAAACTATATATTCTGCTTTTGAACCCAAATCATTGATTTTTCACAAGAATTTATATTTTGAAATAATTTGAATACAATTTTTATAATTGACATTTTATGTTAAATTTGGGTTTCCTCTTGAGCATATGCTTTCAACATACATTTTGATTATTGAAAGTTTTTGATTCATCTATTAAGAGTTTTTTTTTTAACATCCTCTGAGTCGATTTTAACACGATTTACCATTTAAAAATATTTAAAACATTAAAAAATTATCAAAAACACAAACAAATATTAACGTATCAAATTTCAAATTGTATGCTAAATAAGTTTAGAAACAATAAAACATGAGAGTATAAATATTTTATAAGAATTATTGCCTTTTCCCTTCCATCCTTAGTGCGAGCCAGAATTTTTTGTTTTTTTCAGGCAAATTGATTCAATATTGATTGGAAAGGATTTATTTTGAAAGTCCATTAATCTTGAGGGATGTTCGAAAATCGTGCTCAAGCGACTTGCTTTAATGCGAACTCAATTAGACTTTTTCGGCTTCCAGTGTTCGTCATGAAAGAAAGCGATTTTATGACTCGTAGATGCGATTATCGAGTTAATGTTTCATGTTTTTTAATGGCATTTTAACCTTTGAGAATTGAAAACGCTAAAAAGGCATTTAGTTTGCGCGTAAATTAATTTATAGCGAGGAAACGAAACTGTTACCGCGCAAAGCATCATTAAATGCTTTGAACTTTTGCGAAATGACGAGTAGACTTTTACGGGTTTTATCAAATACACAAGAAACCGGAATTTCGGTTAAAGTGTTGGTTGGTAAAGACCGAGTACCCTTGAAAAGACAGCAATATGATGACCTAAACAAAAACGAGTCGAATATTTATGTGCAATTTCTCATAAAACACCAAGAGTCACGTTCCAACATAGCTTTTCTGACCATAAACTACCACTCACCTGTGATCAGTACAATCTCGCCTTCTTCTGACTTATTATTCATGTTGGTAATAATTCTTGAAGTGCAATAAGCCAAAACTACTCAAACACTTGTTCACTATATTTATTTTTTCAGGAAATTTTTTGTTATTGCAAAAAAAATTATGTTTTCCGCTGATAAAAATTTATTTGGCAATTTTAATTGTTTGTCACCATTTTGTGGAATAAAAAAAATTTCAACTGATTTAATGAGATTTTTTCTGTTAATTTATTTTAAACATTGCACAAAAATTTAAACGAACTTTTTAGGTTAAAATTGAAATTAAAACAGATTTTTTGATTATGTTAGCAAAAAGTGTTATTGCTGCCGTTATAGTTTTTAAATTGCCAAACAACATATTTTTGCAAACAAATGCATTTTAATATTAAAAAAATAGTTGAAATTTTTTTCACTCGGAATGTGCTTTTTATAATTTATTGCCGCTTCGTCTGTTCATAATGATATGCACAATTTATGCTAAACATAATAAATTTTATGCTTAAAAATTATGTTGACGATGTAATTTTGTCTCCAACATGTTTCAAACTACTAGAATTTTCATGTCACAATCTCACAATCACTTATATCACACACCAATTATATTCAAATGTAAAAAAGTTCCACTGTCATAGAAACGACTTGTCTCAACCACGCAACTTAACTTAACTAAACAGTCTTGCTACTTTGTTAATAATAAAATATCGTCAAACTCACACAAACAATCGTTTATAGGCAGAATCTTTTTAAACTTGAAAATGTTGTTGAAAGTCTTTTGCGGCTACTAATAAATGCTACTTGCTGCATGTGTTGGGTGCTTTTGATCCATTTTTTGGATGAAGAAGTTGAAAATAAAAATAAACGAAAATGATAAAACTGCAAAGTAGATAATTTCATTGAAAGTAAAAACTGTGATAACTTTGTTTTTGATGGTGTTACCAAACTATTATTTAATAGAAAGTATTTAGGTCGTTTTTTTCTATTCATAGCTTGTCAGTGGCTGGAAGCAATTTTAATGGTATTTTTCAAACATTTCTTAAATTATGTGATATTAAAAGCATAATTATACATTTTACCTCGTGCAACGTAGTTGCTTGTCTTATAACTTTATAAAACTTTTTATACAAAACATTATCTTTACGATAATAACACTGGTACTTGAAATTTTTTGCATCAATTTTTCTGGTTCCTGTGACGATAATCTCATTTATGGACTGTTCATTTAACTGTGAAAATATTGGAGCGGGCTCAATTTATAGAGAATCCTTGTTGGCAAAATTTTTTATACAAATAGAATTTTTAGATACTTGTTTATTCAATTGAAGCTTTTAAAATTTATTTTATTAAATTTTATTTCTTGAAATCGAATCTACAAGCTTGTGAGAAAAGGTTGACCGTTAAGCGTTCAATTTAAATTCGATCTTGTCTTTATGACGATGGATTTTCCATTAAACTTTTCAATCACTGAGCAGACTCCTGACAACACATGATGGGTTTTTTATTGGCCATTAATTTTAAATTTCCGTCTCTCCATTAATGAAATGCAATTCCAAACGACTGCGAAAATTCTCAGCAGTTTTTTGTTGTAAATTTGATTTTTGTTGTTTAAAACAGAAATTTAAAATCATTTTATTTTTTGTTTGTTAGTTAATTCTTCCAAATTCATATAAAATACAAGTCTATTCGTCATACTCAGCAAAACAATTTCCTATAGCCATTTAAAATTTGACATCAAATTCCAATTTAAAGTGAATTTTGAAGCTTCAGCTGAATTTTATTGCTCGATTCATCAAATTTTGCAAAAAAATTTTAGCAAAATTTGCTTGAAACATAACGATAGCAATAATATATAATAATAAACAGTTAAATATTTGCTTTTGAATTTTCTAATTTTCCCACTGTTTGAATCAGTGTGTGTGTGGCTGTGTATGTTTTCCATAAAAAATATAATAAAATACAAAAAATCATTCAACATTTTACCCAAATCGATTTTTCAATGTCATCATCAACACCGAACGAATGTTCAAACAACCCAAGTCTGGTGAATGCAAAATTTTTGGTTGGTGTATGTTGTTGTGAGGAAAATCCAATATTTATTGTACAAAAATCCAGAGCACAATAAAGAACTAATAAAATGTACAAATATTTGGTAGAAATAGTTAACGTTTTTTGCCTCAATTATTTTTTTTTTACCCAGCGACGTTTATTCGTAATATTGTGTAGGTGCTCGATTATTTTTTGAAATTGGAAACTCGATTTTCAAAACAACATATTCTTTATTTAGGTAAAATTTTAGGCTTAAGGAGACAAGGATCAGAAAAGTGAAACTCATCTGTATGTCAATTTTCATCATTAACTCTTAAAGAGGACATTGAAATTTATATCAAACATATCTCTGTTTAATCTCAAACTTTGTATCGATGTGAAACATGCAAGCAGATGAAAACGAAAAATTTCAAATTAATCAATATATTTATTTCTGTTCATACATTTTACATTATTTAAAAGCAATACCACTACCACCACAATTTTAACCAACTGCTTAAAATATTCAGCCAGCTTATTCTAATTATATCATTTGTCTTATTGTTTTATCAGTTTTTACCAGAACATTTAATTCCAATACACCTCAAAGATTCCTTCTTTATAAGTTTAAAAGTTTGCCAAAATATTATCCGCCTTTCATGTTTATTGGAATTTCCAGCATTTTCAGACAAATTAAAACCAAGAAAAACTTTTCTTTTTTTGGTTGTTTCCATTTAATTAAGAAGCTTTTTGAGATTTATTAGCAGAGTTTGTGTGGTGTTTTTGAGACGAAGCCAAACTCACAATTTCAGCGTGTTTAGCTTGCTGTTCTCATTATTTTATTCGAAATAATTTTGATGGTTCAGCCAGGTTCAGGAAATTTTTTTTTTCATTTCTGGAAAAGATTTTAAAACGACACATTCATTTTCAATTTCTCAAGTATTTAACATTTCTAATATATATTTGTGTATTATTGTCGATTTTCATAAATTTCCCTTATTTAGCAATGATTTGAAACGTCTAAGTAAAGCTCGTTTCGGAAACTTTTAAAGACAATAATTAATTGATATATTAACTATGAATACGATTTGATTAAAATTTATGCTTTTAGTAAAGTTTATTTTAGAATTTAATAAAGTTATTTGTAATTTCAGAATTTCATTTTAATTACTAACTGAAACTCGAATTCAAGTGGTGATCGAGATAAAGGAACTTTTATTGGAAATTAATTAAAACTTGTTCTTTTAACAGTGGATGATTCCACTTGAAACTTTTCCATGATAACTTGTTCCATAATACTTATATTTTTATCCACTTTATCATCTATGGCAAGTGTGGCTTACTGTTAATAACGCTAATTTATTGCTGGCAAATTTTGTAATTATAAAAAGGGTTTTTAAGATTAATATAATAGAATGAATAGTTTTAATATTGAATCAAAAATAGGTACATTAGTAAATATAATGACGTCATTAATTCTATAAAGTTGAGCTTTTAAAATTATTAAAACTTGCAACTACACGGCCAGTGCAGTGAACCAAAGCTCAATTAAATAGCTTACAACCATACAGACAGCAATTTTTCTAAACTTAATTATACAAATTTGTTTTTCATAAATTGAATTTTTTGTAATGTTCAAGTTTTTTTTTGTTATGAAAAATTATTACGATATATTACGACCTGCGAAAAACTTCAAAAATTATATTAAATATTCTTGTTAAAAATATAGTTTACAATTTTAGCATAATTTAATATTTACTAAAAGACAGAACTTTTTAATAATAATTTAGAAAAACACTTTTGAAACATGAGCTCACAGGATCCTATCCCAATTCATTTATTTACAAACAGAATTACAGAAATCATGTTTTAGACCGCAATTCCACAGAGTTTCATTGAATTTTTTCATCGAACATTTTTATACAATGATTTTTATGATTGCAATTCTGTTTTGTTGGAAATGATTAAAAAAAACTGCAAGATAAGACTTTTCTGGTCATTGAATTCAGCAACAATAAAAGTAAATTTTATGGGATGACAAACACAATAAATTTGATTAATTCTCGCAAAAGTTTGATTACAATCAG
The DNA here is from genome assembly GCA_038502155.1 of Parochlus steinenii. Lineage (NCBI taxonomy): Eukaryota > Metazoa > Arthropoda > Insecta > Diptera > Chironomidae > Parochlus > Parochlus steinenii. The sequence continues at coordinate 289,384 of JAXCIN010000021.1, read as the reverse complement.
GGTTCACATGCAGTTGCAATTTGCGAAAATCCGTTTATATCAGAGTCGCTTCTCTGGAATAAACCTCGATTTTACTATCGTGCAATAAAACTGCATTGTTGCACTTTATGACTATTTTATGAATACATGGTAAATTAAAGAAATGTGAATAATGGAAAATTCTGACAAATTGGAGGAAAAAATTCTTTACAACGAAAACGAGAGAAATGAAGCTGGTAAATTATGAAAACCTAACTGTTTTGTATTTTTTCAGCTTTTATAGCTGTCGTTTGAACGCCTTTGCAATTCCTTCAATTGCCAAATCAGGAGCAACCTTGAGAATGTCGGGTAGATAATTCACAATAGGGCTTTTAGACTTTGACAAAACCATTTAGTCATCAAAAAATCTTTCCTGCTCATCTTTCTCAAGAATCATTTCCTATACAGCATAAATATGTCCATTATAATATAATATATAAATGTATATTTTTTCGTTGAATGATTTTCCTGTATTCAAGTGCTTTCGCTTTGTGGAATAGCCGGATTAAATATTCAAAATATACTTGAATAACTTTTCAAGAACATATTTGTTGTGGTAAAATATAAGCAGAGAATATTTGGGTAATAAGCTTAAATCTTAATCAATTAATTTTATGATAAAATCAAAATCAACCGATAATTTTTTAATATACTCACTATTTGTAAGAGTCACAATACTTCAATCAAAAAAACAATAAAGTTTTAAGCGCTTGTAAATATAAATTCAGGCAACATATTTAAATTACAAAAAAACAAAGATTGCCCTTTCGAAGGCTCTTAAACAAGAAGCTGGATTATTACAAAATATAAACGTAAATTTCAAAACGTACCAGAGGAAACGAAAGTAAAAACACATAAATAATGATAAAACAAGTATTTTATTGACCTTCCAACAAAACAAACGTAAAATACTCTTTCACTCTTAAAATTCATAAAATTGGAATAAATATTTTCGATATGAGTACATTAATAACTTTATGCTAAGATTGCTAAATTTTAAAATTCAAATTTTTGACTATTCAGAGGATGTTAAAAGTTAGTTCCACCTTCCATGTTAACTTATATATTTATAATTGATATATTCTATATCATTTCAACTCAAATAGATTAGAATTAAAGTGTACCACTCAGTCCACTTATTTTGTGGCTCATTTTCTTTCCTGACCCTCTGAACGCATTTTTCGATTAGAAAAATTCCTTCACATTTTGCTTATCGATATCAACTATGAACAGCTTAATTATTGTAATATTTTTTTGTGGGTGTATAATCTGGAAATAAAAAAGAAAACAGAGAAAAAACGATAAATAATTAAATATGAATCAGATAAAAACTGAATATATCATGAGCTTTGGAGTTGCCAGATACGAGCGTTAATCAAATTTTGTTCAATAGAAATCTAGTCATTTTTCTTTTTTATTAAGAAATCAATCAGTTATTAAGACTTGTTTTTTTTTTTCTTGCGAAAAGCTTCTTCAGATATTTTAACGAAAAATAAATAAATATATATATTTAGGGTTCAAATTATATTACAATAACCTCCAACAGAAAACTGAATTTGGCAACACGCACAGTAAAGGTTACAATTGCATGTGACTCAAATATAAAAAAGGAAAAGCGAAATGAGAAATCGAAGGAAATGAGTCAAAAAACAGCTAAAGAATCTAGAAAGCTTATATTAAAAATTATCATGACTATGAGAGTCGATTTAACATGCAAGAAAATAAGAATATTGTATTGTATGGAACGAAATTAATATGAATTGATAAGTTTTTCTTTTCAGCTAGGAATACTCATAATTTTATTAATCTTTTTGAGAAATAAATCAAAGAAAAAATATTCAGGTGATAAGTAATGACTTAAGTATGATTTAATAATTAACTATCTTTAATTTTTGGTGTGGGTACGTAAGTATCAAAATATTAAAATGCACATACTCACATTCAACAATAAACAATTGAAATCCTTAGCTAATCTTCCTACTCTATAATACACTACAGCATTCACACATCAGCTATAAGAGTGTACTTAGCAGATCTATAGCTCAATCGGCTTCTCGTTTTTACCTATTTTTTTTACCAAATAATTTTACCCAATACTTTACAAATTCTTAAATTTAAGATTGCTAGTATAGAAAGTAAAGAGTTGGCAAAAATTTCTTGGTAAAGATTCGGTTAAAAAATCGGATTCCACTTTATGTGGTCACATTTGCTTGGTTAAGGCAGGAATATTAGTAAACGAACAACAATAACGACGTCTTATATAAGCTTTTTTAATACGAGAGGGCGGTCGCCGAGCCAGCAACATTAAAGTCTTTGTACTGGGAAAACACAGAAATCTAAAAAGAGAGAAATAAAATTGTAATGAAATATTTTTTATTTGTTAATAAATTATCAGCTAATTTTTATAAATTGAATTAACTAAACTGAAGTTTTAATATATTGAATCAAAATAATAAATAAAATTTCAATATTCATGTGAATTACTTGAGTTGATAAAAATCAAAATACTCACTTTATCTTTAAGTTGTTGACACAACTGGAGCGCTACTGTAAGTAATACCAAAACTTCATTTAACCAAGGTACCGAACATTCTGCCTTTTTCTTCTCGAATTTCATGGTACCTTGATTGTTAGACAGCTGGTATGCCGCAAAGATAAGCTTGTGACTTTGAATGTAAAAGCTGATGGCAAGATCTTCGGGCAGATTAGGTGACAGGGATTTCATGTTACGGCTCTTCATGAGCTCATCTATGGGCTTTTTCTTAGGAACCACTAAACTGGTTCTACCACGCTGCAAAGCACCAAGAATGTTGCCAAGAACATGAAGCACTTCTTCAGACGATTTCCAATGGTATGCACTATCTACATTATCAATGTGATTAATAGCTTGCTGTAGATGATTTGCTGCATCTTGCACTTGTTGGAGTTTCCAGGGTGAATCTTGGGTGATACTAGTGCGCTGGATCTGATTTTGTTGGCGCTGTACTCGAAAGTTTATATCCTAAAAAAAATAATCAATACAATATTTTGTTTTTACAAGTTCTATAACATTGAAAATTACTGCGTGCGTTATACTGTCGCCAGTAAGTGTAAGAATGCATTTGAGTTGCTCTGGGGGTGCTGTCAAGATGAACTTATCCACCTTCTTGCCTTCGTTTCCATAAAGGGGCACAGGAAAACGGTGAGCACATTCCTAAAGAGAGTATTTGATTAGATACTATTAGATGTTATTTATAAATAAAGGAGCTTTCAACCCTACCACCAAAATTGTATGCAGCTGTACTAGCACTGAATGTACTTCCGTCTGCAACACCCACTCAAACTCCACTTGCTACAAGGACAAGAAATTTGATATCAATTAATAAGTCACATGCAATAATAACACTTCAATAATTTTCTAGATTAGTTTCGCCTTTCCAACTGTGATTTTAAAAACCTTGAATCTTAAATGGAGCCCAAATTGAAAAAGATTTGATTACGATAAGTGAAAGGTTAAATTACTATCACATTTAATTATCAATATCAAATACAATTTAGGCTAAAATATATTTTCTCAAGTTATATTTTCGTAATATTGATTTAGTCTCACTCAATCAAAATTTAATTGAAATATTTTAAACAAACTTTTTTCCAGTTCCGAATATTAACTGTGCAAGAACAGTTAGTTAGTATATAAACTTACAATTTTTTGTAACTCTTCGTCCTCCATCATAAAATTTATCGTGATCACAACAGTAAGAGATGTTGATTCTACAATTTAGAATCGACTAATCTGATTAAACATTGATGTGGTGAATTAATAAAATGAGATAATAATTAAATTTCATATATCAAACTTGAAAACTATTTATTAAACTATGTAAGGTATTGTAAGAAATATTTTTTTACAAAATTCACGTATTTTACGTGTTAAAATAAATCTGATTATTCGATTATTACAGCCGCTACAAATTCATCGTAAACGAGCTCACTGTTCGCCGGTTTTCTCAAAGGGCGAATTGAGCTCACGCAAGTACTTTTTTGTTTGAATTTAAGAAAACTTTAATTAAATTATATAGTTATTATAGCAATATCTCACAGGTTGAACTTAAGTTTTGAAATATGAAATTGTTTAATAAATTAAACTTTTATTTTTTATTGATTTTTATATAAATGAATTTGTGTTCGCAAAGCAATAATTTCATTGATACGGTCTTTTGAAATAGAAAGTTTGACGGTCTTTTTCCTACATGTTAATAAAAATTAATTACTTGCCATTACATAATTTTCCTCATTCTCAACTTCAATCCTTTTTTTCTTGTTTTTTCTTGAATGATAAAAATTTGTCGAATAGTTCAAATTCGAAACGGAAGCTTTTTTCGTAATTTTTCGGCTTGAAAAATTCCTGAGAATTCAAATTAAATTTTTTAAATTAATTCCTGCATTAAATTATTAATCGTGAATTCTTACGAAGTCATTATTTTGAAGCAAAACTTGCAAGGTAATGTAATCCTTTCAGCTTCACACAAAAATATAAACTGAATCACTTTTTTGATAATGTCCAAAGTTTCTTGACATTATCTTTAAAGTGAAATAGCATGTAAAACTCTGATAAATCACACTAATATCACTAATTGATAAATATTTTGACTGTTTTCAAGAAGCATGTGACTTTGTCTATAAAAAAACCTGTTATCATGAAAACATCGAACAATGTCAACGTTTTACAATGATAAGAAGAAAAACATTTAAAAAATTTAATAAAACTTATATTTATGGCTCATTGGTTAAAGTTTATTCAATTATTTGTATCAATTGATCGATAGTGACACGTTGTTACGAATCATAGCGTAGATGCTAAGACTTTTATGATGAAAAAACTTATTCATTTTGTTAATTTAAAACATTTATATTAAATCTATATGTGCAATTGAATATTGACACAAAATATTCTTCAAAATTCTAAAGATGTGTCAATGCAAAATAAATCATACGATCGGGAGACAGTTTTTTCAAGTCGACATTGATAGTTTAATTTATGAGCGAAAAATCCAACAATGTTAACGTAAAATTGAACAGAAGAATACAATATTTCAGTTTCCCTCAAAAACACCATATTTCAAATTGCTTATGAATGAAAATTCTCTTCAAACAAAAAAACAACAAATATTTTTTTGAAGCGTGGGCGGGTTTTTAAATTTCTCTGTGAGTCTTCCGAGATTGCGAGTTTGCGTTTTTTTGCGGGTTTACTTTTTTTATAGTAAATAGCTGGAAATGAAAAAAAGCTACAATATTAAAACAATTTAGGTATATAGTAAATAAAATTAAAAAGCTTTTTTAAAAACTTTAAACAATAACCTGCTTCCACCAAAAATGTGGAAAAAAATGTTAATTGAATTAATTATTTTCAAAACGTTTTTTGACAGAAACATTTAGCATTCATCTTCAGAATTTTATTTATTACTAGTGCAGACTCAATTTTTTTTGATGAATATTTTGATATTTTCAACTGGATCAAAAATATGGAGCATGGTGCATATAATGTATTGTATGAAGTACCAATGAAAAATTGCACTTCCCAAACGCTGAGTACCAAACTCAGTCAACACATTTTTTCATCACTAAGAGTGTTTTTCCAACTGTTTGTGTGATCCAATTTATAAATTCACACAAAAAATGAAGCGTTTATGAACTTTATCATGTTTTACGTAAATATCAAATGTTGCGTAGAAAACTGTGGCCAGTAATAAAACAAGAGAATTTATGATTTAAATGAAAAATTTTAGCTCATCTTAAAGATTTGTTTTTTATTATTTCACAAATGCAAGCTCGATTCATATTCCTTGCTTAAAATGTTTACAAGTAAACTGCAAGTTCATCTTTAATTTGCGAGAAATATCTATAGTCCGCCTCCATAGCTTAATAAGAAAAATTTGTAGTCGTTTGCAAAAATTTTCATAATCTTGAAGTGAAATGACTGATATATTCCAAGAATATTGAAATATTTATGAATATTTTTCCGCGAGATTTGTAAAATTTCATGCACGTGATTATGATATATATGTTTTATGAGAACATTATTTGATGATGTCCCATTAAATATACTCATGCAAATAAAATACTTCATTCATTAGATTTGTGTCTTCGTAAAAGAAATAGACATTTTTGATAATTCGAAAAAAAGAAAATTAGTAAGAACAACCCTCAATATGTTGTTTTTAATTTTTCAGACAAGCTGACGCGAAATCGCAAATGCTCCCATTTTTGAGGGAATAATAAATTGGGTAATTAATTTGATTGGAAATCAATTTCAACAGTATGCCAAACTGGAAATTTATTATTTAAATTATCTTCGTTCACAGCATGTTTTCATCTAAATAAGGATTTAGGATATTAAGAGGCAATTTAAATTTCAAACAACACTGCTAATACACTGACGAGTTTTGCAGCATTTTGTTGTGCAAAGTGTGTTGTTATTTGAGCCGTAAATAGAACTTGATTATTTTCATGCAAAACAACTATCTATCAATCAGAATAATTTTCACTTGAGATCCCATAAAATACATATATTTTGTTTGTTTGCTATAGAAATCGACTGTAAAATCAGCACACACATTATTTTTACTGAATTTTTTTGTTGAAAATCGCAAAAATTTATTCTGTTTTTTTTAAATATGTTCAATGTTGGCCGGCGTGTATCCTTTTAAATTTTATTGACTGTTACTGCTACTGAAATGCACCATGAGCAATATATAGACTAACATAGTCTATAGTTCTATTCTCATTCAGGCAAATAATTTAAGATTTAAACATGCTAGCAAGTTTCACTTCAAAATATCTTTACTAAGAATTATTATGAATTAAATTTTCAAGGTTCAAACTATTAAATAAATATACAGATACAATACTACTATTAGCTATTGCTCTATTTAGCTCCAAACAAACAGATTTTTGGGTAAATATAACTATACATTCTATTTCTGGTCGATCAGTCTAAACGCCAACATCAAACCAGCTTGTGATTTTCAGGAAAATATATTACTCAAAAACGATTTGCTATAACATACAATAATCGCGTATTATAATGAAGTATAAAAGTCGCTATTTATATTCATTTTTATTGTTTTATTGTGTTTTCCTCGGACTAATAAGATGCTGAAAAGTGTGGATTTAAAGTTGAAGAAAATCTAGAGATGAAAATATAGTGTACGCTACATACAAAACGTATACAGGTTGTTCGTGATATTTTATAATTATTTGTATACAGAATAATAGAAGCATAGATTTTGTAAAAAAAAATGACACCAAAGCATAATGTATAAATCTAATATATAGCAAAATTACCCAAACGCTCATTTTTAAATTCTTTTTAGAGATCAAGAAACTTTTAAAATATAATTGACAATTTTATTTCAACTTGGATGCACTTTTTCTTATGCATGTGCATCAAATAAATGAAGACATTGAATTCATAAAGGAAGCAGGCAAACTGCTATATGAATTGTTGTCTTTCTCCATTGGTGCACTGTATACATTTGTGTAGCAACTTTTAATTTCAGTTATACTGGATTGTAAATATAGCATGCAGTATTCGACTCAGAAAAGAAAATATCTCGGAAAATATGGCATAAAATTTTATTCAAAAACTCACATACAGAGGGGAAAATACTAGAGCTATTTTTGTTTTCACTAATTAATTATTTATACCTAAATTAAAGAAAACTTCAAAGTAATATACTTCAATCCTTTGCAATTTCAAAGCCCTTTTTCTTACGCACGGGTGTAATATCCAATAAATTTCTTTGATTTGTAAAAGAACACTTCTTCAGACATCAACATTAGCCCAGACGATTTTTGTACAGCAAGCAGCAATGAAAATTCGAGGAAAAATCTGTTTCAACACAGCTCACAAGTTTATATGAAAATTATATAAATAAAAAGTAAAGGGTTGCCCAAGAACGTTGACTGTTATTATAAATATAGGGCAAATACACAACAATAACTAAAAGCTGTGAGAAATTTCTATCGTTTCTGAATCTTAAAACAGTCTTAATGACTATGAAGGTGACTTAATACAAGAACAGCCCTGAGCGGGAACCTAAAGCGAAAAATGGATTTCAACAATATATTATACACGTTGTAGTTTGTACACATGCAGAGGCAATTTTTAAAAGAAATTATATGAAAATAAATTTTTAAACAGCTATACATTTTGAAAACACACTGAAGGGTAATAACTCCAAGACAATACTGCTCTTGGAAGCTAGTGACTAGCGATCGTTCAGTTGGTAATCTGTTTTCCTGTCGTGCTAGTTGGATCGTGATCATCTCACGTTTTTTGAATTTAATCTAGATTTTTGAGATTTAAATAAAACTCCAAATACACAATGGTTAGTGAATTGATAGAAAATATATACATCAATAATAGATGTAAATTTTAATAAAAGTGGTTTTTAAAAGTGTTTTAAATTCAAAATACTCAATTCTACAATATGGACTTTTTCATGAGAAATCATATGCACAGTTTAAAATCAAGTTCAAATATATAAAATTTATTAAATAAAGAAATGAAAATTGAATTAAGTTAAATAAAAAAGTAAATCAAAATATTTTAACTATTTTATATATTGTGTATTAATGTCAATGATAAAATAATTACTCGGAAAGTTTAAAATTACAGAACAATTACAAAATCAGTGTCCATTATATATATGCAAAATTAAATTAAAATATTATTAAATATATAACATTTTCTGTTTTCTTAGGATGAGCTTCCTCCAGATCAAATTGCCAGTAAGCATCATTTCAAGTTAAATATTTAAATATTCCAAAAAGAATAAATATTCTAAATGTTTATAAAATATGAAAATCCATTTTAAAAAAAACTTCTTAAAAAAATTCATCATCAAAGTCATCATCAACAAATAACATAACTAATGTGAATTTTAATAAAAAAATATTCACAATATTTATGATTTTTTGAAAAAGTGGAAGGAAGTGTAGAAAATATGAATTTTATTTCATCAACGTCTTTAAACTCAAAACATTCGGACGTGAAACGTGGGTGATCTGTTTAAAGTTAACAAAACCTCATATGTTAAAATTTAATTTTTACACATGTCACAGCAATGAATCACAAAAAAATGTTGACAAAAAATCTTCATAACGATCAAAGAAAAATTAGTGGTGAACATCTGACCCAACATTAAGAAATTTCAAACATTTTTGCTCCGAGCTTTTCTTGCTTCCTGATGATTTGATTTATTTTAAAGGTGGCTACAAAACTTCTAGTTTGTACGTTTCTCCGTGACACAAACATGAAACACATTTAGAAAACTTAGATTGTCATCATGAAATGAGATTCATAAATTTCTCGCAATTTTCAATTAATCAACCCGAATCTCTGTAAAAAATTATGAATTTGTGTTTTATGTATTTTTCCTTTTTCTTCTCCTTCACGCTGAAGAAACAAACAAAAACTTTACAGTATTTTCGAGAAAACATGTTGTTTTTTACACGTAAATTTAAGATTTTCCTGGTGATAAAAATTATGTCAAATTTTTTGCTCCGAAATTCTATGTTCTATTCCGTAGAAGACTCTTAAATTATCCTCAAAACGATGTCAAAACAAAGAGATTATTTCGTCTATTAGGGCATTTATTGCTGGTCCATTCAAATGAATGCCATTAATCTTACTAACCTATTGCAATCAATCATCAGAAATTTCAAAGAGCTCTTGATTTTGTCTGATTTAAAAAAAAAAACTTATTTAGATTTTCTGAAAACTTTCAAATCAGTTATAAAAAAATTGGAAAACATTGAATGTATTCTAGTAAGGTGTAATAAATATCAGTTAATTAGAGTTAATTATTTGCCAAAAACGATTAACTGCAAAATTCATTTACAAGAGGTTTTACCTCAAAATTTATATGTAATTCTAATGGAACACGAAATCTCATGAGTTCAAAAACCTTACATATATATTTTTAATTACATATGCCACAAAATATGGCAGATTTTCAAAAAGTTATTCATTCGAATCTTTGTGCACAATTAATATGAAAAACGACCTAGTTGACACATTCAAATATTCAGATTTTTTAAAGTTGACAAATTAAGAAGTTAATTAATGACTTTTTTTAATAAATTTACTAACTTATAATTTATAAATACTAATTTGATTTAACAATTGTATCTTCCAGTCTTGAAAAATGCCTTCAACAGCTTCGATCGCGAGAAGAGTGGTAGTATCTCCACCGAAACAGTCGCTGAAATCTTGAGACTTATGGGTCAACCTTTCGATCAAAAGATCTTGGAAGAACTGATTGAAGAAGTTGATGAAGACAAGTCTGGTCGCTTGGAATTCGAGGAGTTCATCATTTTGGCAGCTAAATTCATCATTGAAGAAGATGTTGAGGAAATGGCAAAGGAGTTACGTGAAGCTTTCCGTTTGTACGACAAAGAGGGTAACGGTTTCATTCCAACATCTTGCCTCAAGGAAATCTTGAAAGAATTAGATGACCAGCTCACCAACCAGGATTTGGACATGATGATTGAAGAAATTGATTCCGACGGCTCAGGAACTGTAGATTTTGATGGTAAGTTTGTGGCTATTTTATCGTATAAAAAGAAGAAAATTTTACAAAACATGTTGAAAGATTTAAAAATTCAACTTGTGCTATACTTAGCATCCCAATTAAAAAATTCAACAATTTTCCTGCGAAAAATCTAGAAACAAACATTTAATTTTTTCTTTCTTCAAAATAAAAATTGACTCGTCTCGTGTGTCTTTTGTGAAACTGGCTGTAAACCATTTGGTTTCAACGGTTTTATTTAAAAATAGATTCTAAAACAACCACTTTTCTCATAATAGAAGTGAGAAAATTTCTCTTTAAAAACCATTTAAAATCACATTAGAAGAATATTTCAATAAAAGACTACAAATCGTTTGATGTTGTTAGTTTTTAAATCAAGTACTGTGATGTAAAACTCAATACTAATTGCCGTATTTTCTATTTTCAGAATTCATGGAAATGATGACGTAAGTTTTTATTAATTTTTTAGAGATTATGCATTTATATTTACATTATTTATTATATTTTCAGCGGAGAGTAATCAAGTAGCACCACAAGATTATAAAATAAATACATATTTTGCTATCGATTGCATTTAATTTGGATTTGCCATCCTGCAGCTACCAACATCATGGATACTACTAAACCATCATCAATGTAAATTTACTATTAATTTTTAATAAAAATTTGTCTAAATAAAAAGTAATTTCACATTAATCGTGCAGATTGTTCCTGCAAATTTTCGTTAAAACATTATATTTTTGGATTACATATAGTTCAGGTATTATGCTTTTTTTATAAAAGTTTTTTTTCATGGATCAAACATAGTGATTTTATTAATTTGTGCTCCTAAAACTTTAGTTCTTTGTTGCACATAATGTGTCAACTCAAAAAGAGCTTTTATGTATAGACACAAACCATTTTTACAAAAGTATGAAACATTGAAAGTTTCCACTAATATTGAAAACATCGCGTGTATAGAATGTTTCAAAACAGAAAGACTATTGCATTCGACTGTTGAACATGTAAGAAAACGTTTATGTTAAAAAAGTGCAGCAGGCTGGACCACACGGAGTGTGTATATTAATATAATGTTACTAAAAGATCATTTACGATAATTAGAACGTAAGTAGTTGTGATTGTACAGTGAATTTGAGCAGAAAGCTTCAAATTAGTTAAAAAATCCTCCAGGCCATAAGGCAGAAGGTGGAATTTTTATGTTTTTTTCTTGTCTGTTGATGTCGCCTATACATTCTCACACACTGTGAGTCAACATCATAAACTACAAGCGCCTTTATCTTAACCAAAAGCAAGCAACAGTTTTAGTGAGCATGTGTGTGAGTCCAGGTTTGCAGTGAGGATGCTTTTCAAAACATTCATTTCATATGTGCAGAAGACTTAATTTTTGTGGGTTTTAAAATGTTGTCATGCATACTCCCAAGTTTGGAACTGTTTTCTCGCATTTGTTGTTGGTGCTTTCTAGCAATGTTTGTTTATTTTAATCACTTTAATGTTCAATTTGGTGTGACAAAAGGGCGACCGTCCAGTGAATGGCCTTCACGTTCTAACTTTACCTGGTATATACTCGTAAATAGTTGAATCATCATTTAAAAGATGCATGTTGATATCTTTGCTTTACTCGATTTCATCTGGAGATCGTTGATGGTATTTGTGGTAGTTAAACGCCATATTTTCATTTTAGAAAACTGGTATTTTTTCTTTTTTGCGTGTAAATCTCTCGAATCTAGTTGGTATTTCTTGGTAGCTCTTAGACAAGGTACTTTTACAATATATAGTCAATAGTTCTTTCAAATATTTCAATCATTGTTAAGAACAATTTATATTGTTTAAGTATTGCGCTGAGTGGGCCATAGAAACAGATAAACATAATGTAAAATATCTTCTCATAGTCAAATCCGGTTTAATAATTTAGTTATAGCGAAATTTTTGATATTTGATACCATAAAATTATTATCTAAATCCATTCGATAATATGCAATAGTGTAATATTCACATTTATTATGTGTCCTCAAAACCTATTTTGTGGAGGTGGTCACAACTCTATCATTCGATATGTGCCTCTTCATTGTGTAAATTTGATCTAATTGATTAGTTTAATTTTTTTGTAGGCAATTACTTAATAACTAATTACAACGAAATATTACAACTGCAACGAAATGTCTGTGCTAGTGCAGAATGGTGAGTAAAAAATGTGTGCATACAGCTTATAGGCATAAAAATTATATTTTTAATTTCAGGTGGCTTCAAAATGCGTAACAGAGGTAGCTCGACGAACAAAGTGAATTGTGCTTGTTGTCCTTATGGATATCACATAGATTTGGATTTTATCAATTATTGCGAGCAGCTTAACAATTCAACACCTAGTGAAGGCCAACTAAGGCGGCGCAATAAAAGGCAACGCCAATCTATGGAAGTAATGCTTGGATTACAACAACAACAGCAAAACTATGAATACACGCAAGCTGAAAAGTTATTGAATGAAGTTCAAAATGAGCTGAAGAATCATAATAACTATCCAAGGCAACCTCCAACTCCACCAGCTCGTGCAACGCAAGAGTCTCCAATAGTACCACACTATAATCATCATCCTTATCTTCAAGTTGAACCTACTAACTTGTATAGCAGCTTGCTAGTAGGTGATGAGGCATTAAACGATGTTGTTTATGATTTTGAGCGAACTTTGGAAAGATCAAAAAAAGGCAAAAGTACAGAGCGTAAATCACCAGGCCGAAAGTTCAATCAACAATGCTCTGTCATTGACGAAGTACTTGACAGCCCCAATGATAGTAAGTAATCGTTTTATCAAATTTTAACGATTTTGATTACAAAATGTAGTCTGGGATAGAACAATCATTAGTTCAAAAGTATTTAGTATGTCAACCATAATAATTTTCGACACCTACTTCCAATACTTAAAATTAAAAGACATAAGAAATTTTTGATAAACACATAGTCCAACCCTGGAAGTGCTTAAGTGATAACGATATAAAATTCCATAGGAGAACAAACCTGATATTCAAGTACAACTTATAGGATCCAAATATCAATTGAGCAAGATGTGGCACCTTTTTCTAGGTATGCTGAATTCTGTGGTCCCTATTTTTGACAAATATAACAAGCAGCCGCAGATCATTCGGTGAAAATAATATATTTTCGTTAGATATTCGCTAAAATTTCTCATTTTGTCACTGTCGATGATGCTCGCGAAGTTTTGTTGTTTTGTGTGTGATTCCAAAAATAAACTCAGATGACATACGGATATTTTGATGGTTCAGTAGCGACAAAAAATTATCGTCAAGTAGACTTTTCACTTTTAAAATCGAATCTAGAAAATTAACCGAATAAATGACTACGAATACGATTCAAAGCTCAGATATACGTAAAATGTATCAAGAGCTTAAGCGAAAACTTAAATTTGGTACATTCGCTTATTAATATTCGATCAAAAAAACATTAAATAAAAACAAATATTGTACTTTTAGGTGACTGCATCCCCAACTATCAAAAGAAAGTGACAATTTTACCAGTGCCACCGGCAAAGCTGCACCATGCAGATTATATTCGTGATCCATCCGGATTTCCTACAGGCTTAGGCAATCGCGGGTCTGATGGAGCGAATCCATCAAAAGAGCCGTTTGATGACAATCTTGACAAAATAAGTGTTGTGAGCAATGGCAGTAATGGCTCTGAAGTCAGCGCATCCGCTTTACAACAAGTGCGTGAACAGATGGCTTTTAGTTTAAAACGAATGCGTGATTTAGAAGAACAGGTTAAGCTGATACCTTTACTACAAATGCAGTTGCAGAGCTTGAAAGAAGATCGACGTCAGTTGAAACTACAACTAAAAGCCGAAGAAATTAGATCTTCTTCAAGTAGTATTGCCTCATCACAACAACAAATCTTTCAACCACAAAGAGTCAGTCCAGTATCACTTACAAGTTTGAACAAACATATTCGCAGCCTAAAAAATACAGGAACAAGCACAAGTCCAGTTCTTCAAAGAGATGTTGGTTGCTCCCCAATAAGCCAAGTACCACAAATAAAATTACGCTCCCAAGCCACTACTACTGACTTTGTGCTACCCATTACAAGCACTCATAGTGTAAATGAAAGACTTTATACCGAGCAAGAAGTCAAAAAATCTATAGAATTAGCGCTCTACAAATATAAAAAAGACAAACTGGCACATACAGCTTCAGTAGGCACACAAATTTCTAAGAGCAGTCGTAATGTTGGAACAGAAACTGTTGTGGAAGTAATTGTACCTCGAAAACCTTTAGCGGTTACAAAAACAAAGTCCATAAATATTTTCGATACAAAATCAGTATCATCTGTTGGTTCAAATACTGACGAGCTGGTTCCACAATTGGTGAAAAAGACATCCGATATTTCACTGAAGGCCATAACAGATTTTCAAGCCACACGAAGTCATTCTTTCAATTTGGGCGATGGTGAAGAAAAAAAGAATATATTAAAGCGTCGAACGGCTACAACACAAACTATTGCTCCCACAAAGCAATCTATTGGTGTGCAGCACATACCAAGGTGTGAAACCAAATCATGCCAGTCTTTGCCATTAGCTCAAAGTGCCACAAAAACTACAGATACGGTTGACTTGGTAAAAGTTCGTCATAATCATGCAAACACAGATCGAATCCAACAAAAAGAACAACAATCACACACTCAAGATTTGGTGAAAATGCGTGATTGGGGTATCAACACAGTTCAAGTAAATGAACCCGCTTCTGTTACTCCTATTGTAGCTGTCAAAACTATCCTAAAAACTAGCTCTAGTAACACAGAACCTGTGCATACAAAAGAAATTGGAGTAAGTTGTAATACAGAAACAACAGTTCAAACACAAAAAATGTCCATGATACTACCACCAGGAGAAGACTCACGAATCCCTAAGCCATCATCACTTTTTAGTCCTACATCACAACGTAAATTTGTTCGACAAAATACGTTTGTTGTTTCTAAGCACAGCAAACTGCCATCACCAACTTCACCATCATCAACTAGACATTTAGTTAGACTACAATCTACTCCGGAGCATGAAATGCTTGACCAAGCTTGTCCCGCAGAAGCACTCTGGAGGTATGAAATATTTGATTAAATTTGGTTTTTAAACTTGAGCAATATTTCTACAATTTAACATATCTGTTTAAGAATTATCATTTATGATTATTCATATTTGAAAACATGTAATTTGTTCAAGCGCTGAAATTAACGAACTTTTCTTGTTAAAACATTTTGGAGTGAAGATGCAGCGACAGAAAATTTGCATGTTTATTTTTCCCATCTAAAATACTCAGTGGCGTCGGCTTATATTTTTAAAAACTGCTTGTATTTATCGAACGCGCATGCTCGAATTTTCATATTTTCACAACACTTTCCCTTGCTGAATTCATAGAGAAAAAACCAATCATTCAGATCATATGTGCTACCGAGCACCTTTCCATAACAAAGAAAAATTTCAAATCGCAATTTTGCTTTTAGTTTCTTAACTCTAATAAGTAATTAAGTACGGCCGTGTATTGCCAATGATTGACGAAATAATTGAGGCAGGCTTGAAGCATACGAAGGACGTTTTTGATCCGTACATTGAAGATAGTGAAGAGGATGTTTTATTGTTCAAGCAAAGGTTCATTAAATTTTTAATTTCTTCGGAAAATACGTCGAAATTATTAAAAATGTATTTAAATGTATTTTATTACCTATTGCAGATTGTCATCGCAACAGAACACTGCTAATAACCGTGGTGATATCCACCTGATAAAGGCTGTACACAATCAGCAGCACGTTGTAATAGAAACACCATCTCCACCAGAAATGGAAGAAGGAGAAACATTGAATTATAGAGAGGATGATGAAAATGTACAAATGGCGACTAGAATGCCTCTTTCACCTTCAGTTGAGTACTTGGAAAGCAACGATGACGAATACGAGGATGACGAATATGAAGAAGATAAACAATTTTCCCGAGCCACATTGCCCCCACCACCTACTTCAATTTCTATGCTGAGACTCAGCCAGCCTGATAGAGTGAAGTAAATTGACTAAATATTGGTTTTGAATACAAAATTTCATTGTTTCCACTTTTTAGAATAAAACCCAGCAAAGAAATGCGTGCTGCACTCAAAGTAATTCATGACAACTTGAAAAAATCACCAGAGTTAGACGAAGATCAGATCAGAAACGCCAAGGAAGTGGCTGCAAGTGAATGGTTTAAAGTGTCCAGTGTTGATACAGCTAATCCATTGAATGTAGAAGACTATTTGGACTACTTTGAAGAGTTGTCCACTGTTCTTTTATCTTACATGGTGAATGTTGTGGATTGCAATGTAAGTAGAAAATTATTCCTGATTACAAAATTCACATCATATCATAATTAATCTTTTAGAAAAATAGTGCTATGCACTACGCAATAAGCCATGCTAATTTTGATGTTGTCTCTGTCTTGCTGGACTCAAAAGTTTGTCACATAAACCAGACTAATCAAGCTGGCTATACGTGCGTTATGCTTGTATCGCTAGCACGGATTAAGGTCGATGAGCACCGTACAGTGGTACAACGTTTATTTCAACTTTCTGATGTAAATATTCGTGCAACAAAACATTCACAGACAGCTCTTATGTTGGCAGTTTCCCACGGAAACTTGGATATGGTTCAGATGCTTGTTGAATCTGGTGCAGATATCAACATTCAGGTAAAATAATACTTTTTAGTTATTGTTAATACCAAATAATATCTTTTTACTTTGTCAGGATGATGATGGTAGTACTTCTCTGATGTGTGCTGCTGAACATGGACATATTGACATTGTTAAATATTTGTTGGCTCAGCCTGATTGTGACTCTACCAAACAAGATGTTGTAAGTTTTCAATTCAATTTCTCATAAGCAATATCTGATGAGATTTATGTTTCAGGATGGAAGCACGGCTCTTAAAATTTCTTTGGAGACAGGGTTTCATGATATCGGTTGCCTATTGTATGCTCATACACATGTAAAACGACAAAATCCAGGGAAAAGAGACTCAAACACTGGGATGTCTTCATCGACCAGCTCGTTGCACTAGCTCAATTGGCTTATTGCCACAAATCCAACATTCCACACTGTATAGCATAATTTGAATTCAAAAACCAACAAGCTTTCTTTTGAATTAAATTAGTGTGACATCTGAATTGATAAATAATTTTCTGGCTAAGGTGCCATCAAAATTCGATTTTTTTTAAATCGATGAATATTTAACATTAAAAATGATTAATATTCGAAATTTTTAAACGAGAAATTAATTTCAATTATCAAAACCAATACTAATCAAATTAAAAATGAAAAATGAATTAATCCGTAATCCGGAAGTTGTATCTAAATAGATGTAGAAAAATATTAAAATTTAATTCTTGCATATCTGACTACTACGAGAATCGATTCTTTGAATTTACCATTTCAATTTGAATTAGTGTAAACCTATAGAGTTTTCAAAGAAAATTTATGATGTGTTTCATATTTAAAAAAAATTGACATGGTAAAGTTCTAAGAAATAATCGCAAAATTGTATATAGAATCTACATTTCGTTGATTTTGTGCCTTAGCTGTGTTCTAATTGAAAACAAATCTTTAAACGTTACAGTTTATTAGAATTTAACGATTTGATAGGGTCTAAAAAACTAAAATAAATCGGTTTAAATAAAACTAATGATTGAAAACCAAAAAAATGTCTTTGAAATGTCTTTCTAAATATTGCCCAAAATCACCTATTAACTCAAAATATAAGAAGTATGTTTTTTGCATACTTATTATTTTTCAGTTGATCTACTTTTTTACTACCGTATAGGGAACTAAACTTTTTTTAAATTTTTAAAATCTACTGCATACCGTTGGTGTACAGTACATGATCAAATTTTTAGAAAAATTTCAAGTTTTTCAAGCAAAATGCTCATTTTCGTAGATTATCCATTAGATCATTTTAAAAATATTTTTGTTCATATATTCGATCACTTTAATTATAATTTTGAACATTATTTACTTTAATTTTTCGAAGTTGAAAGAAAATTAAAAATTTTTTTAAATATTTTAATCTTTATTGTTCTTTTTTCACTTAAGACATAACAGTAGTTTGACATGCTTATTCTTAACTTCTAGAAGTGTATTTTAAGATTTCTTAAATTTATGGCAACATTTTAAAATGAACATGAAAATAATATATTTATTTAAGAGACAAAAACACATTGTTGCCTTATGATTTACTCTTTTAGAAAATATGAATTTTTTGATTAGTTTGAAATATGGACGTTTACTTTATTTTATATAAATTCGAATAATTTTGTTTCCTCTGGGTAAACGTAAAAACAAATTTTGTTCAAAATAAAAATGGAAATTTGCTAAAAATTTTATATAAGTTAGTAAACAGAATTTAATGGTATAATTTTGATCTACAAGAAAGGTGACTAATTGACTAATCGTTTTTATAGTGAAAAGCGTTAGAATTGTCATAAACGAACTACATGTCGATTAAAATATCAAAGAAATATTCCATTTTTAAATTAACTGGCCATCTTCATTCATTGTCCACCCTTCGTTCCATTGTCCAAAAATCCTAGATATGTTTCCTCGCTATATTTTTATGTTTATTCTCTTAATTCCAGGCCAATCTCACAAATTTTGCTCAAAAATAATCAGTTCTGGCTCAGAAATTTTGAAACTTTATGTATGCCTACAATCTAAAATCTACGTTAATCTCAAAAAAATTAATCACAACTTTTATTCTCTATAACTGGAACTTTTGACAAAAATATGGTTTCTCTTAAAATGCTATGTGTAACAGGAAATTCTAGGAAATTTAAAATACTTTTAAAATTTTACTTAAACTGCTAAGAACTTTTCAACAACAATCCCTTAAAAACGTTTAAAATATTATAAAAATTAACACAAAACACAAATGCAGATTTTTTCTATTTAAGCTGCAGAGTTGACGATCGTGCCACTGTTACCGTTGGTTTCGTTAGCATTTAAGTCAGCCGACATGCCATTTGATACAAGGTGGGATGATGATAATGGGATGGAAGAAGCGGTTTGAAAGTTAGTCTCTTCTAATTCGCGCTGAAGTTCTTTTAGTTGTGGACAATCTTTTACAATTGATTGTATACTATGGAGAGTCTGAAATATAAATTTTTTGTTTCATTTCATGAAATTGAAGTCACAAATGAGATAGTATGTTTTTGAATAATCACCTCCAATGCTTTATCAATTGCTTCGTACTGTCGCTTAGCCTCATTGATCGCTTTGTGCCAACTATTAGTCATCACCAGACTGGAGTTTGAAATGTTGTTCGTCATATCCGATAATTGGCGTTCTTTCTCACGCAGCTTCTCTTTCAGTGTTGGAATCTGCATTGAATATTTCGTATTTGTAATTTTTTGTATCTGATATTATACTGAACTAACCTCATGGCAAGCTGAAATAACGTGAGACACAATTTCTACTTCAGGTAAATTACCAGTGTCTTGCCACTCTTTTAAAGCATCCAGAATTTGCTCCTTGCTCAGACCGTTGGTTTCTTCAGTGCCTTTGTTGGCATTTTTCTCACTGCACAACGTGCTTAAGTTGCAAATGTCTACATTAAGTCTCTAAAAACAAGAAATGTAATTTAGTATTAATAAAATATATGAAAAAACAAAACTTACATCAATCTCATTGCGATGACGTAGAAGCTCAGTTTTACTGCCATTGAGCTCGTTACCCCTAATGATCAGTTTCTCTGTTGTCTCTTTCAGCTCTTCTTTTAATTTTATATTAATCTCTTCCCACTCTTTTAGTTTATCAAGTGTCTCGTCTTTGCTAAGTGCGATCTTGTTTCTATTATAGAAATATCCGAAATTTAATATTGCTCCCATAGATATTTTGATTAATAATACTTACTTGTCGGTCACTAAGCCCTGAATACAACTATCATTATCGAGCTGGATGAGACGCAAAACCTTCAACAATTTAGTGACAAGATTGTCAACATCAATCACTTGATCAACAAGCGATTGTGCGGTACAAAAATCTCCTATTGAAGGAACTTCTGCAGCTGAATCATCGGATGTGCTGTGATCAGATTGCTGCCTTAAAGCTGATTGTGTAGCTAAAGCACCAGTGTGAAGCTCTATTTGTTGCCTAAACTGGATCGCTTGTGATAAATCATTCAGTGACTGATCGTGTACATTTTGAGTCTCGCTCTTCAGCATCTCAGAAGGAATTTCAATTTGCGATAACATCACCTGGGAGGAAACTAGATTGTGGGAATGAGAATCTGGCATTTGTACATCTTCGAGAACATTATCCATCATTAAACAAGGCTCTGTTTCAGAATCTAGCATTTCAGTTGAATCTGATTCATCTAGAAGTACAGAGAGAAAAATTAATATGGGATTAAAAATGTAAGGTTTGATATAATATCTACCTTCGCCATTCGGCAGCTCTTTCTTTTCTTGAATCTGCTTGCTAGTAGATGTCGCATTGCGAATAGCACTAATTACCGCTGCTAGGAAAGATTGTCCTCGTTGAGGGGTTTGAACCTGGTCGCTAGAGCTTTTTGACTTGGCAGTTTCAAAGTCAGGACTTCCATCTTCGCTGCTGCAACTGTTTGAGTACGCCTCATTGTAAAACACTATGTCCTTTAAATGTAGAAAAATGTATATCAGTTACAAGCTAAGTTTGTTGCCCTTTACTAGATTATCAAATCGTTTGTTTTTTTATAATCAACAGCAAGAAATTATCAGTTTAAAACCGGCAAATCAACAAAAGCATGTGTATTTATGTATTGAATAAACTATGTTTGAATGAACAAACGAGTGCAGTGGGATTTGGGTTTGCTTAAATTAATTACAATCAAATATATGCTACACAAAATATTTACGTAAAAACTGATAAGACTGTGGCTATAACACTGATAAAGAGTTGAAGAAAATTTCATTTAAAATATGAAGGCTGTATCGAAAGTATAGCATTAGTTTTTTAAAGCAAAATTACTTTTCAAGTTTTATATGTAAGATAATAAAAAAATCATTAAATTTAATTAAAAACTGTAAAGGTTTTGTTCGCCTTTTGTCAGAATGTCAAGCTTTTTTAAAATGCAAACCGTCAAAATCGCTTACTTCTTAATTTAATGTGTCATGTTCATGCAAGTTTTGCTAATTGTTAATTGAATGAATGTAATTATTCTGTGTTTGGATGTTTGTAATTCAGCGGTTAAAAAATTTAAAACATTTATTTATTTTATACTTTAAAATAAATTTCAATTGAAAATTTCACTGCGGTTAAATGATTTTAAGATCTAAGTGATAAAATTGAAGAACTTTACCGGACTTTCAAATCCATTATTTTTATGAAAGAATTAGAGTATTTTTTTTCTTCACCAAAATTATTCAATCAAACGATAAAGCTTTTGAGTAAAGACCATGCACAATGCACATACAAGCTACGAAATTGTTAATTGCCACTTCAAATTGGCAAACGCTTCACTGACTTACCTAATTAAACGTACCTGATCGGATTCAAAGAATGCAGAAAAACAAAAGAAAATATGTGATTGGGAAATTATAACAACGGAAAATTTATGATTGGTTATGGTGTGAAATTTGAAAATTAAAGCTTGACCAGAGGAAACATGTAAAGAATGCTAAGCAAAAAATATTTATTATTAACTTCCTTCCGTTGTGGTCAGTTATGTTATGGATCCATTTTAATAATACATCAACATTATACAGTCATTCTGTCTGTCAACATAAAAACAATTTAATAGCAAAAAAACAACTAACTGTTACATTGTCAGTTATTGCATTAAACCATAAAAATTACGTTAAAGCTCGTTTATGCTCAATATTAAAGATTTGCAATATGCAATAAAAAGCGCACAAAATTGCTCAATATATGCACGATCGAGTTCACAAAACAATTTACAACAATACATGTGAATGGGCTTAGAAGTGGGAAATTGTTGGAGCAGATGAAGGTGATGATTGTGGTTAATGGTTTTTCAGTCAACAACAAATATGTCCAACAAAGCATATCAACATCCAAAAATGGTTATAATATAATATAGAGTGGTAACGAGATTTACCATAGTAAGAAGCGTAAAATACAAAAGCGATGCAATAATCAACGACTCACCTCCAAATCTTGTTCCGATAGATTATAAGAAGAGATCAACTGGTCGACAAGGTGCTCTATTCGATTTCCAAGACCCGACAAGGCCACTGATGCACCGGAAACAGCAGCTCCTTGAGACAATAGTAAATCTTTGCTTCTATTTTCCAAAGCATTGTATTTTGTCTGCATTCCCAAATACTCTTGTCTAAAAAGTTTTAATAAATTAGATTAATTCAATTGTGAATTATTTTAAGTGAAAATTGCAATACCTTCTTTGCTCACAAATTCTGACGAGATGTCTACACTCTTCCTGCTGCCTATCCAACTCTGTATCTTTTGCAACAATTTTATTTTTTTGCATTTGAATCTCATTTTCTGCTTCCTTGAGCGCTTCCATAAATGCAACTTTTTCAGCCTGTAAGAAGTCCTGTAACTCAGTTGACTCTTCTTCTAGTTCATTCTTTTGACAAATAAGGTTCGCTTGCACTTTCAACGACTTTTCCATATCTCGATGCAAAGATCTGCAAATTCTCTGAAGCTTTGATATTTCTTCTTGCTGCTTCTCCAAAACATTTCCAGAAATTAACATTTGAGACTCAAGCATCAACAAACTATCTCCACTATTATTTTCACCTCCTGTATTTTGGAAAGTGTCAAGCATGTTCATAACACGTTCAGTATTATTTTGCAACTCTTTCTGAGCTACAAGCTTCTCTTCGCGCTCTTTCAAAAGCTGATGTTCCAATGAGGAAACCATCTGAGATTTTTCACTTAACTTGTTTAGTAATTGCGAGTAATCGGCATTAACTTTAGCAATTTTAGCTTCCATCTTTTCATACTCCTTGTCTCTGATGTCAGATTGAGTTTCTTTTGTCTTCAACTCTACAGCATCAATTTTAACTTCCTTGGCTCTGCCTGCAAACGCATCCTCTAAATCTTTACTTGTGATTGCTGTTTGAACTGAGGTCTCATGATAGATCTTAGTTTTAGGAAGAATAGGTTTCTTGGCAATTTTGGGGTATGATTTTACTGGTGTAGTTACCAGATCTTTAGGATCTTTTGAACCAGGTACTCGCTTGATCATCGATACTGTCATGCGATCTCGGTTTGAGCTGCTACTTCTGGATTCTTTATCTTTCAAATCCTCCTGAGACTTTTCCTTACGACGCCTTGGAAGAGTTGCATATTTATCAACAGTGATGGAAGACTTGAGGTCTAAATGAATGTTTCCAATTTTAGTCTTTATAGTTAAACTTTCTGGTTGAGTGCTAGTAGCTCTCATTAAACGTTGATTACCAGCAGAGTTGCATTTCGAGCTAATAGAGGGCCATCTTCCATCATCATTTGTAGGAGTAGCTAATGGAGTTCTTCCACGAGTCACAGATGGTGTTCGGGAGACCACACGTGGGCTGGAAAGAGACATATCTCGGTAAGAGTCTTTAATACTACCAGGCAAGGAATCTGGTTTTGGCGGTCTTTTATTTTGCCCTGCCGACCTAGAAAGCAAACACGACATGCTGCTTTTTGGAGTCATCTGCATAGATTCACTTTTGGTCATATTGGTGTCTCGTGAGCGGGTGCGTTCTCTAGGAGTGAGATTTGGCGCTACAGATTTAGATGGTAAAGTGTTAGAACGGCTGACGGAAGTAGGACGGGATCGGCTGCCAGTAAACTCATTGGACTTTCGAGGAGAGCGTGTTGGTGGTTCCTTAACGGCCACTTTCTTTTTGGAAGCAGAGTTGGATTTTCGACTGGTTGGACCGTTAGTTATAGAAGAGCTCTCGCTGCCCCCTTCACTCGCACAAAAATCAGCTACTACCACTGTGTTGTTGGTTTTTTCACAAGTTTCTGAACAGTAGCTGATCACGCTGGAATTGCATGAAAGTTGACCGATTGGATCTTCCAAGCCACCACAGCTGCTTGTATATCCGCTGTTGCTGGATAGAGCTCTCTGTAAAACACCATTCAAAGAAGAGAGTGCCCCTATTTCCACCCCACTATCACTACCATCCCCATTTGTGATTGATTTAACGACAATGTCATCCTTTGAGTTTGAAACCTCTTCTTGATTCACATCAATCAATTGATCTGAAGTCTCGGTAAAAGAGCTGCAATTGTAATCTTGTACGGCAAATGAGGAGTCCATGGATGACTTTGAAGTGTCATTCTCCACAGGCTTTATCTCCACTTTATCGTTTTCTTGCTCGTGATTCGCTGCGATTTCTGATTCCATTTTTATGGCATATTTAATCTGAAAATATTCGGAAAAAGTATTCGTTAGTGTGATCGAATTTGAGCGTTAAAAATTATTGAAGCATATAATCGATGATTTCCGCGAATAGAATAAACCTATATTTTATACAGTTGCAACAAAATTTATATTTCAATTGACGCAAATTGGTAAATGAAGCTTCAAATATAAATATATAAATTTATTAAATTTGAAATTAATAATTCTTAGAGTTATTCATAGAGTGCGCAAAACTGTTCAATAAAATTGAAAAGTCTTCATTAGTGTTTTTTATAAGTTTTCTAAATTAATTTTTATCAAATTGCGATACAAAAATTGCATCTTTGATTAAAAAAATTATTTAAAAATGACAAATATCAATTTACAATCAAAATGGCTAATGCCTATTAAAAACCCTTTTATATATGTGATAAATCTCGATAAATTCATTTTTCTTCTCACACCGTGAAATAAATGAGAAAAATGAAAAGTGTTGATTTTTTATTCTTTTTCATGTAAAAGACAAATAAAACAAATTTAAACACACTAATTTCAAACGTGATTCATTGAAATAAATCTGAAACATTATAAAGATTTATGAAAATGTGAACAATTTTTCTCTAGTTTTTGTCAAAGCTTGGTGTATTGCATATTATAAAATATACACATAATCCAAATGTTACGTGCTGAAAGTAATTCATAAATACTGCCTGACTATAATTTGCAATTTGCTATAATAAAGTCATAATTTTGTCTTTATTTGGAAAATCAAGTTCTTCAATTAGGTGCCTTTTAAATGTATCGCTTGTGATATTCCATTTTACACACGAAAGCATATTTAAAAAAAATTAGAAACAGATTGTATGATTATCAGCAAAAAACATGAATCAAAAACTAATAAGACATTAATATTGATTTTTCGAGCTTCAAGTCTTGTGTAGTTACAATCTTTGACCTTGAATTTCTTTCCAAAACAAATTGGCGGTGCCTTCTCGAGGATGATTAATTTAAATCCAATATTAATTTTCGTGTTAGAACCAAAATTCTACACGCAAAAGTAAATCCTAATGGTGCTTCTCTCTGCCAGCTATATTTGCAGCAGACACGTTTTACCCTCAATTGCTTTGATTTGTTAAGGCCATACTATACTGAGGTTCAACCGCAACGTTTCTTCCGGAAGATGTTTTGGAAAATTTGGTTTTTACGAGTTTAGCGATATTTTGAATACTATTTCTGAATTAAAATATGTTTATGCCATCTAATTGAACCATTTTGAGTATTTTGCCAACCACTAAGTCACTTTCTTGAGGAATTATGAACTTATTCCGGTTCGAAGTGAAAAATCTTCCGGAAGATATTCAACTCGAGCAGGAATAAGCTAATAATTCTTCCAGAAAGTGACTTAGTGGTTGGCAAACTACTCAAAAAGGTTCAATTGGATGGCATAAACATATTATAATTCAGAAATAGTATTCAAAATATCGCTAAACTCGAAAAACCCAAATTTTCCAAAACATCTTCCGGAAGAAACTTTGCGGTTGAACCTAGGTATATTATGGCCTTTAGTTCTTTTGCTAATTTTGATAATACAAATTTTTCAAACATAAATTTGTATCTTTATGATGTTTTCGCTTAAAGCACAGTTTAATATGAATTAGGAAAAAGCTGTTTTTTCTTGCTATTGCGATGTTGGTTTCAAAAAGATTTACTAATGATTTGAAATCAAATCAAAATCCCTAATAATTGTAGAAAATACAAAATAATTCACCTATTTAAAAAACTAATCTTTTACAAAGATTTTCAAATGTATTCATTTTGTGTTGATGTTTTAGCTGAATTTGGGGTTTCAATTCAACTTAAATAGTGAAATATTGAAATCGCGTGACTTAGAAAGAAAAACACAATTAAATGGTGAACTTTGTAAATGGCAATTTAAAATAAACTGTTGTGGTATAAAAACCAATAAAACTCAAGAGCTATCAGATATTAATTTCAATATTACACTAATGTTGACAATTTGTGTTGTATGCCAATTTGCAGTTATGTAGATAATAATAAAAAGTCTTTCTTTCGTTGCGCCAAATAACAAAATTAGTCTTATTTAATTTAATTTAATGTCAATTGAAACGATCTTCCTCTTAAAGTCTTGCTTGATAATATTACTGGTTTGTTGATATCTTTCATACCATATAATAATATTATTCAACGGAAACAAAAGAAAATTGCAACTATCTTGTAAATTAAATATCTTAAAATTCCACCTTGAAAAAGAGAAGCTAAATATAAAGCGGAAATAATAAAAAATAGTTTGGCCAATTAGTTTTGGACTATTGCTTGCTAACTTTGGTTGAACCAACTAGCAGCCAAATTAACAGACTTTGCTCAAGATTAATTCCAATTGTTGAATAAATAAATTTATTTACTGTTAGGGGCTGTTCAGAAAGGATGTCCCAGGACATATTTAAAAAAAAATCATGTGAACTCCATATTCTTCCAGTTCAATATTTAATGAAGTTGCCTAAAGATGTTGAAAATACAGTTTTGATCGATTTTTGATCATGCTTATATAATATTTATAAACAGTCTGTTCTTAAGTATTAATTAAGGTACATAATTGTTCAAAAACTACGAATGGTATATTAAATTGTTGATTTTTTCAGCAAACATTTGTGAAATCAAAGCAATTTGAAACTAGTTTTTTTTTCTGAAGTTAACGATGAATTCAGCAAACCAGACTGAAATTTTGCTGACCTATTTCAGACACTCTTCGAAACAAGTGGTGGTTTCTTGAAAAATTTTCAGCTCTAAAATTAAATCGAAACAAACTATGGTCGAGTTTTATGATGCAAATTGAGTACAAAGTTTTTTCTTTAAATCTTGATTTTCAATAGATTGATGAACTTTGGCCGTTTGACTCAAAGTAAAAAGTAACTAAAAAAAATCATTTCTATCCAAAAATCATTAATCATTCAATTTATATTTTGTATGAACTAAAGATATTAAAAGTTAAACAAAAAATCATCTCTAATTAGAAACTTTCCAAACATGTCAAAATTCAATTAAAGCTTCTTCAAAAAGCCAAAATACTTTCTTAAATCAGGCAAATTCTATTTAAAGAGGCCCAAACAAACCCAAGCCATATATATTCAAGTCATCAAATTATGTTGTAAAACAATCGTCGTTTCCCATGTGTGCACAGAATACCAAATTAAACAATAAAACCGGCTTCTACTTTGAGTCGAATGAATTATGTGATTTTTCATTCATGAAATTGTAAATAAAACAAAAAGTATTATTTTTGAATCTGGAATATGGAAATAAGCATTGACAACGCCTCAAAGTCTGTCATTAATTCATCAAGCAGCGACAACATATTATACATGAATGAAAGTGATCAACGAGCTTTTGAGACTGTAGGATGATGAGCTGATGGTAATTGCAAGCATTTTTTGCAGACTTTTTGAAATGGTCTTTAAATAGAACTTGTTTCGTGAATACACATTATACAATGAAAGCATAACAATTATCAGTATGCTTTGATTGTTCAATAGAGAGATGCATTAGTAATTACATCGTTTACATTTTCTGAATATTTAATGAAGGAAAACATTTTTTGTTAATATGGCGTTACGTAATTGTGGACGAGCATACAATAACATTTTTACAAAATTTTATTCTACCAGACTTTGTTGCAAGTTGACGACTCAATAATAATTATTGAAATGGTTAATTTATTTAACAAAACGACATTCATTCGTGCTTGGAATGTGTGAATCCTTCAATATTATATATTATTGTTTATTAAAAGCATTCATGTTTTTTCAAGTTTATAATTGAAGATCATCGACCGCTCGTCAAGTTTCATGAAATAGACGAACAGTCATTAAACTCCTGAACTGCATCAAAATCAACATACAGCTGCTTGTTGTATTTTATGACTTTTATTTTTAGGTTTTCAGTTGAATCTGAAGGCAGGTTTAACATAAAGTTAACCGAAAATAAAAAAAAAAGTTTTATTTTATTATTGTTAAATCTGTCGCCTGAAAGGTGTTGTTCAATTCGAGACTTTTCGGTTAACGCCAACCATGTACCTTTTAAGGCATCTTTACAAGAAGCTTGATTGATAAGAAAAAGTTAAATCTATTATTGGAGTTCTGATATGCATGTTATAATATATAAACGCAGACTTTTTTTAAATCCTACAATCAGAATATTTATTTTATGAACATAAATTCTATTGAAATGTTCATAAAAGTTGTTTATTAAAACTTAAATTGACGTTGAAAAATCTTCCAAGCAATAACCATTTCCATTTAATTTATGATTCTACTTTCATTGCCATTCAAAAGTATTCAAAAGTATACCGAGCATGCAAAATTTTTTCAGCAAAAGTTTATAATATTACTCTAATACTTAAATTGCAGCAGAGTGCACTTTTTTGTTTGTTTGCTCATGACACAATTCAAGCAATAAAGCCTGACTTAAAGCAGAACATAATGTATTTTAAATATTTCCAGTCTCAATATCTTTTATGTGATTAAACTAGTTTTTCGTTTAAACTCCATCACTTTCTAGTTTTTTCGTATTGCTAAAAGTATTGTTGGTCAGACACATACTCATGTTAGTCTAAAATATTTATTTGCAATCATTTCTGAACAGAATAAGCACTTAATAATTCTAGAAAATATTTCAAAAACAAACTACTTTCATGTGAAAATTTTAACCTCTGTTGTTTCAATTGTTATATCTTCGAGGCAATTACAAAATTGTAAATTAGAAGTGCGGAGTTGTTGATTCCCTCATTTAAAAACCATTTTACCATTTTCAATTGTAAATAAAGTAATCAAATCAAGAGAACAATCACTGAATAATTTAGTGCAAGGGCAAAATCCAATTAAATTGCACACAAAAGATATCTCATTTATGCGTGCATTATTATTCGAGATCCCGAACTGCCATAGTACAGCATAAATAATTTATTCCTTCAAGCAAGAAATGTTTCAATTGCCTCACTCCTCACTGTATTTGGAATCGTAATATCGAAATGAATATTTTGAAATATTTTCCCTGAAATCAACAAGGAGTAATATTTTTGAGGGTTGGAACTACAGGACTATTCCTTTCTTCAATTTTATGGTGGTGCATGTTAAACATACTAAAGAGATGTTCAAAATAAATTCAAGATGAGGGTGAAAGATAATAATCATGCCAACTGGATGCAACAAATATCACATTCATTAACTCAATCCCTTTTAGATTTTTACCATGGTGAAAATATTGATTAATTTTCTTCAACAACACTCTCACTTGTCCTGATCAAATGTTGTTCCCAATTAAGTCACGGAAATTATTATCATAATCTATTCCACTTCAAAAAACACAACAAAATTAAAAAAAAAATGTTTATTTACCGTTTTTATATTAAACTATCAAATTTAATGATTTGATATATTATGTTATTTTACAAAATCTGTTTGAATAATTCAAAAGCAATCGCAAAACTTTTGTTTTCATTTCGACCAAATATGCATTAAGCTGTAAACTTCCAAATTGGTAAGCAACTATGCCAGATTAGTTTTACTAGTTTTTTATTTGATTTATAGTTTGAACGTTTGAATTGATTAAAAGTGTTCGTAAATATAACTCCAAAATATATGAGACGGAATTTAAAGACAAGTAAAGTGCACATGGTCTTTTTAAATTACTTCAAGTATATGTTTATTTACAAAGAAACCTTTCTAAAGAATTAATAAAGTTCTATTTCGTTGATCAGCCAAATAAAATCTTTTAATTATATGTCAGTTTCTTTGAAATTCAATGAGATTTATTTCATTGCAATTTGGGTAAAATTAACTATGTTACATAGATCAATAGATTGAGGAAAATTAGAACTCGCATACATAAATAAGCTTTATGAAAATTTTAAGTTTTATTTTGTAGAATAATGATTTTGAACCAGCTAGATCCATTAATAAAAACTTTCGATTTGTAACAAGCTTCCTGCTCTTTCTAGACTTTTTAAATTAACCGTTGCTTTTTTTCAAATGGATATGTAGCAAGATTTTTAGTATAGGTTTGATTTTTTAAAATGGTTGCAAAGCACTAACAACATATTTGCAAATTAGTCCAAAAATATTTAGCACCTTCTCTTCGTGCAAGAAAAATTAAATAATAAAAATATCAGATCAAACAATGATGGAAAGTATTGCAAGCAAATACCTAAATAGATCAAAACCAAACAACAATATTCGATAATAAATTTGAAAATAGCTTAATTTGAAAATTTTTCTACGCTCTAAATTACATTGTATCTAAATAATTTAAAATTTGTGCTTTTAAGACTTGATGTCCTAAAAAAAAATCTGGCTAAATTCTGTAATTATTATTGAAACCATCAATTTTCAATTTGAAACAATTTGTATCCAAATCATACTCAAATTTAGGTGTATCGTAGCATACTCTGAAGTTTCTTTTTGGGTCAATAAGAGTTTTAAGCTCATAATATTGAACATCTATTATTATTATTATATTAGAGACTTTTCAATTAGTATATTATCACAATTAAAACTGATTTAATAAAACTTAAAACATATCAGTCTAAAATGACAGTAAATCTACAGTTTTTATTAAGAAATTTTTGAAACATCCGAAACTTAAATGCTTTACTGAAGATAATTGATTTTAGTTATACGTATATCAATTAAGTGTTTTGCGTTAAATTAGTATGATATATCTAGGAAAGTGTACAATATATCAAAAAGAAAGTGAAATTTTCTCTTTGTTTTTCGTTGAAAACTTATTAAAACGTGAAAGACAAAACAAAAATACTTTAATTGGTGATTTTAACTTAAGTGCGTAATTTAAATTTTTCCACGAAATATTTTTCAAATAGAATAATGTTTCATAATGTACAGCATTACATCAACTTTAATTAGTTTCTGTTTTTAAAGAAATTCAGACTTATGAAAATTAAAAGCAGAAAATCAAAATATTATCAAAGAAAGGAGGAAATTACAATATAAACTGCAAAACAGGCTACAACTTGTTTGTTTTAGTCTTGTCATTTCGTTTCTAATGGACTTTTTGAGTCAATAATGACAATAAGTTATTCTATAATTTTCAGAACGAGCTGCTAAAATATTTTTCAATAATAACCAGCCAACTTGTATAGTAACTAACCGCACTCTACTTATTTAGTTATGGGTGAAATTCTTTTAATATATTTTTACATCATTATATAGATATAGATTCAAAGAATCAGTGACTAATAAAAGAAATAACGATAATCATGAAAAAATAAAATGATTTTTTAAGTTAATTTTTATGCATAATATGTTGAGTATGCTAAAACATTAATATTAGTCAATCTACTAATAAAGAGCTTAATTAAGTAAAACATTTTAAAACAAATAATTTACATGATCTGTTCGTTGTCCAGCATTTGAGTTTTTCGAAAGTGAAAGAAGCTATTTTTAAAATAAAAAATATGATAATATTTACATCAAAATTTGAATGCAAATTGAACATAATGTCAAGTTCATGATGTTCAAATCGAGCCTGAAGTGGAACAGTTTTATATAAAAATCAATTTTACATTCATTGTTTTTACAATACAAGTTACTGAAACATGATCGAAACTTGTTACATCAATGAGTTCTCACAGTAATATACTTTTAATTCATGATGTTTTTGACTTAAATATTTCATTCTCAAAATAAAATTAAAAAAACAATGTATCGTTCAATTTTCTTAGCACGAATATAATAAAAATTAAAATAATATAATATATTTAAAATGTTGATAAAATGTACAACTTTTTATTACAGATACATTTTCAATAATCTTCTAGACATATTTACAAGTTCCACAAGCATTGTTTTTGTTTAGTTGAAAATTATCAAGATTAACAAAATTAATATAGTACAATGTGTTTCTGCATGACAGCATACGTTGCTGTTTTTATTTTTCGCACCGTTTGTCGTCTTGTAAAAATTTGACAAAGGTAATAATTAAAAAAAAAAAGTTTTAGGATATATAATATGACCCCAAGAAACCACTTCCATGATAAATATTCATTCAAATTATTTTTTTTATTTATAAAATCTTTTATGGAAAACATTCTGACCTATAAATTTTGACAGGAAAATTTTACAACTGTTCATGCGAGAAAGTTAGTGCTGATATCTTTATTATATCTTAATATATAGATGATAAAGTATCATGGATATGATTGTCATAAGTCAGAAAAAAAATAAAGTGCTTATCCCGGATAACACCTTTACGGAAAATCAAAGACAATTATAAATAAGCTAAGATGGTTCATTCATATAAATCTTATATATATTCCATATATATATATATTCGTGTTATTAGACTTTGGTATTTTTGGAATTCTTTAATATCATAGCACATTACATGAAACCTGGGACAGCCATGATATTCGGGACACTCGATTTTCTTACTTTCCGGAAGAATTTTTTGATTTTTGTAAAAACAGATAGTTAGAGATTAGTATAATGTTTGTTTTCAATTTAGTAGAAATCAAAAAATCCTTCCGGAAAGTAAAAAAATCTTGAGTGTCCCGAATATCATGGCTGTCCCAGGTTTCATGGAATGTGCTATATATAACATTGTTCTTCTATTAAGTATATTTATTATAAATTACAAAATTATGTTTATCACGTTGATACTGTAGTACACATTCACATCTGGTCACATATTACTAGAAGGTAATGTTTATCAAATATTTAAAGAATTTTGATCCACAAATAAATGAAACTCTGTTCAAATACGTAAGTCCGCAGACGGACGTAAAACTTTGTTTGCATCCTTGAAAACGTGCAAGGATTGATGGTAAAAAATCGATAAGGATTATGTCACATATTAAAATTGGTATTGAGCTCTGCCACATACTGAATCTATACTTTCAAGGAAGCATTTTACCTCAGAAGAGTGATTGCAGATCAACTAGTCTTGAAAAAAAAGGTAATATTGCAATATTGTAAACAGCTATTTTAAAGAGTTGCAATTATGCGATAATTTTTTATTGAGATATTGCACGTAGATAGTATTTCCCACAACGCAAGATAATATTAATTGTTTGTAAACAATATAATATGTTTATCATTCAATTCATGTGATTTCGCTAAAATAAAATATTATAACTTTTTTTTACACATAACATACTATTGATGATGATGGTACTGCTGATTTCAACGCCTTACAACTTTCAGACGGTAAATTCATAAAATAGTTTGAAAAAGTGTTGCAAAAGTTCATGATAAATTAAACTGAACATGATACTAAATCAAACTCACAACTAAAGAGGAGTTTTCCGATGCTTCGAGTTATTGAACCAAAATGCTCTAAATTTATATTATTGGGAACAAATATGTTATTCCCACGAGCATTGTTGATTCAACTGACGACAATGGCAACGCAATTACATAATAAAGTTACCAATTCATCCATAGCGGCTGCGAAAAGTCTTCCACATAATATATCGTATTCAAGTTCACATATAAAAACTGAATGTGAACCAACATATGAGAGCTCGAGAGGTGAATCAAGTTGTTAAGATAAATCACTTGACAAGACCTTGACAGATTTTTATGCTCAATTGAGAAAGACTCTGTGCTACTACATTATGTCCTGATAAGAATTATTATTGTAGCAAAAAGTGAAGAGTAATTCTCGAAAATGTTTTACAATTTGTATTTATAAATATTTTGTCATGTTGAGTAATTGCTTATCAGATCATGTGTGTGATGCTTCCAAAGTTATGAGAACATAACAGTTTTCATAATATTGATTTCTAATAAAGATTTAAATTTTATCGACAACATTTTATTGAATTTAAAAAATCATACTAAAAGCTGTATGATTAAAAAAACAGACATTCTCTTTTTAAAGTAAATCTGATTAAAGTTCATTAAAAAGAACTACAGATCCGGTTGAATTTGATTCATTTCATCAGCTAATCCTTAATTTGGTGTTTTGATCTGTAAGTTCATAGTAGCTGTGTGATATAGAAATGAACGCAAATTAAATGTATTCATTCATGCATTTAGTTTTATTTAAAAATTCAGAACAATAATAAATTCTGCATGTGTACAGTGTAAACATATGCAGGAATGGATTGAAACATTATTTGGCTGACAAAACTCATCATCGTCAATTTTACTATGCACATTGAGAATGGAGACACAATAATATAAACACTATAGATGCTGGTTTTATTGTTCAGCATAAATTACCAAATCTGACATCAATGATTTTGAAACATTTTCAGATAATTTGGCAACAGCGCAATATATCAAATACGGAATTAAAATGACACATTTGTGCAATGCACGTCACGAAAAAATAAGCTGTAGATAACATAACCGTCCATCTATCTGTGTACAAATTCATTTCTGGAATAATTGAAACTACAATCATATTTTATAATGGGTAAGTATGATTTTTCATTTTTTACGTTTATTGAGTTCAGTAGTTTACAAATTTAATCGGTTGAAGTGAGTTTGAAATACTTGAATAAATTTCTCACCAAAATTTAACTCCAATATGGCTCAACAAATTTTAATTTGGCTTCATTTCGGAAAATCTATCCTATGTATCCATCATTATATGTTTTATTTGTGATATTAATTTCCTACGATGTATTCAAAATATTTTTTGTACCTTACCAAAGAGCATTGAACGTACACGAACTGTGGAAATGAATTGCATAACCGTTTTTCTTGCAGCCACTCTTATGTGGTATGCATGTATAAATATTTTATGTACTTATAACAGCTACATCTGATTAAGAGCTTGGCATTGAAATTTCTAAAATAACGCTCATGAACCCATGAAAGAGACCAATTAAACTATTGATAGATCAACAAATTCATATTAACCAACAACTTACATCATTTAGAACTACGATCGTATTTTAACATTCAAGAAATAGCCGGTTTTGATAATAATTTAAGAATGTTTTGAATTGCTTTCATATATTCAAGAGCTAAACTGAATGCAGTAATATTTATAAAAACAAAACTCCCAAGCAGAATCATGGATAAAAATAAAGCTTTTTTAAGTTAATATTTTAAAATAGTCTAAACCGTGTTTTACAACTTTATTAATTTATTTTAATTATAGCTTTTGAATCGAGACGTTGAAAATATCAAATTTGGTACTATAGATTTTTGAAAGGTGATAAATCCAAGAGCAAGATCACTAATAATTGGTTCGAAAGCAATAAAGTAACCTTTTGTCTTTTCCGTCCAAATGCCGAAGAATCCAGTTCTTTGACTCGGTTCAATGTTTTTATAGGTTGCTTTTATATTACAAGCAAAATTTACAAAATTACTGAAATTATCTTACAAGGCTCGCAGATGTATTTTTCAGCCGTGAACTGAAACCAAAGAGAAAAATCCCATCTTAAAATGTTTCTTTAATGTGAGTAGAGAATTTAAGCTTACTTAAATAATGTAGGGAAAAAATGCGCTTATGTGACAAAGATGCAATGCCGCTGTATACGTTAAAGTTAAGCATGTCATTTACAAAATATTAAGTAAAAATAAATAAAAATAGAATTCACTATGACGTTATCAATAACTTTAAAATTGAAGGAATATTTTCAGAGGGAAAACTTTTCAAATGAACAAATATTATTATTAAATGAATTGTGTATGTTAGAGAATAACACAATTAACATGAAATTAACACACTTTTAAGTTTCAATGATCCAGTTTAAAGTTACATGTTTGGTAAAATTAATGACATTTCCCAGCAATGCACACTTTTATAGCCTTGATGAAAAGCTGATTTCGCATAGTTAAAAAGTATGAGAAAATAGAATGTGACACAAATTTCATTCATTAGTTTCATACATTTTTATATGCTGTTTCGAGTCGTGAATTTTATTTAAATATTGTATTTCCTATGAAACCATACATTTTATTTTTTTTTAATTGTCTCTCGTGTGGTATTTGTTTGGTAATTGAATAAAAATTAACAGTGCGCAAGCATGAGAATGGTATCAACGAAAAAGATTTTGTATTGTTGATTTCTTTGCAAACGATTGAACAAAAATTATTAATATTTTTAATTACAATTTTTAAGACGAAAGGCAGACTCAAACCGAAGAATATTCTGCAAAAAAATTATGCATAATTTTTTTTGTTTCCCTGCAACAAAACATTACTTGAATTTTGCCGAATGTTTTGACCAAAACTAACACAAAAATTAAATTCTGCACACAAAAATGACGGAAAGATCTGAGTAAACAAGGAGTTAACACAAGAATGCGTTACATTTATTGCAGAACATTACGCAAATTTGCAGAATATTCTTCTATTTGAGTAGGCCTTAACAAATTGGCTTATAAATCTACGATAGTAGAATTTTGGCCTTTTTGACCTTATATCTATAGATATACTTTTCTTATAAAATTTTCTCTTTACTATATTATAAAAATTAGCAAAATAAATGTAAAATGATTAAGACCCATTCACATATAGGTACACACAAAAAATCTGGATTCTCGCGTATTTAAAATGTGGACGCTTTCGTATTTTTAAAAGTTAAATAACATATATTATTTTGATTTGTTTCGTTCGATAAAATTATTTTGTTGCATTCATGTACAAAATTTAGTATTTGTAATTGGATTGCATGAAGATTTATTATTGAAATATATATGAAAATTTCAAATTTTATTAATATATAGCATATTATAAGCAATTTTCAGCACTTTCAGTTTGCATATAAAATTCAATGAATTGATCGATTCTCAGTATTTTCTAATACTGTTTAATAACGATCAAAAAACTTAAGATCAAATCTTTTGAACACTACAAATTTCAAAAATTAAAGAATAAAGAAAATTGTTAACAAGCTGTTAAAAGCCAAAGTATTTCAATTATCCAATATCTCATTCAGTATTTTTTTTGCTTTCATTTTTTGAGAGTTTGATAATCTTTGAACAGTATTCAATTTCTTAAGAATTACAAAATTGTGTGATTAATTCAATAATAAATCAGTTTTCTCATACCGTTTCGTTTCCATTATTAAGTGGTAAAAGTTTGGTAATTCCACTTGGATTTTAATGTGATTTTATTTTCTTGAAAATCTTATTTCACAGAATCCAAAATTGTTAAAGTTAAAGTTTGTGCAAAGCTTCAAACACATTTTGGAGTCGACGTCAAACTCTCAACTAAAATGTTATAATTTGAACGTTCCGGCCCTTTTAAAAGCATGTTGGATAATACTCCAGGTAATTTAATTAACTATTAAGCCTATTAAGTAATAATCTCTACAAAGATAAATTTAATAGAAAAACTAAATGTGTAACGTTCAGTGAAATTTTAACAAATGGTGCATGAGCTTTTAGCATTAACCAAGTTAATAAAACTTATTCAAGATTTGAGTGCGCCCATTATAAAAGTTTAAAAATATCAATTTTGGTTTATGTGTTGGTGCATGCATGCAATATGCCGAAAAGACAAAAATTTGATTTAAAAACATAATAATCGAAATATTATTATTTTTTTGTCGTGATCCTAAGAAAAGTTTTAGTTTTTCATTTGTTAAATAAAGTTAATCAATGAGTCTAACTTTTTAGACAAAATAATTGTATTTTTTACTATGTGCGAAACAAGCATTCATCCTGAAAATCTAGCACATTCCCATTGAACTCAATACATCTTTGAGAATAACTTGAACAAATTTAATTAAAGGTTGGTAATAAATTATATGCGAAAAAATGTTCAAAAATATTTAGAATATCTAGAGAATATATACTGAACGAGATGAAAACTTTAAATAAAAATTCCATTTTTTTGCATTTATAGTTTAGATAAATTCAATTTTAAAACTGCGTGTACTCTTAAGAAGAGCAACAAAATTAATATGTATCTGGGGAAAACGGTAAAATTCTTGCTTAAAATTTGACTTTGAATGTGTTTTAATAGTTTTAACAGTGATGCATGATAACTTACAAACAAACAAAATTAGTTTAACTTAAATAAAATATTGCAAAGAAGTTAGAGTAAATATATATTGTTTGCTCTATGGCATAGATAATTGATTTTTTAGTGTGTATCATTTATTTTATTAAATAAAAAATATTTGAAAAATTTCTTGGCAAATTTCTCTATTGCATATGAATAATATTAAACTGAGAATTGCATAAATGTTAATTGTCATATTTTTTGTATAAAGTACGTATTTATGCGGTAAATGCTTTGAATTATTATTTTTGAAAAGATGATTATTCAACAAAAAGCTGTACTAATTGTGGGAAAATATTTTCAGATGTTTTAAAAACAATGCGTTATTAAGTGATAATTAAGTAATTTGTTTTAACTTAACAGTGTAGTTATATTTTGGTAACATCCTGGTTTGAAAGCATTAAGGTTTAAAATGAAAATTATTTTAAACAAGTTTCGAGACAAATTTAAAATATTTTATGCATTTAATTGCTTTAAACTGGTTTGAAAATTTTATATTTTAAACCCAGTACTGATGTTTTATCAAATATATGTTGTATCCAAATATAATTGCACAATTGATTGCCTATCAAAACATTCTATTTCATGGAATATTCAAGTTTTATAATATTTTAATGATGTTTAATATTTGATGCAAAGCACATGCCGATTAAAATAGATACAAATAATAATTTAACAATTTAATTCAATGCAAACTAATCAACGCCGAAAAACCATTCAATAAATTGATTTTATGTTTGCAATAAAATTTAAACGGCTTTTGAAGCTTAATAATTTGCGAAACCTCAATAGCTCTGAAAGTTTGCGAAAATAAATTATTGTGCAAACAGAAGTGAGAGCGACAAGACACAAAAAAAACAAACGATTCTAGCTTCCCGAAATAAGAGCAGCGTTATGAAATTAGGTACCCATTAAGGTCAAGAAAGCCACTTTGCGTTTTTAGACGTAAATTTAGAAGAAAAATTGTGACCGTGAATGCAAGCTCTAGTCAGGATGTCACAAGTCAACGTCCGAAGCATATAATATTTCAAAGTGTAAATTTAAGCTAAACTTAATTTAAAGTTGCATTTTATTTAATTTTTCTTAAAATGCAAAAGACAAGCTCATTACAGTATATATATTTTTCAAAGCTTTTTTACAAGTTACGAATCCACATCGCCACAAAGACAACAACAAAACGCATAGTATATAATAATTTTTTAATCGTTTTTGTTTTACCACCGCGCACTGATTTTAGAAGTATATGAGAAAATTGTCTCATTATGTGTTCAATGCACATGTTATAATTTAAATATGTTTAAAACGAAACATGAAAACAACATAAAAATAGCTGAAATGGATAAATTTAGACTATAAATATTTATTTTCGTTGCTCTCTTTAAACTGTGAGCTTGTTTTCTGTTTTATAACTAAAAGTGCATGTGGATGACTTTTTTTGATCTGGCGATATCAAATTTCAAAAATTTGTTCCAATTTAAATAATTGTACATCATCAAATATTTTGGTTAATATGAGAAAACTCAGGTTTAATCAATCGCAGTCAACAAAAAGAAACTGAAAGTTAAATTTACATCTTACATTTTGTAAAGTTCATAAAATATCAACAAAATGAATCGAAATCACAAAATTGGTTTTCCGATTGAATTGAGAATAAACCGAAGACATTTTCAATCGACGATAAAAATGTTTATATTTGTTATTAAAGAAACCGTGAAATTTATTTCGTTTTTTCAGTTTGTTTCAGTTTTTCAACGAAATACCATAAAAAGGCGAGTAAAAAATAAATAGACAAAAGCATAAAGACCAAAAGACGTTCGTTCTGCTTCTTTATTGATATTTGTGTTTTTAGCTCCATGAACCAAACATATGTTTCAAAAGCAAATTTATTCGAGATGCGGACTAAGATTTCATGTGTGCATTTAGTAACCATATCTAATGACGATAAGACTTTTGAAATCAAAAGAATGAGATAGTTTCAAGCCTATAACTAATCATTGTGGCCAAGTATCCAAAATGGTTACTACTTTCTGCACATTTTTTTTTATGAAATATGTTGTACAAACAAAACGAAAAAGTTCAGAACTTCACATGCTGTAATTATTTTTGTATTAATAAAAGTTGATATTTCAGCTGAATTAAAATGTGGTTGAACTTCACTAAGAAATTATAAATGCTTTGAGACTGGAGTCTGTTAAATATAAAGCATTTGCATTCTGTCACTTTCTAAAATTTTATGCAGTTGTCCTTTTTAGTATGAATATTGAGAAATTGACTTGCGCTGCTTGCATCTATAGTTTGGCAATATTTAATCAAACAAAGAAACCACAGTTTGCCTTAAGTAGAACACAACGTTTGAATTTCGTGATGCTCAAAATATATTCAAATTTAGAAAGTAAAGCTTTTCAGTTTTTGATAAAAACATAAAGATAATAACCTTTTTTCTTGTTAATGAAGTTTTTCCATGATTTGCAACTCAAATTTAAATAAAAATTTATAATCGATGAAAACGAAATTTTATGCTAATTTACTTCAATTCAAAATATTTTGGAAATAAATAAATTTTGATCATGCAGACCGGAGTTATCTGCAATTATCTGCATTCAACAATTTAGTTGCAACAATAAATATAAA
Organism: Parochlus steinenii; assembly: GCA_038502155.1. Lineage (NCBI taxonomy): Eukaryota > Metazoa > Arthropoda > Insecta > Diptera > Chironomidae > Parochlus > Parochlus steinenii. Next base: position 247,794 of record JAXCIN010000021.1, on the reverse strand, counting down.
ACTATTTTTGTTGGATCGATTTTATTTTTATGCAAACATAAAACATGATAAAACCTTGGTCTGGCAAATAAATATGTCTGAATACATTAATATTTGTTTGGCAGTGTTTAAGTAGAAAAATTAATCAACAACACTATATATACATAGTAAATATTGATTATTTTTGTCAAAAAAAATAAAAAAATGAGAAAATTCAAAGCTTTCGATAAGAAAAGTATATATTTTAGGACTAAAGTGTTGTCGACATGTCTATGAATTTAGACATTTGCATCGATTACATAAAAATATTGTATGATAAAAAAGTTGTCTCAAAAATTAAGTCAATTTTATCATAATAACATAATATTTTTTGAATAGAAGCAAGCAACCTATATTAAATTGAGCCCTAAAATTTTTTGTAAGCTATTTTCTAGCTACATGAAATAAGGCTGATGGTATAAGTTAAGTAAGCAACTGTTTTGCAATATACTTATTCGACTAATTCATATAAAACATTTATTGAAATAACTTATTAAAAAAAAAAATATGAAAAGGTGAAGAAACTTACTTGGTCTAGGCTTGAGTGAAATAGTATCCAATTTAAAAGCTTGCAGTTATTGGCTTAGCTTGTATAAATTATTCAATTTGTAATTTATTTTAATTATTCTTTAACTTTTTTAACATTTTATTCCTCATGAACTAAAACTTTTCTGCTAATATAATTTTTGTAGGTAATTCTAGCAGCACTTTAATAATTTGCAATCATTTTTTAGGTAATAATAATCTGTTTTGGTCCGAACCTTCACAATTTTATTTTTTCTGATTTTCATTCACTTTTGCGACATTACGTCCTTTTTGTTCGGTGTTTCAGAAATTGTAAAATTCTACCATTTGCAAACACAAAATACGTTACAAAAATAATAAAACACCAAAAGCAGTCTTATTGATTCACTATATTACTAATTGTAAGCTTTAATACACGTTAATTAATTGAAAATATTTTTAACATAAAAGAAACACATCTTCACCGATAGAAGTTTTCTTTTGAAATGAATTGAAATGTTTTAAATTTAGTCAGTCGTATGCAACAGTCAACTAAGTTATATGAAATATCTCGCAAGTTGGCTGGTTATTGCAACTTTACAAAATTCTTTGAATCTAAATTATAGCATAAAGCCGACGAAATGATAAAACATTCCCAAAAAACATTATAACAAGTTTGTATAAAATTGCAAAGCAAGTATGTTACCTATACATTTTTTGTGAACTCATATATGATGAGATTCTAGAAAATTTGAGAATTAAACTCGCTGTAAAGATATAGATATAGTTGTTTTGGATTTTCAGATATATAGACAGACAGACAAAAAATCTGAAACTTTGAGAGTACTTTTGAAGAAAAAAAACAACCGCTTGAAACCGCGCATAAAACATTGAAAACATTGAAAACATTATAACCCGGTAGCAGCTTCACAGTGCTAAAGCTATAAATTTGAGGGGCTAAAAAGTAGTGGTAAGCTTAATTATTTAATTAAATTGACCTTCGAATGGTCCCTAAAACACCGCTAATCAGTTCAATATATTCATCCAATCATTATTCATTGAAGGAAAATCTCAAAATTTTTCATAGATAGCCAAAATCTTTGTGCGCATCGTCAGAAAAAATTTTGAAAAAGTGAAAAATCTTAATTAAGATGTCTAAACGGACTGCAGAGGATGCTAGCGGTGGCTCATCAGCATCACAGCCACCGATTAAGAAGGTGCATTTTGAGCCGCACTTGATTGGTCCTATTTCAACTCTGGAAGAAATGGACATTAAAGTGCTCCAGTTTCAAAATAAAAAACTAGCTCAGGTAAGCAACACCCACACTTTATTATTTGCCTTTCTAGACCAGATTTCATTCCCTAATGTTAACTTTCCGAATTTTGAATAAAACTCTTAACATATCTTTTTCTGGAACTCTCACTGGATCTCATTATTATCTATTGTAGAGGATTGAACAACGTATTAGATGTGAAGCAGAGTTAAGGAACCGTATTGAACAGCTGGAAAAGCGACAAATGCAAGATGATGCCGTTCTAAACGTAGTAAATCGATACTGGAACCAACTCAATGAAGATATTCGTGTACTTTTACAAAGGTTTGATGCAGAGACTGCTGACGAATTGGAGAATAAAAACGAAAATGAAGTGACCACGTCGTTTTTGATGCAATTATCAACCTGGGACAAAGAAGAGTTGGACGAAAAGTTGGCCAATCGAGTGCAAGTTTCCAAACGCGCTGTAGCCAAAATCATTCAAGTATTTGACAGACTGATGCAGCGTAATGAAAAGATTACTTTGAGCCTAAAAGCGCAAGGTAACGAGATTGCTTCATAAAATAAATTTTCTGGTCATAGAATTTGAATAATGTACTTTAAGTAATTTTTTTAGATGGTACAGCAAATGCTGATGAAACTTTGCGTCAGACGACGGCAGAGTTGATGGTAGAGAATAAAAATTTGCAATCTCAGAACACAGAGCTTCACGAACGGTATCATACAATCTCGTTAAAGATTTCAAAATCTCAAGTATGTTTTTTAAATCAATATTATTTTAATGCAGTCTTTAGAATGTTTTCAATTGTAGGATGCTCTAGCTGGCAAAGAAACCGAAGCTGCAGAATTGACGAACCAAATTGATGAATTGCAGTACGAATTGGAAAAAGTACGCTGTCGTAATGATAAGCTGGAAAACCACTTGGCTGAAGCTATAGAGAAGCTGAAGTCACTACAAATGCATGGAAATGATGACAAATCCGCCCAAAAAGATGGCAAAGATACAAATTCGAAATCATCGAGTGGAAATGGAGGAGCTACTGGTAGTGGATCTTCAATGACAAGTGTTGCAGCCCAACATTTGGAAGACTTGCAGAAAGAGATTGAAGAGTATCGTGAGCTTGCAAACAATCGTTTGCAGGAAATGGATAAATTGCATCAAGAACATCGTGAAGCTCTCAAAGAAGTAGAGAAATTAAAAATGGATGTAAGTATATTCTTAGTTTTTAAACAATGCAAAACTCTATCATACCTCGTTTTAGATACGTCAACTTCCCGAATCTGTTATCGTTGAAACAACTGAATATAAATGCTTGCAGTCTCAGTTCTCTGTTCTATACAATGAGTCAATGCAAATTAAAACAATGCTAGACGAAACGCGCAGCCAACTTCAAACCAGCAAAACCACACATTTGCGTCAAATTGAGTTTATGGAGGGCGAAGAATTAGTGGCTCAGAAGCGATCACGTAGTGAAATGATTCAACTAGAAGATTTACTTGGTCAAGCTCGTCGCGAGTACGAAATGCTGAGAATTGAGTTTGAGCAGAATATGGCGGCAAATGAACAAACTGCCCCTATAAATCGAGAAATGCGTCATCTGATTACATCACTTCAAAATCACAATGGCCAATTAAAAGGAGAAGTTCATCGTTACAAACGTAAATATAAGGAAGTTAATGTTGAGATCGCTAAGATAAAACTCGAGTTGACGGCTAAAGTAAACAGTACTCAGGCTAGAGATGAAGCAGCTCTGAAAATGGAACAAGAAGGAAGCACTAGCCTTAAGGACGAACCATCTGATGGTAGTGGTGGAAGTGTCAAAGATGAAATTGGTAATTCCAGTGTTAAATCAGAATCAGAAGATAATGAAGGTGACAGTGACAAGCCGGGTGTTAAAGTAGAAAAGACTGGCGATGCCCTCAAAAAAGAAGACTCACCAGGAGTTAAATCTGATAAAGATGCCAAGGAAGCTGCTGTTAAAAAAGAGATTAAAGTGGAAGGCGATTTAGTTCGTGAATTACGAGGTCAGCTGAAGAAAGCACTGAATGATCAAAAAGAAATGAAACTTCTTCTAGACATGTATAAAGGTGTGCCTAAGGAACAGAGAGACAAAGTGCAGCTGATGGCTTGTGAAAAAAAGATTCGTGCTGAACTTGAAGATCTCAAGATTCAAATGAAAAAGCTTCAGGAGAGCAAACGTGAGGAGCGTAAAAAATTGGCTGATGAGGACGCTCTAAGAAAAATAAAGCAATTGGAAGAACAAAAGTACGAGTTGCAGAAACAAGTAGCAAATCAAAAGCCACCAGATGGACAAACATGGGGAGGATATCGACCATTTGTTAGTAGTTTTTTAATTTAATGTTTGAATTTAAAATAAAACAAAAATCACATTTTAGGAAGAAGAAGCTCTTTTGAATGAAATGGAGGTAACTGGTCAGGCGTTTGAAGACATGCAAGAACAAAATTCTCGTCTAATACAGCAGTTGCGTGAAAAAGATGACGCTAATTTTAAACTTATGTCAGACAGAATAAAAGCCAACCAGATGCATAAACTATTGAGAGAAGAGAAGCAAGTTCTTGAAGAACAAGTAAGAGATCTTATATTTATTTGAATTTTTTATATTGTAGAATGAATGAATAATATTTGAAAAATGTTTAGGTTGCATCTCGGGAGGCTCAAATTGAGGCAATGCACACGGTTTTGCGAAAACTAGAAGAAAAAGAAAGAGTTCTTCAAAATACAGTAACAACAATTGAGAAAGAACTGGTGCTTCGACAACAAGCTATGGAGATGCATAAGCGCAAAGCCATTGAGTCTGCTCAGTCGGCTGCTGATCTGAAGCTTCACTTGGAGAAGTATCATTCACAGATGAAAGAAGCGCAACAAGTGGTGGCTGAAAAAACAAGCAGCCTTGAGGCAGAAGCCTACAAGACTAAAAGACTACAAGAGGAGCTTATTCAGTTTAGACGTAAAGCGGAGCGCATTAAAAACATGGAGATGAGTTGCACAACAATTGATGAGGTGATGCTCGAAGAGATACGTGAGCTGAAAGAAAATCTCACTTGTCCATCATGTAAGGTTAAACGCAAAGATGCTGTCCTCTCTAAATGCTTCCACGTATTTTGCTATGATTGTTTGCGTACACGTTATGAAACTCGACAGCGCAAATGTCCAAAATGTAATCAAGCATTTGGTGCAAATGACTACCATAGATTGTATCTTACTTAGTCAGCTGAAGTCCATTCAATATATTATTATTCAGTAGACAAATCATTGATCAATCTATAATTGATCAATGATTTGATTTCTGCTCACTGGACTTTTAATCTGAAGATTCTTTATCTTGTTTCATGTTAAATTTACGTAATAACTCTGCATTTTATTGATTAATTATTATTATTATTGATTTAAGACTGTATAGTAGCTCAGTTTACTAATAAAGCTAGTTGGCATTATTAACTTCAAATAAAAAATAATTGGTGTATTATTTTTTTAAAATTAGGACTTACCATTTATGTGCAGACATTATTTGAGGATCAATTAAAACAAAAAATTATTTATCGATTCTTTTATTCAATCAAATTTCTTTGATAAATTTGTTTCAAGTCTGATTATTCGCCGCCTGGTAAATTCGACAAGTAAATGCACAACAAGTTGTGTTCTTTAAGAAAAATTACCAGGAATTGCACAATGGACTCGGCTTTTTGACAAAATTATAAGCATTGTATAAATTATCTCATACATTTTTAGTTTTCTTGTCTTTTTTGTTATATTTTTAATATAAAAATCGATATTTTTTCATCATATTCTATTTACAATGACCTCTTCAACATATTGTTGCTGTAAGTTAAAAAATTATCGTGTTTTTTTTTTGGATTTTTCAAGATTTTTTTGTTTGCATGTAAAAGTTTTCTTGAACATTTTATATGAATTTAATAGTTTTATTACATTTAAATCTTTAATATAATTGTTTTTCTGAACACTTGGCAGTTTTCTTCATGTAATTCGGTAGTTTTACAATTTTGGAATTTATTTCATGTATGTACAAATGGTGTTTTTTCTTCGTCTTTTTTCATTATGATGTAAAAAACGAAAATATTATGGTTTTGGAAAATCCGTTAACAAATAAATACATAAAAACATTTTGTTTTGCATTCGTTTGCGTTAAGTTATTGCGTTTTTTTTTAGCATTTTATAAATTTCATTTAACTAGATTTATTATTTTACAGATTTTTTTTGGAAGCTTCTCTTTGCTTTAATTAAGTTCATTTGAATTTGTTTAAAAAAAGGGTCCTGTGAAAAATCTGCCATTCGTGAACGTTAAACAACAACAAAGGGTTGCAATCACATAAAAATCAAAAATGTATTGAAAATTGGAAGCAAATATATAAATTCATAACAAAAAAAGTCACCTAAAAAAATTCAACAAAAAACAAAAAAATATCCGCGATCATCCAGAAATAAAAATAATTATAATTTTCCTACATATTATTAATTAGTTTAATTCAAATTGGAAAAAACCATTTTTAGTCTATTGAATTTGTTTTTATATTAATAATAATTATTTAGAATTTTTGGGGTTTTTTGATTGAAAAATGTTCAAGACGTTCCACCTCCAATTCTTGCGCAGCCCACAACTCAACATTTATCTGTTGAGAGGACGACAATTTCAAGAAAAATCTTTTATCTGCAGCTGACATAAAGTTGGGACACTCAGTTGGGATTTTATATGACAGGCTTGTTACTTTTAGGATCTTTAACCGAAGTAATAAATACATGTGAAATTGTGAACAAACAAAAATAAATATATCATAGTTTTATTTATTTGCGGGCAGACCTCTCCCATTTGCCCTTACCCTCATATTTTTTATTTTATATGATTGATAATATTTACGGCTTGGTTTCTGTAAAAATTGTGACTAATGTCTTTTTCTGGCGATTTTTTATATGGAACTCTTTATAAATTTTAGTTTAACTTAACTTTATTACGGCCTGCATGTTTAAAATTTATTACAGGTTATCATTTTTTTTTTTCACAACTCCAATTCGTTTATTAATTTTAACAACGAAACAAAATATTGAGTTGCCCAAACTTTAAATGCCAAATACTACAGTTTTGCAAATTACCCTAAAATCTGAATTTCTATATTTCTCTTAATAACCCCGTTTTATGCAATATAGCAAACACTAAAAAACGGATAGAGAAACAAAAACAAACATTTTAAAGTAATTTAATTTAAAACCATTATAAGAAAAGTTAAGATATTTGAAGATGATTAAAAAATCTGACCGTTTTTTCAATTCAATTCTATTTAATCTAATTAATCTATTAAAAACCAAATATCTATATTTCATTTAAATCTAGATTTCGCAGTATTTAGGTTACAATTTTCACCTCATAACTTCAAATAACTTTCTGTAGGATTTTTTCACTTAAAATTAAACTTCTCCCTTAAGTTCTAAACTTTAGAAAATTATTTACTTTTTAGTTTTCTATCAAACTCCTTAACTATACAATGCATTATCGACTATAGAGCTTCGTGGAAGAGACCCAATCGAATCATCATTTTACAAAAGACTTGCTTTTTTTTTACTTTTATAGCAAATAAAAAAATGTATAATGTTTTCTGCTTTTTCTTAATAGTAGCGTTTTTTTCGATACATTCAATCAATTTGTAATCAAATGTTCAAATTTAATTTAATATGCAGTAATTTTACATTGAGTTTGTTTTGTCAAAAAAAAATCGCGTGATTTACACAATAAAGAATTAAAAGGTCAAATGAAGAAAGTTCACGAGGGGAGGCGCAAGAGGGCGTCAATTTTCAGCAAAAGCACAACTCTCGCCAGTTTTATCTGGCCGTGAATCGAATCTAGTATTTTATGAATTTCCTAAATTTTCGGTACTCCATTCTTGGTCTAAAATAAAAGATGATAAGATTTTTAAGCATTTATTTTTTTTCGAATAAAAAACTATACTTTCATTAAATTAAAAATCAAAAACTTACTATACAATAGGTTGATCAACCATCATATCGTCACCAGGTGAAGGTCTTGGCGCAAAGCCTTGAAGGTGAGGTGGCGTTTGGCGAACTGCACTAAATTGTTGCAACCTATGATGGTGTGAGCTATGATTTTGATAAAGATTATGTGAATGTCCAGACTGTTGAGGAAAGACGTAGCTACGGTTTCTGGGAGTGCGACGAGGTGAACGCGCGGTTACGATACGAGGCTGCTGCATCTCTTCTAATACAGACGGTGCTACATAAGTAAAACCCTGAAAGCAAAATTGATATTTTATAGCTGGATTGGAAATTGTTTGAAGTAAATAATACTCACTTGGAACATTAAATTGGCACTTTCGCTTAATGTAGACTCTTCTGGGGAGTCAATGGGTACCTGCCTTGTAAACTTTGTGTCGAATTGTGAAACATCGTCTTCACTTCGCTGTAATATAAAGTACCAAAATATATATTTTTCGAAATTCTAATTGACAATAAATAAGTATAAACAATAACTAACCAGGACTGGCTTGATTGGTGGCTCCAAACGTCTAGCAAATACATCCTCCCAATTTACATTTTTGAAGAAAGGATGCGTTCTAACTTCAAGCCCATCACCGGCTCCACTTCCAAGTCTCTGGGTTACCTGGCGCTTCATTAAACGTCGAATCAGATCGCGGGCGTCTGGTGTGAGGTAGGCGGGTAAATTTAGTTTTCCCTTTAATATCGTCTCTATAGTCTTTTTACGATTTTCGGCAGTGAACGGAGGTAGACCAGTTAACATATCAAACATAAGTGCACCTAGTGACCACCAATCGACAGCCTTGCCATGTCCACTCCTTGTGAGGATCTCTGGGGCCCTAAAAATAATAACAGTAGTTTTACATATCATGGAAAAAATATTATGCAATGTGATTTCTTTTCAATGTGAAGATATCTATGATAAAGTTGAACTTACATATATTCTATTGTGCCACAAAATGTATGTGTAACGATGCCTTCTTGAATGTGTTCTTTGCAGAGGCCAAAATCTGTGAGTTTGACGTGTCCTTGAGCATCCAAAAGGACATTCTCTGGCTTAAGATCACGATAAATAATTCCCAATGAATGCAAATGCTCTAAAGCTAAAATGATTTCATTTAAATAGAAACTGGATAGGAAGAAAAAAAAAACATGTCAGTACCATTTTTCAAATAGCTTTTAAAAAGTAAGTTACCATGTTGTGTCTTCGAGAAATATTCCTTCGCGTTCTAGATGCATAAACAACTCGCCACCACTTAAGTATTCTAGGATTAAGTACAGTTTTCCGCCGGTTTGGAATGCATAAACCAACTCCACAATAAATGGATGCTGTTGAGAAAATATTATTTATTTATTTAAAATATTATTATGTCATTCCGTGGAATTAATAAAATGTCAACATTATGTGATACAATAAAAAAAATAGCATAAAATTTTGCATAGTAAACAGGCAAGACAATACTTATAAATAAACAAGAAATGAACAATTTGTACCTTCACGGCCTCCAAGATGTTTCGCTCGGCTCTGGTATGAGCTGTGTCCTTTTGATTTCGCACTATCGAAGCCTTTTTTAATACTTTCATCGCGAAATGCGCGTTTGCATCCTTGCCTGACGTCTTTCTGACCTGTAACAACAAACAAACAAAATCAATAGTACAATTTTTAATCACTATGTTTAAATCAGTTGAAAATGCATTCGTTATCGTTATATTAAATTTATTTGTTGATAAATTCAATATAACGTCAACAATAATGAAAATTATAAATAATTGAAACAATTAAAGGGCGTCTAACAGAAACCATATCAATTCCGTTTAAAAAGTTTTTTTTAGTAAAACTGCACAGTTCAACAACAAACTCAATTCAATTCAAATCGTAATTAATTGATAATTGATATATTTTATGCAAACGAAATATGAACTTTTTTTTCCTTACGTAATTCAACAAGTACACAATATTTCCGTTGCAAACATTTAACAATTGAGGGTTGAATGAATAATGAAATGATATATCATCTTAAAGTCGATTCAAGCAAAAATATCCGTGAGCTTTGATTTGTTGTTTTATTTTGGAAGTACTAGATTAGTTTTTAGTAATCAAATTCAAGATTGAGTATAAAATAACAATTTTATATTTTTCATTGAAATAACCAGTTTAAACTTTCAAGCAATATTTTTAAACCACTAAATGTTAGACTACATTCTTTTAGAATTTATCATATTATAAATCAATTATATTATATGACATGAGATAATATCCAGTCCATAACCTTCATCCTTGACCCAATTTTCCTCTATCGGTATTTTCTACTCGTTTTGCATTTTTGCTTTGTTGTTGTTTCGTCATAAACGAAAACAAAACTGAATGCCGGAGAGAAAAGAAACAGTAATAACTGTTAAAACATTCCGCGCAGTTTCTTTTATTTGTGAACTATTTAGCTTTTCTTTTGAGAAGCAGAAATAGTTTTCATAAAGAATTTGCAACTCTTGATAGCCAACAAAGGCCGTTAAGGTACGTTACAATTACTTTTTATTTTATTCTTTGTATCCAATTACCGCTACAAAAACTGTTGGGTCGTTGCGGCAAAGCAAGGTGGGCTGTTGTTTGTGGGCAAAAAATGTATAGTAAAAAAAACTGATGGGATTATTGATTATCCGCAGAAGAAATGATTTTATTTAAAATGAATATTCATTTATGATTGTTGTGAGAATATTAACTTTTTCGAGAATTCAATAGTATAATTTTATGATTATTACAAAATAAGTAAACATTCCCTTTTATATTATCGGTAGACTTATTCATAAGAATTTTGCACGATTTCTATGGGTGTCTACGTTTATTGCTTTTTTTAAATTTTTTTTGCATTTACCCGACTGATTTTAAGTTCATATTTTCAATAAAGTTATTAGCATATATTGAATTTAGGATCGGTTTTTGTGAAATTGTATGATAAAAATGCATGCAGTATTTCTTATTATTGCAGATTCATAATAAATAGAATAATAACATAAATGAATAAAACTCTTTAACTTCAACCATTTATACCAAGAAGATGTAACCTTGCTCTTGGGTAACACCACGCATACAGTTTTCAATTCGTATTTATATTTTTCCGGTATTTACATACTCTTAAGTTATCTCACTCTCACAAAGGTTCTTATATGAACGTTAGAGAGAAGAAGAAAAATAATATCATGCAAGACTTTTAATGAAATTGAAAATACCTGAAATACTGCTGAAAATATTTCGTTTTTTTTTCTTCGCTGGCTTAAGTTGAAAGGCGATTACTTTATTATATTATCGCGTCTTCGTCTTTTTTATTTTTTCCAAATTCTTTGCAGAAACAAGTTTAATTTATGCATAAAAGCACTTTGGACCAAACAAAAAGATTTCACCAGATTTTTGTTTTATTTTCGAAAGAATGCAATCTCAATAGTTTTAACCATAAGAAAACTTTCCACCCAATAATATTCTAGAATACTGTGGAAAGATTGTTTTCGTTTTAATAAACAACATGAACAAATCGATTTTTATTACTTAAAGTGAACAAGAACTACCAACAAACCCAAAATAACCTAACGCTAAAACTTGAGTCAATATTTTGCTCCAAATTGTCTTTTCAATTATGAATAAGACACTGAATAATATTTTCATACGATTTGAAAAGACTGAGTTGAGTATAGGTATGTCAGTTTGTTGACCGATCTCTTTTTCACAGCCTTTAAGCATAAGCATTGTAAATGGAAATTGACGTGAATTGAAAAAGGTGTTGCCATATTTTTAAGGTTTTTGAAGGTCAATTGAATTTTTATTCATTCTTACGTCATACTGTCAACGCCAACTCAAAGAAGTTTTAAAAACAATCCAAATGCCCTGTAAAGGCAAGAAAGTAGATATGTTATACTTATACGTCAGCTACTAATGAATCTACAATCTACATCATAATCATTTGATATTACTAAACGTTGGATTACCATCATAATAAAGCAAACGGCACGAGTTTGAATAAGTTTGAGTATTTGAACCACTTTAGCAAAGTCTAGTGAATCATCATCAACTCCACAAAATTACTTTATATTAGACCAACTAAATAATAGTGGGAAAAACTATAAAATAAATGACAATCCTTCAATTTGGGATAATTTAAAACAATTATAAAGTTCAAAATAATGACGTCGAAATTTTGAAGCTATGCGAGGATATAACTTTTGGGAAAATATTTTGTATTCAAATTAACTGAGTACTGTAAACTTTTGAAAACCAAAGTGGCATCAATTAATTAAAAATATCTTCAATTAAGGGTCACTGTACTTCAACGTGCTTTTATTCATACGTGCTTTTATTCTCTTAATTCAATTAAAGTCACACAGTTGCAGTCTAGATTTGATAACAGCAAATAACCACTTTAAGGCGTACATGTTGTCTTTTAACGAAAAATTCCGAAAACATTAAAGACCACATCAATATTCAGTCAAGTGAATTTATTTTCAATCAACAATTTTATATTACGAGTTTTGGTCAAATATGTACCAGTTTACTTTCATTCGATTTCCTAAAACTTTTCGACCATTCTCAGAAAAAAATTCAAAATAATATTATTAGAAAATTTTTTTCAACGAAAAATATTTTAAAGATTTTTAAATAATTCCTAATTTATGAGTTTACTTTATCTAAAAAACTTACTTAAAACCAAAAATCAAGCAAAAAGATTTTTTTGCGAGGTTAAAGTTTTTGGTTCAAGGTACCTTGCTGGTGGTCAATAGGATGAATAGAAGCTATCATCTCTACATCAAAAAACGTAGGTTGAGAACCAGAAAAATTAACGAAAATTAGCATGTGCATGTTAATTGAGTTTTTTAGTTTGCTCTGCAAAAATCAAGCCTAACACTTCAACCAACGTTTGAAGCCAAACAGCACTTTGATGTCAAAACCAGTAACTGGGATTCTGAGATCATATACAATAAAAATCCAAAAGGAATCAGATTTAGTATTTTAATCGAAAAAGGAAACGAAAACTGTTTACATCGTTAATTTTGATTTTTAGACTGTTTTTTTTTTTTTTTAATTTTGAGACAATACCTTTAAACCAGTTTAATTATCTTCTAGGTGATTAAAAAATCTCGCAAAATTAATAATTTAAAATAGTAATTTTCATTGTGCAATTTCACTAAATAAAAATTTAAACGCTAACACAATTCCATCGTTTTGGAGATATCACCCAAGTAAAATAAATGTACGCACACAAATGTGTTAATTCACATGTGATTAGACCAACAAAAGCCTAACAAACTGGAATAAGAAGAACCACATCAGCGAGTAGGTTTGATAAGATTACAAATTGGTAGAAATAGCAAAAACACAATATTTTAAATTAAGTTAGACAAAATTTGTTCCACTTCAATCCATTTGTTTTCAGTTTGCTAATCAACAGCATTGGTTTGACCAACAAAAAAATAATCTGTTATGAATATAGGTTTCAATCAGTCGATTAATTGAATCTTTTAGAGCAACCATTTTCAACAGGTGATAATAATAACAGTATTTAATAATTCACTCGCACGTAAAGTCTGATACATCAATTTAAATAAAATATAACACAAGAAAGTCAAAAGCTATTTTTAAAGTTTCGTTTATTCACCCAAAAAGCTTCCATATTAATAAACATATTAATGACTTGATTAGTGGTTAGTGGTTTTATTCGATACTGCTGACATTGAATTCTCTGTTCTAGGAAAAATCTTTACGGCGCCTTATAATAAATAGAAAAACGTGAAATACCGTATAGAGAATATTTATTTGTACTATAATCACGATTATAAAAATCTTTGAGTAGGTGATTTTATAATTTCGGTTTAATGATTAGCTCGACAGCATGACATTTGAAGGTAACATTTAAAAACTTGGAAATTTTCTTTCGTGCTTAAACATGTCTACTTTATTTTTATTTACTTCAACAGTCAAAAACCAGCAATATTATAAAATTGAAAATTCTTTCACCTAAATTTTAATTAAGGAAGCATATCAAGAAAGCCACGTTCTTTCAACATAACCTACCTCTTGTGCATGATTTATGAAATGAAAATTTTTTGTGAGCATAAAAAACTAAAATTTTTACCTGGAAAACCTTTCCATAACCGCCTTTGCCTAACACTTTCTTCAGCTCAAAATCTTGTGGTCCCAGCTTCATGCGGCCTGTATTAATAATAAATTCGATTAAAATTTTTTTACTAGTATTCTTGAACTTTTAAATGAAAAGTTTACAATTTCTATGAATTATTAACATTGTATACTTTTATTGACATTTTTGTTTAATACCTGGATTAACAATATCCTCACAAAGCTGAATTGTTTCTGATCCTTCCACACTAAAATAGATTAATACGAAAATAAAATTTGATCACTACACGTTTTCAAGCCGCAATCTTTGACTTACTCTAAATTCTTGTTGATGCTAAGTTCAGGCTCCAAATCAACCTGCAAAGGAAAGAATACCAAAACATTAACAAAATAATCTTTAAATCATCTTTACTAATTATTGTTTGTCATTTTCGAACTACTTGGTTCAAATTAAAAAAACTTCCAAGGAAATTCAAATTGAAGATAATATATTTATAATATGCTGTTTGTGTCCTGAACTTTATTATTCATCCATTAATCATCACTTTATTGATAGATTTCAAAAACAAGTGGTTTGAGCATCAAGACAATACTATGTGGACGTGTATTGTGTGCAAATCAGAAATCTAAAGTAAATCCCGGGATATCTTAAATCTCATGTTCTTTTTATAAGAGCAAACTACTAAAAAAAAGTGTATTTTCTTATTTATTGAGTAGTTTTTCAGTGGCACCCGCTTTGATAACACTCTGGGTGAACAAAGCAAATATTCTTCAAAAAATTCCTGTTGAGCGTGGCATTTGAATCGCGCATTTTCCTCTTTTCAATAATCAAAGGGAAATAAATAACAAATTAAATGGCTCAGACAGAAAAATATTCATCAAGACTTTTGCTCAAGAAGAACTGATGCGAAAGGAAATTCCAAAAATAGTTTCACCAACAAACACCTCCTAAAAATAGCTTATTTGATGATTAAATTAAAATTAAAATTATACATGAATCGGTTGCTGTGTGTCTTTTTTCATGCGCTTTAAATTAGATTTTTCGCACTTTTTTCTCTGCTATCTAGCGGGTGAAAACGCATAAAATTGCTCTTCGTGAAAAGCATTTTCGTTTTATGTTGCTCAGTATAATTTTGTATTTGCTTATTTTCTTAAAATAAATTGACGTCGCTCATGTGAATTTATAGCGCCAGTTTCTTTAAAGAAAAGAAAATTGCTCTTAATTTACAGCAGCTTTTTTATCGTATGAATTAAAAATAAATAAAACACAACAACAACGCAAATAAAGACATTTAGTATTTTTGTTCCCGTCTGCATTTTTTTTCAGTTTATCGTGAAATGAAATCTTTAATTTTTTTTGGGATAAACATTCTGTTTTTACCAGCGATTTATTATTATTTCTACTTATATATCTATTGAATATTTTTGCTTGCACTTGTATAAAAAAAAAATTTCAGATGGTTTTGTTTCAATTCCAAATTTTTTCCAGAAAGGACGAAATAAACAACATTATGAATATTTTCTAGAAACTTTTTTTCGCGAATTTCCCTACATGAATAAAAAAATTTGAACAAAATGGTTTTGTGTTGATATATCGTATGGTAAGAATTTCTTATCAACCATTTGATAATTTTAATAACGTATATTTGGTGGGCTACAGCAGTTCGCTCTATTAATTTGATGGAAGCATTTGCAACAAGCGAGGTAAGAATTGCCGAGTATAGAAACTTTTTTAAGAGAAGCCAGAGGAATGTTTATGTTTATATTCTAGAGAGAATTATTATTTATGGTCTAACACAAACAATATAAATTTAAGAAAACTAATCTCGAACCTGTATCTTTAAAGGAACAAGGATTCTTATGACATATTTTGGTATCAGAGTTTTTTTTTGAGATTTTCGATTGAGTTTGTAGAAAAGTGTCTTCTTATTACCCCGTGCTATTCATGTAATTTGATTGTAATGTAAAATGTGTTATAAAATGTATTTTATTATAGTTTCCAATATTGTTATGATATTTTTTTAGATCCTAGCAATCTTAGAAAACCTTAATCTTTAATCTCAATTTTATGTTTTAGCTTTAAGTTTTGTTTTCTAGAAAAGAAGCAGGTTCTCAATTTGATGCAAAAATTCGATATAATCTAGTTGTTGGTGCAACATTATCAAAAAATTTCCTCGTCAGAAGTATTCAAAAATATTTTAGTTGAAAAATATTTAACTTATGATTTGATTGATAACTTGGAAGTGGATACAAATTGACCTTTTTGGTAAATAACAGATTGAAATAGAAATATAGAAACAGAAAAAAATTGTTGCGGTAGTTAATAATGCACCCGGTGGTTGAAGGGTTTCTTAAACAATATCTACTATCAATGTTTTAATCGCACAAGTCTTTTTTTCGTCCATTTTTACTGATGTTCTAAAAATTTGTGATTTGGAAAAGAACAGGTCTGAATAAATGTTCTGCATCGAATTTTTTTGAATGAAAATGTGATGGTTCGTCTATTTTTAATGGACCGCGCGTTATTTATCACCCACAGGTATTTGAAAATCTGTTTAAAAAAAGTTTTTTTCATTGTAAAAGCTAAAAACATTTTCTAAGAATTTATAAAAGTATTCACACATTCTTACTTCAATATTTAGATATTTCGTGCTGCTGTTCAGTCAGAATACGATATATGCATTTTTATTTTAATGATTTTTTTTTTCAAAACTCGAGCTTTCTTTGATGATTCAATCAATGTGACTCAATGTTTGAATCAAGATATTAAATCAATTTGATAAATTTAGAAAAATATTAACATATTAACTTTGAGGTTTTCATATAATTTATTTTAGAATTATTGTTTCCAGAAAAAACCTACCACATGCAATAAGGCATTGAATTCTAATCCATGGGCAGAAAATTTAATTGTATCAATTATTATAATGTAAGAATTTGTTAATGTAATAATTGTCTAATGCACCTAAAGGATAGTTTATTTAAAGTCAAGCTTTTACATTTCGATGTAATTTTAAATTTAGATAACATGTTAAATTTGCTTGCAAACAAAAAAAATTACTTTATAATTAAAAATTTCCGGCATTCCGGTTTTCTTGCTAATTTTTAGCATATATCTCGCACTAATTGGAAAATAATTGAGCTCAGAAATTCTGGTATTTTATGTAATGTGCGCGCTTCATCTGATTGGCATGAGTTAACGTGGCATTAGTATGCATCAGATGCAAAGACACTATAAAAGGCAAATAATATTGCTGTAATATGCAACTGCAGAACAAAATGCATAATTGAAAAACATGCAATTATTGCTGTTATACAACATAATTGCACGTTTTTGATCAACTATCGGAAAAAAGTGAACAAACAAAAATGCAAATTATAAATAATTAACAATGAAGCGATGGCGCCTGGTAGGTTTCAACTTTTTTTTGTAGAATGTGGGAATGTGAAGGCACTTTTTGCTTAACCTCTTTATGACCTATGTTTATCATCATTTTACCAAACAGATTAATTAACTTTTAGCTACAAATTCATTGAACAGTGAACCACAATTTGATCAGTGCTGTCCAATAGAAAAGGTTCTCGTAGATGGTTGACCAAAAATCGAAAAATTCAAATTTTTGTTTGAAAAATATTCAATATACTGAAAATTTTGAAATTTCTAAATTTTTCGGTTTAGAAGATTTGTCAATTTTTATATGTGTTTCAAAAATAATTAATTGGTTTTAAAATATATATCTACAAAATTTCTTGAGATCTGAACACTGTACAGTCGCGTGGGAAATAATTTTCAATGCTCCTTGGCAGGCCACGCTTATCTTGCATTTGCTGAAAATATATTCTGAACTATATATAATATGCTATCTAGTTTTCTATCAAGTGGTTTTTTCTGTTCAAAAGATTAATGCTTTATTCTTTTTATGGACAGTTACCAAATTAATCAAATTAATCATAATTGTCATTTTTTAATACCTTTGCAAAGATGGAAAATAATAGACTCTATTTTCAACACCTTAATCAACAGTAATGGTCAAACAAAACTAATGGCGGATATAGTTTGTTTGGCAATTTTTGCAGTGACAGGAGTACAGGTGGCACCTTTATAACGACTTGTTTACATATTTATGATCTGTTTTTTATGTTATGGCTTTATTACTTTGATAATACAATCGGCAAACAAGGCAACAAAGAATGCTAATGATGTTCAAAAGATAAAGCGAGTAAAATGATAAACTTTTTTTTTATCAAAATAATTAATTTATATTACTATCAGAATGGCCTAAGTTTGAGCTGAACCCCACAAAATTAAGGATAACAAATATTTCCAAGTGCTCGCCTGATGCTCTATCATATTATAAAAAGCATACATTATTTAATTTAATTGGTAAATTCAATTTTCTTGCACTTCATTTACCAAAAAAAGCTCACAGTTAAGAAACAATTCTTAATTCTTTAGAACGAAAAAATTAGTAAACTCTCCCGCTCTTTTATATGTTTTGGGTAATACTCGCGCAGTTTAAAGCAAACAACAAGTTCTTAAATGTGTATAAATCAAAGCGAATTGTACAAAAAATTCTTTTGAATATATTTTCAATTTGCACTACCTTGAACTTTTTAAGGTTTTTATTTGTTTGATTTTTACAACAACTTATTCACAAAAATACAAACATACATTTGAAGTCTGTACATTTGTAATAGTATGGTTCACGTAAACTATACAAAATTATTTATTTTTTAAACGCAATAAAATATTATTTATTAGTTTCTTTAATTTGCTATAGAAAAATCCAAGACTATTTGAAAAAATAGGAAAACTGACATCTGAGTAGTGATATTTTTTCTACAGAATTGTTTGTGCCTTTGGTCGAATTAGAAATGTATGTGAAAACACATTAGATTCAATTTAACGCATTTATTTCTATACCTTGAATAACGTTGTTCCCTTCTTTCTTTAATTTTTGTTATGAACGGGATCATTATTCGCTGTTTTTTAGTATGGCAAAATACAAAGAAGTCGAGCAAATGAACATTAATGAGTAAATTGAAAAACATCCAATTAACCTGGAAAGTTTAACAAAATCTTTAATTTATGCAAGAAAAAGAGATCAGAGCGAATCTAGCTTTCATGTGAGTTCTGCTCAATTGCTCAAAGATTACGTTAATTATGAGAAACATCAGTTTACAGTTTGCTCTCAAAGGCAGTAAAACTGAGGTAAAAATAGATTGCGCCTTTTTGTCATGTTGATCAGTCAATTACCGAGTGCCGCCAGTCAACGTTTACAACAATCGGTCTGGTGACGTTCATAAGCGTTCTAATTTATCGAAACAACATCACGAAACATAAAAGTCCCTATGCTTTATATTTTTTATATTTACTTTCTTGGTATAAATTGAACATTGAATATTATTAAGAAGAAGAACATTATATTTGCCACAAAGCAAGATCATTAGGAACATATAGTTCTTTTACGAAATTTATTTTAAAGATATTTTCAACAATTGGAGCGCTCAAGAAAATAAGCTGACAAACGCTCAAACGGCAAATATTTCATGTTGATTTACTATAGATAGTATAGATATATATTAAAGTTTTCTTGGAAAAAAAGCGAAATGTCACACCAACATTGAATTGAGTTTTGGAGTCAACACGAAAAATGCGGTAGTTGCCTTGAACATTCAAAAATTTAGTCTGATAACGAATTTCACAAATTTTTCTTTACGTGATTTTGCAGTGTTTTATTTGATTTGCTGGCCAAATACACAAAAATAGTATAGTATGCGCTATCAGCAGTAACTCACACTACTAAGTGCGGAGAGCTAGCTTACCAAACCCGTAGGAATAAATTATTATCAGTCAAAGCTGATTTCCAGTCTAAAATTCTCTATCGCAAAGGGCGCTATGTAACACTTGCTCTCGGAGCAAGTAATGAAAATATTATAAACAGAATTATATGAGCGTTTCAAGGGCATAAATGATAACTCATTTAAAAACACATGCGACTGTTGTATGAGTCGATTTGAACTTTTATTTGGTTTTTTTGACTATTATATTGCCCAAAGCGCCCCCCTAGATAAGATATGAACTGTATGAAAATTGCAACATATTATATGTCATGCAAAGTTTTTGTTGCTTTTAAACAGGACAAGAATATGTGTAAATCCTAAAAAGTGTGATAATTGAAGTGATGAAAATGATGTAAATATAGTCAAGTTCTACAGCCACTTGTATAAAAAGTAAATTAAGCTTTTTTGACGTTTCATTACGTAATACTTGATGCTGTCATAAAATCCAACTATTTAATTTGTCTTAACCCACCGCACGGACCGCTATATGCAATCAAATTTTTGAAAGAAATATGTAATAAAACCGTAAATTTCTTAATTTCCATTAAAAAAATTTGCTTTCTTGCGGAAGTTTCTTTTCTCAATCGGCATTTTCAGTTGCTTATAACTTGTTATGGAGAACTGGGCCGGAATTAATACTCAGAACTGGTTTTAAGACCTTGCGGGTTTAATAAGATTATAAATATAAATAAATAAATGTACTGTCAGCTTGAGGATTTGCTTAAGGATTTATAAAGTGTACCTACTGGCTACCACGATATTAAGTATATGACATCAAAACATTGCTTAGGAGGATATGTTTTATTAAAGCTCATATCATGATATAGTTGAATAAATAAAATATAACATTTTTGGCAATGGCTAAGATTCACAGTTTTGCATGATTGTTCATCTTTTTTTCATGTAGCTATCAAAAATTTGTTCAACCTTCACCCACTTCGACTCGGCTTTTGCAAAACGAGTTTGCCTCATGTTCTATATAAAATTTGAATACATTTTCTATTGTTAGCTATTTATAATTCATACAATTATTTACTTTTTGTTGGTATAAGAAACGAGAACCAAATTTCCTGTTACTTTTGCTCTATCTAAGCGAGCCGCACTTTCAAGTAATTTTTTAGACAGCCTTGAATTTACTACCAAGTAAAAATGTTATCCTAATTGCAAGCATTTCAATAAACTTAACGAGTTTATAGTCACACTCACAATGGTATTACTAGTATACAAGCTTATACCAAAACACACTTAAAAGTATTAAATTTATGAATGAAAATTTGGTTTTATTCAGTTCAAATAATGTTTCCGTCATATGATAATGTGCTGAGCTTCTTTTTGTGTATTCTCGTTTTTTTTACACCAAGTCCGATTTATAGTAGACTATAGTTTTGCAGATTGGAAAATCATCCTCAACGCTGTTTGCACAGAATGAAATGAGCACAATAGCAAATTGGATAACAATAAAGTACATTTTTGCCTGTATCCTCTTTGTTGTACATTTAATGTGTAGTTTTGAATTATTCTCAACATCAATACAACAAAATGTAATATTTTCGTTGGTTGAGTGCTTCTTAATAATATTATTTTAATCAATTTTTTTATAACGAGAGGATAATGGATTGAAGAAATATTATTACATAATATAAAGAGCAAGTTTTGTTTATTTATATATTTATATATTTATTTCTGCGTAACGCTAACTGAGCTCTAATAGCTCGAAACCCTTAAGACTTATGTATGGGCATCTTAGTCTCAAATGGTTCATTCATGTCACAGAATTTGATCTGTATAATTTTTGGACCAGTTCCACAACCCTCCTGGTCACCAACCAAGGTGCAGCAAGACATGTTTCAAGTATATTTCACTTTATACTGAGAGTTTGGGTTGAGTTGGAGTTTTGGTTTCATGGGAAAAAATGTTCAAAGTCACAAGTTGGTCCATATGAATGAGTTCACCAGCAGCTGGTGGCATGACCTGGTGGCTAAGGACAATTTTTTTTGAAAAAACCTTATAATCTCACGATTCGTCCAGAAAACCAATTGAATCTTTTTTGCAAGCACTTGGACTATTTATCCATGTGATCCTACCTGGTGGTACTTTCAAAACTTGAAAACTGTTTAAGATACAGCTTCTGTGTCTTTGGAAAAATTGTTTGGGAAAATAAGCTGAGGTTGTTTTTGTGTCACGGGTTGGTCCAGCACCACCTATTAGCATGACCTGGTGGCTTTAGATGACTTTTTTTGAAAAAGTCTTAGAATCCCACGATTTGTCCAGAAAACCAAGTATACCATTTTTGGAAGTACTTGGACTTTTTATCCAGGTGCCACTACCTGGTGGTACAACCACAACTCGAGAACGGCTGAAGATACAGCTTTCGTATCTGAAGTGAAACTGTTTGAGATGATATTCAAAGTTTGTTTGTGCATAACGGGTTGGCCCAGCTCCATCTAATGGCATGACCTGGTGACTTTGGACTTATTTTTTAGAAAAGTCTTAGAATCCCACAATTAATCCAGAAAGCCAAGTAAATTATTTTTGCAAGCACTTGGACTATTTATCCATAAGCCACTACCTGGTGCTACTTTCAGAACTCGAGAACAGCTTAATATACAGCTTTTGTGTATTAAGAATAATTGTTTGGGATGATAAGCTGACTTTGTTAGAGTATCACGGGTTGGTCCAGCTCCATCTAATGGCATGACCTGGTGGCTTTCTGAGTCTAAACATTCATAAATTAAATTTTTATTTTCATTTTTGTTCGGAATTATAAACAGAGTTGTATTTTGTAATACGGGTTGGTCTAAGCTCCATATTTTGGCATGATCTGGTAGCTCCAGTCCACAATTGAGAATTTTGAAGCTTCAGATTAACACTTTATAATTTGATTTTATTATTCTAAGCTCCATCCATTGAAATAAACCAAAAAGAAAACAATAACGACTTTGATACTTTGTGCAACAAATCCTGTGATCCTTCACGGGTAATACTCTAGTCATCAAGAAAATATTTCTTCTAAAAACAAATATTAACCAACGATTGGAACATTTTTGAATGCAAATTTTTGTTGCATTACGGAATTCATTTATCTTTGGTTAACAATGTTCATGACCGTCATAGAGAAATATATTTTATATTTTGTTTGCCGCATATCATTTTTTATTCCAAAATATTCGTGAGCTATTTTTGCTTCAAACTTATAAGAGATCTGCAAGAATATCAAGCAAATTAATGTAGATTTACAGAAAATATATTTGAATAATATTAAAATTCAAAGCACCCGGAAACAAAGCGCATAAGTGGCAGACAATAAAGGAAAACGGCATTGAGCACATGTGAGTATAAAAACATGGAAAACTTTGAATCTTCTAGACAGACAGTCACCCAGCCACAAATTAATGAAAGCCGATACTTAAAACAGTAAGCTTCCAAAAATAACCACTATTGACGAAAAAGGTATTTTTCAATTTTATTTCAACTTTAAAACAAGTATTTGTAGGTTTAAATATGATGAATGTGTAGAAAATGTAAGTCAAATATCACACAAACATATTAACACCGGTCAATTAATTAAAAAAGCATGCTAGCTGCGTGATTGCAAATATTTTTCTTTTCTTATACGCCTATCTTTTTAATTTTTTTGTCCGTTTATCTGTCTGCCTCCACGATAATTTTAGTACGAATGGAGGATTTGAGTCCGAAAACCAACCCTACCATAAATATCATATGTTGCCTCATAATAATTGCATTAATTTTATTTGTCATTCTACCTTGCTCAGTAATCCACCTTACATTTTTCAGTTAAATTTTGGCTTTGTGCTTTATTTTGTTGTTGGTAAATTCCAAAAGATTTTGCATGTTTATTTTAATAGTATTATTTAGTATGGTTTTAAACAAACCCTAATAAATATACCCCTAAGTTGTCTTTCTTAAACCTATCGGTTGCGAGATCGTCACTCCAATTTGAGCGCGCTCGTAAAAATTCTTTCGCTTGGCCCAAAATTTAATTGACTCAAAATGTCAACTGCCAATCAAACCAACATGGATGAAATGAAGGAATGTTTCCCAAGAAAAGATATATATTTTCTTTGGTTTTACTTTTATCTGCTGCTTTATGTATGTATACTGGAGAGATGAAATAAATTTAAATTCATAACGTGATTCCTCTCCAAATATCTTTAAAAAAGATAGTCATCAAAGTAAATGAAGGGTAAAATGGAAGCAATGAATTGCACCGGCAAAGAATAGAGTCAATTTTACAGCAACGTAAGGGTCCATTAACAGAAAAATCATTAACTAATATTAATCAAACAAACCCAACATTATAAAAAAAGTGCCAAAAATATTGTTGTTGTTTGTACATGAGTTTTTTTTTCAATAATCTGTTTAATTCTTTCGCAGTTGGTTATGTGCGAAATGAAATGCGCCACACAAAATATTACTTAAAATGTAAATGAATAATGATTAAGGTTATTAAACGAAATTGCGAAAGGTTCGTATTTTCTCACACACCAAAAAAGCTGTCGAAAAAGAGCTTTCTTAAATATTTCTTTCGATCATTTGTTAATGCTTGGATTTTGTCGGTTTTTGTAGAATGGTTTGCTCTTTGCAAATTATGTTTGGGCAGTGGCGTTCAGGAATGTCAATGGTTTTGTTGTTCAAAAGCCTCTACTATGTACATTTTTTTGGTAAATTTTATTTTGAGCTAAAATGTTAAAAGTTTTACCATCACTCTAATAATAAGACATCACATTTTTCTAGTTATGTACTACTTATGATCAGATGGGTATTATCAAAAATATGTCATTTTATGCATCGAAACAAATGAATGAGATAGAAAATTAAAACACCGAGGTAACATTTTATGCTAGAAGAACGAGTTAATCATGCAAGAAAAATGTATTACATAATTGTATATAACTAAAGCTCTTCAAACATGATCAGCCGGTATTATGACCTAATTTTTGAATTTCATATTTTTTCCGTTCAAATATGGTGCTTTTTTAAATAACGAAGGGTGGAAAACAGAAATAAAAATCTTCTAAATTTTTCACGAGTTGTTGATTGAAAAAAAATGAATTATAAAGTAAAATTTCCTAATTAAGAAAAGCTGGGTAAAAATAAATAGCTCATAATATCTCGACAAAAAGCTTCTCTACACATTTTCGTGCAGTTTCGTGAATAGTCCAAGGGACGCATGCCCGGCACAACTCTGTTGGTTTGTTGTTGTGGTTTCTGTTGTAGACTGAAACGTAATTTATCTGAAAACGAGCGTATATACAAAATATGTTGGCCTACTTTAATATGGATTTCATTAAATGTTTTATGATGATAGACCAAAATGATTCAAAGAAAACTACGGAAAATACATCGACATTGAAACGGAGTCTGCCTCTAAGTTTTTTGTTTTCCACAAAAGGTATTTAGGTATCTTAATGTATCAATATTGCTTTAAAACTTCCGAATTTTAGAAAATTTGAATTGAAAGTAATGTTTGAACAGCTCCGTTTTCATTCAAAAACTGCCGCATTCCCTTGCATCATCAATTAGGTCATGAGGCAGTGAAGGCGAGACTGAAGTAGTAGTGACAAAATATTTTTCAGCAGTTTTGTGTCAATGCGAATGTTATTGGTAAAAATCGAGTAGGGCTGCAATTTCGCCGAAAGGCTGAATAAAAGTATGAATGAATGAAAATAGTTAAGAACGAACAGACCATATTCAATGCTTGAATTATTGTGCTCATTCCACTATACAATGTACTTCTTCTCCGCGGCAAGGTTCATGCTTGTTCGCTATTATTACTACACTGTAGCAAAGCTCTGCCATAGACTCTGCTTTACAGTTTGACAAGGTTCGTCTACAACCGCGGCGCAGCGGTAAATACTTAAGATCCCAATGATATTTGCCTTTTTTATTTCACATTATTAGCATTTTTATGGTTATGATTTGCAGACACATACAAAAGAATGAAGAATGAAAGTATAGCTCAACTGGCGCAGATTTTCATGTTAGACTGCTCGTTAGATTTGGTAGAGGTTTTAGCTTTTGGGAGTTTTTATCGATTCGTTTATGACTTAAAATAATTTTAGTAGTTCAAGTACTCTTTGAAAATCAATATTCCCTAAATGCACCTTACAATTTTAAGCTTTTTTAGTTTTCTAAAAAGTGAAAAGTCGTTCTTTTTTTTTAATTGCTAAAATTCAGCCACTTGAAATAATTTTTCGCTGACAAAAGTAAAAGTTATTTCAACACCGAAACAAGCAAAAATTTAGGTGAAGTTTATTTGAAAATTATTTTTTCATAATGAATTATCGTGTTTCGCTTTCAAAGACAGTTTTTTCTTTGATTTCCAACCATGTAACCCAAATAAAATAGTAAATTCTCACCTTCCACGAGCGGCACTCACACTTACACTCGTAGACTACTCGATTGACACAAAATCTTTTATGTAGTTGAATAAACAACATAAATAAAGTAAACAATGAGAAGCGTTGAGTTTTGAGATTACTAAAATAGTAAAAAAATACTTCAATTTACTAATAAGTTTTTGATCAGATGTTGCCTACTCAACTTTAATTGTAGAATGTAAAATTGAATATAATATTTCAAAGTACATTTATTTTATTTTTAGTCAACTTTATTTGATATTGCCAGGCATAACAATTAAATTACGTTATGAATGAAATCCCAAATTTCTTATAAAGTTAAACTACTCCGTGCATATCAAGTGAACAATTTACATAGACGAAGAGCAAAGATATTCATGAAATCTGTGCAAACCAACCAACGATGTAAATCGGGCAAACCTGATACAGTTTTTTATGAATGAATATTTCTGCCTCGTTTGGAATCAACATATTAGGCTGCAAAATGGCCTTTCCATGCTACAACAAAACAACACTTCAATTAAAATTGCCAGCAATTTATCATTGAAGGCAATTTTCTCATTAACGAGCAGCAAAATAAAGTGGCATTCTTAGCATTTTTGCACAATTCATCACTGCATTTGTGGAATTGGCTTTGTGTTGTGTGTAGCCAATTAGCTATTTTTCTTCTTCTTTTACCAACAGCTTCAATTTTGTTTTTTTTTGTTATAATTTTTATTTTGCACAGAAAATTTTTGATTCTTTGAAATGTTAATTCAATGGAAAACTGGAGACCAACACCAGCACACTCGTTGATCGTTTTGGATACAACAATGGATGTATTTTACTATTTTACGGCACTATTGCTTGACCTAATTATGAAATAATTGATAGAATACTATGAATGATTGCATGAATATGTATATAATATTGAATGCCAGCACATTTAGCTATTTATTGTTGCTATTACAAGCAGATTAAAAAAAATATTATTCGCAAAAAATAATAAAAATCAGCTTACAATGTAGCGTTGGGAAATTGCAGAAAAAATGCCATTCACGTCGCTACAATTTTTTTGCACAATACTTTTCTGTCATGATTCTTTGGAAAATTATGTATTACGGAAGTTATTTAATGCAAAAAGAAAATATAATAATAACATTCTATCTAATGGAAATACATGTACTTTGCCTATATAATGCTATATCGCGGTTTTTGCCGCACCCCTCAAACGTACAAAAAGAAAAAGAAGAAAATAGAAGTGTGGCTACTCTAAATTAAATATAAAGTTTTATCATTCGAGAATATTTTTATAGAGCATTTAGATATTTAAATTTCAATTCTATTTCATGATCATGTGCTTTTGGTTGCAAATAAAATATACAAGTTTCCTTAATTTTCGGTTCTTGAAATAAGTTCATTCGTTTTTCAGCAAAAAAGTTTGGAGGCCTAGCAGTAGACTCACAAACTGAACCAGAGAGAGATTTTCTATTTTTTAAACACTTTTATAGCTCTGTTTGAAGGCAAAAAAGTAAAAGTTATTTTTATTCAGTATTTACATTTGCAATAACAAGTAAACACCAACAATTTATTCAAAAAAACATTTTGTTTAGGAAAAGGCAATTTAATTTTTATCGTTAATTGTGAATCTATGCAAATTTACTATTTTCTCATAAATTAATTTTATTGACACAACTACACAGAAAGCATACACATGGCGGCATATAGACTGAGGGAAAAATATTTTACAGAGCCTGATCATTTTATTACCATTTTACAAATCAATAGAACATTAAAATAATATTTTCATTATAAATAATGAAAGAAAATGAAGTTAAAGAGTTTTCCTTAAAAGTTTTAAAAATTTTATAAGCGTATCTTTCAATGAAAATTTTTCTTAGAAATGGTATTTATAAGGATGTAAACCAGATGCAGAGTATAAAAAGGAAATATTAACTAGTCTGTATAGTGTTCAGTTTTGATAAAACAAATGTAAAAGCACGTGTTCACATACGACAAAAATAAAAAGTTTTTGCTTTTTCAAGGAATTCAATTGCATGATTATATAATTTTTGTTTTTGCCGTTTTACTTCGTTTTTATGGTGCAATTAAGAATGCAAGTATAACATCAGCAGCACGTATAAAATTAAGCCCTTCAATAACGATAGATATTCATCCACATATTTCAAAATTTATTTTCAAATCCTTTTCTACTTCAAAAATTCAAACATAGAATGTGTTCTTTAATCTTATAGATATAGCTCCTTAAAATATTGATGGTATTTTCCAATTGAAAATGATTTAACCTTTAGAACCAGAAACAAAAATAGTTGTATTTCACGGAACAAAAACATTGAATGATAACATGTTCTTCCAATTATTTTTGTAAACCACTTTGTTTTAATTGCGAAGACATTTAATTTACGATTACTCATAATTTTAATTAAATTAAATTTCCTACTTCTCTATTTGTCATTTTATTATTGTTTAAGGAAAATCTATTTTTTATACATGCAAAAAACAAAAAGACTAAAAACTTCCTTTGTTATAAGCTTAATCCTTATTATAGTGGAATCATTATTTATTTATGGATTATTCTTTGTCAAAAAGTTAGTCGGTTGTTTGTAAAATGAGCAAGCAAGGATATAAGATACGATTTCTCATCTTACATAGAATATTATCGGTAATTTTTGTTCCACAACTAATTATTCCAATATGCATTAGCATGCTTTTGTTTTTTGTAACATCCTAACCAGGCTCCTGCGATAATTGATTAATGAAATAATCGCGATTTCGATTATCTTAAATCTTAATTGAAAATATGTAGTGTGAATCTTTTTAATTTTTTTTCGAAAATTCAATTTTTTTTTTAGTGAATGAATTCACTGTACTGCAGCTGGCCAAAAAAAATTGAACTTGTACCAAACCTTAAAATTATGTTAAAAAAGTTCAAAAAACTTACCCATATTTCACAGAATATTTTTGGGAGGTCCGAGTACTTGTGAATTTTAATTAAAAACTTATTTATCTAGAACTCGATGTATTCAAAAATAAAAACAAAAAATGGATTGTTGCTATAAAACTAAAAATTCTCAAGTTCTCAGACCTCCTTAAAAATATCCATGTGTCAGATAAGCTTTTTGAAACCTAATATCATCATTTTGAGGTTTGTTTTAATTGTGATACACCAAGTTGTACAGTATTTTTGAAATAAAATTTAAAGTTCAGAGAAAATTAGATGAAATGTGGTCGCTCATGGTTTTATATAAATAAGAGTCCATATTGCATTTGGCCCAGACCAAAAAATCAGGATTTTTTTTGGAAAAGTGGTATTTTTTGATGAATTTTTGATAATCGAATTTCTCGATGATTGGATTTTTGATTCGATTCGATTATCGATCATTCCAAACAATCGAAATTCGATCGATTATCGACTAGTCGCAGGAGCCTAATTCTAGCAGAGATTGATTTTAACTTGTTTTGCTATATCTTTAGCAACTGACTAATACAACCCCTCTACCACTTGCTTATGCTTGATGTTTCTCTTCACAAACATGTGATCAGAATTTTTAAATTTATTCAGGCGTATTGAACAAGGAAAAGTTAGCAATCCGTCAAATTTATGAATGATAACAAAAAAGCATAAAAAGTGAAGTATTTTTTTTAATATTAAAATTTAAAATTTATGAAACCCTAAAAAGCCTTTCCTGTTGGCTCTTTATAATCAATTAAATAGACTAATTCTTAACATTTGTTAATTTTCTTAACTGCAAAAACTGATTTATATGTGTGGAGAGTGTAGACCAAAAGTTGCGTAAACTTCCTGGTTCAGAAGCTATTTGTCATGATTAAGGACCGAGCATGCCATCTTAAGGGATCAATAAAAAACAGCAAAGAAAGCATCTTGATTTGAGTTGATGCCAGTAACAAAACTCTAAATCCACTTTTCTGAAAAATGCTTTTTATTCACTAAATCAATAGATAACAAC
The DNA here is from genome assembly GCA_038502155.1 of Parochlus steinenii. NCBI lineage: Eukaryota > Metazoa > Arthropoda > Insecta > Diptera > Chironomidae > Parochlus > Parochlus steinenii. The sequence goes on along the minus strand of JAXCIN010000021.1, from coordinate 217,665 downwards.
ATAAAATTACTAAAAAACCAAAAAAAACCAAGAATTTTCTTCGGCATCTTATAAATATTCACTCAGTTCCCACGCGTTTTTAGTGCAATTATGTTCAAAAAATTGGTCGATAAATGTATGATCAGCGGTAAAAACAAACTCACTGAGTTTTTAAATACAGTTCTTTTAATTTTCAATTTCAGAATGACGATGAAATTTTTAAAATAATATATTTTTATTTCAAATTTGTTTTTGGTCTAGCAGTGCGTTAAGTCAAAAAACATATTTGAGCATGCGCTGTTTTACTCAAAAGTCACTACATCTACAAAAATTGAAACTTAAAAAAACATCAATTTTCAAAACAAAAAATATCTTTGGTTCCAAAATTTCCATCAAATAAGACTACTTGTTCTTAAAACTTTTTTCCGTTTTCGTTAGAGTAACAAAACTTAACCACCAAAAAATTAAAAACTTTGTATCTTCACGAGTTTTATGAATTTCTTTAAAACTAAAGTTATTTTATGGTTTTTAGTGATATTCGAAAAAAAATTTTCAAAAAAATGTCTTTTAGGGGGGGTGTAATAAATGTTCAAAGGGGAAAAAAGAGCATTCTTGTCGGGAGGATTGTTCTTTGACCAATAATCGGAAAATGTTGAAAAATATCTTAAAACATGCGTAATTTAATATAGAATAAGGATAAAAAAGCATTTTTATCATTTTCATCGAACCAAGACTTTACGGGCCATTTTAATCCAAGCGCGCATTCTACGGCTCGTTCATACAAGTTTTATTCTCACATCGAACAAAACTATATTTCAAATATATATATTTCGATGAAAATGATAAAAATGCTTTTTTATCCTTATTCTATATTAAATTACGCATGTTTTAAGATATTTTTCAACATTTTCCGATTATTGGTCAAAGAACAATCCTCCCGACAAGAATGCTCTTTTTTCCCCTTTGAACATTTATTACACCCCCCCTAAAAGACATTTTTTTGAAAATCTTCTTTTTTTTCGATTCTTATTTGTAAAACTATAAAAAAACTTTAGTTTTTAAATTCATAAAACTCAAAGATCAAAGTTTTAATTTTTTTGGTGGTTAGATTTTGATGTTTCCGGAAAAAAAAGTTTTATAAGAACTTGTCCATTTTGCAGTAGTCTTGGATGGAAATTATTGGAACAAAGATATTTTTTTGTTCTGTCTGTACTATATTATTGATGTTTTTTGAAGTTAATTTTTTGTAGATGGTGGTTGAGAATAGCATGCAAAGTAAATATTTTTATGGTTGTATCGACCCAAAAACAAATTTTATTTTTCAAAATTTCATCATAAAAAAAAGACAATGAATAATATCTTGAAAACTCAGTGAAACACGTAAACTTTTGCAAAAGTTCATTTATCTCAAAATTTTGTTAAAGGGAGTTAGAGTTTTGTTACTGGCATCAACTCATTTCCAGATGGTGTATTCCTTACGGATATTAAGAACACACTTATGTGTATAGTGAGCATGTTTCATGCCACAAAGAATTCAACGACTACAGTTTAAATTTTTTATTTTACACGTCACGTTAATTTGATTAAGTATTCATGTCTCAGAAATAGAAATCTCATATATATACCTTTAAGGTAATAAAAACGCTTTTCATCAACACCAGGTGACAAACAAACTACTACAGTCTTTTAAAACAGTGACTTTTAATTATTCAATTTAGAATGACGAATTAAGCTTAATTAAAATAATGTTATTGTTTATTTCATAACTTTATGACGTGTGTTTATAGCGTGTGTTAATAAAATTCACACGAGCATAAATCTACTTTTACCATGAGAAAGTCGCTGTTTCAGATTTATGGTCAAATCCTGTCAGTTTTCGGCAAAACTATACTGCTACCCAAAATGGGTCAATTATATGCTTTCTTGAAAATATTCTCTAGGGGTTATCATTTAAAGGTTTGGACTCAACTTTAACACAAAAGGAAAGAAAATAAATATAATTAGGTGAATCACCCAATGAGAAATATTGTTTTCTTGGTGTAATGAAGGTAAGCCAATAAAAATTTCCCAATACGAATCATTTGTCGTTTTCCATAAGTATCCATCACAATAATAATAATAATTATAATAATAGTAAAATAAAATTTCTGATCCTTTATTCGTAAAAACAACATTTTTTTTGGTGGAACAGTGCTCACATAAAAGAATACATGAAATCACCATAACGAAGCAAAAAGTGTAACATACACAACTAAATTATTCAAAGAAAAAAATTTTATATATCACTTTTAAATTTTTATTTTAAACTGATTTTTCATCTTCATGACGGCTGTTGTTGCACGTGGAGCCATGTTTTTTGCATAAACTTTATGCTTATTTGTTAAACTATAAAAACAATATTTTTAAAGTACTCCAAAGATCAATTAATTAATTGAAATGACACATAAGATGTTTCCACATTGTTTTATGTGTTTTTAACTTGAAGACATTTGTGTAGGAGTTAATTGAAACGGTGGTCTAAGAATAGCATATATTTATTTATGGTTGTAAGGCCCAAAAAAAACCTTTAATATATAAATAAAAAAAAGACTGAATGAATAATTATATCTTGAACTTAAAAAGCAGACCTAAAAAGCTTTAGCTATAGTTGCTTTTTTTTGGCATAAGCATCTTGTAAAAAATGTCATAGAAAAGCTATTGTTTGGATGCGAGACCAGCCTAGTGACTGCAGAGGTCCAAAGATTCAAAGATTATGAAATTAATTACTATTATACCTACATATTAATAAAAACCAAAAGACAGAAATATGTGGATTTTGTTAAACGACATTTTTTAATACAATTCAACAAAATTTAATGTAAAGCTCAAAAAAATTCAACATCACACGAAAATTGTGCTTTTTTTCGAACCCCTTTCAAGCATTTCTGTATCGATTTTGCCTGCTCAAGATATTTTTTTCATTTCTTTCCGACAGGCGGTTGTAAACACAGAAGGCTCATAGAAAAATGTCAGTTTTTCAATTGTGGAGCACATAAAATGTAATTTCGGTTTCAAATAGCGTACAAACTTCGTAAATTAATTGGATTACCGATGTTAGTGTATAGTGTTTACAAAGCCCTTTAAAAATGAGAAAAACCGACGGATGCTTGACTAATACTTGCCGGGTTGTTATCAGTGACGTGCTTGCCGATGGCGTATTTTTAGGCATGACATCATCTGAAGTTGGCACAGCATCATTGCGTGAGTGTAGGCAAAAATAAACAATTCATAGCGAATAGAGAATTTACACAAATAGGTAATTTGTGACGAAAATTCTTCTGTTGATACACGAATAAATAGCAAATGACGTCACACTTGCCACAAATCAATCTTTTAGCACGGAAATATAGGTAAATTATATTTGATTTAAATAATTTAAAAGATTTATAATAGGTAAAGAAGAAAAATATTTTTATAAGTGTATAGGTAAGATAGTATTCTCACTCAACTTTCAAAATCCAGTGTTCAATTATAATACTTTCACGAACTGTGAAATGTGAATGCACAATAAAAAGAATATTCCCCTGGTATAATGTAAAAAACAAAGCCCAGTGAAACATAGAATTTGTGAAACAACAGTTTTTAATGTGATATTTCACAATCTTCTTCAACAGACAGATGACGTCAAACGAGATACTTATAAATAATGCCTCAAACATCATTTGCGTTTTTTGCATTACAAATACTAACTGGATGATGTGCTGCTCGTGGAGATGATTATGAAGTTACGTCATCGGTGCTAAGGGAAATATTCTTAGTGTTATTTTACTACAGCAATCAGCAATTATATTGTGATATTAATCTAAAGCATCCATTAAATCAATTTTAAGAGAACAGAAATGTTTAAAATAATGGTAAATTAGTATATTATAATATCGGCAGACTTTTATTTGCGAATCAATCACAAGTGTAAAGAAATTTGTATTAAAAATGCATAGTTGTTTTGTGTCACAAAATAATTATCTGTTTAAGCAATTCAACTTAAATCAATTGAATGAGTATTTCGGTAAGATATTATGAAAAGTTTTAGCAGACTTTATTTATTGTATGCGAACTAAGCAGTACAGAAACGCTGCACTTAGTGATAAGGTAAAACATATGACACTATAGTACTAAGCCAGAAAGTGGATATTTATGAAAAAATTATTCACTCTAAAAGCTACAATTTTCTATATTAAGGCTAAATAACACCGGCCACACCACGCTTTAGCAATCAAACATTCAAAAAAGTAAAAAAATCGTAAATAAACAACAGCACTCACCAAAAAACAAACATTTTATAGGTCTGTGCCTTTCAAAAATCCTTCAATTGAACTATTTTATTCCAAACATTTTATTATTCAATTACTTTATTTATTTTGCCATTTTACGGTTTATTCCTTGGCGCTTGATTTAGGACATTGCGTGGCGGAAAAATTGTTCAAGTTCTCGAATAAAAAGGTATGATAAACACTGTAATGTTCGCAGTAAAAAAATGGTGCAACGTAAAACATACTCATATTTTTAGAATTTTTTTAGATTCTTAACTTTAATTTAAATTTTAAAAGATATGTTATATGAAAAGATATTATACATTAACTCAATTTTTACAGCCACTCACCACAACCCAATGGAGGAAATTCATTGTTTGTTTTTAGTGTTTTTGGATTTATTTTATGGCGCGCGCGTTTTTCGTTTCTTTGCTTTTTTTTATTGCAACAACAAATTTGTATTTAGTTTTTCATGATTATTCTTTGGAAGAGACGCAAAGCTTGTATCAAAGGTAGAACATTATCACATGATTTTGTCGATTATTTACAATTCTTGGGCAATAAACCAAATTTTTTAAAAGGCAAGGGATAATTGGCTCCATTTTACGGCTCCCTCAGAAAACAAGGATTTTTCGTTTATCCACAATAATTATAGGTTCATTATGGAAAAATCTCCAAATAATTTTGATTTTGATTTTGACAGTTTTTTTAACGACTGCTATAACAGCCAACCCCAAATCGAAACAAAAACAAAAAAGGTGGTGTTTGCGTTAGTTCAACGACCTTTCCTAAGTAAGTGTCTCTAGTTCTTTCAGATAGAAATCACACACGTGTGTTCTGCTGTACATTGCGCAGTTCTGTACGCTTCACATTTTTGGATGTTGCTTGCCTATTTTTAGATGTATAGTCGTTGAATTTTCCTTTGCTTGCAAGTTGTAAAAACTGATACTTTTATTGAGTTCAGTTTATTTACTTTTTGAAAAATGAATGAATCGAAGATTTTAGATCTATAACCTCATATTACATGATATTCGATCAACCAAAATAAGTTATACTTGAAGCACGTTTTTTGAATTATATAAATATTTAGGTTTTTGGCGACACTAACCTAAGCCGTAGTAAATTGGATTAGATTTTTTGTGTGTCTAACAAGATTAAAATGCTATCCGTCTCGATAAAGCAAAAGGCAAACTATGCTTACTGCCGAAAAATTCTATTTCTGAACCTACCAAGTTTTGCTTTATTCTTGAGTGATAATTGCTTGTGCAAAGGATATATTAATATCTTACTCACGTAACTTTAACCGAACTCTGCACGAGTCTACAAAATAGTTTTTCAATTTTTTTAAATAATGTGAAAATGAAAGGTGAACTCAAATAATACTAAAGGTAGTATGTCACAATTAAAAATATCAAGCTTTATTTATATAATTGATACATTTAATTTATGAAATACGATAAATTTATGAATTTAAAAGCAATACTCATCAGTAGTTTTTGCCGGTTTAAGGGAAAAATTCTATTCATAATAAATTTCAAACCGTTTCATGAATAGTTGGCAACAATACTTTATTTACATTATCAATATCAATATATTTGTATGTTATTTTTCCTCTCTAAGTTTTAAGTTTTAGATTTATGCTATCATAACATTAAAGTAATATGGCAGAAAATTTTAAGCATCATAGAAGGGAGACACCTAAAATTTTGATGCTCTTCAGAACAGCACATTTTTTCTCTAGTTCATGAAGCTACTTACAAATATACAGGAGAAAATATAATATTTGGAATTGAGAATTCAAAGAAAATTAGGACGAAAGGAAATTTATATATATAAATAACAGGATAATTAATTTTGGATCGAGAAAAATTTATAACGAGGAATTATAATTTTAATGATTTTATCACTTATGTCATTATGTGTTTGGAGTGTTGTTCCTCCATCTCCTCTATTATTAGTTTTCTTTCTATGATTAATTTTTTTCAAATATGTATACTAAATTTGGTTACTTTTAATTTTCATCGCGTTTCAATACTATATAATCGAATTTTATGCAGATAAAATTTGTGACTCGTTGGCATTTGGATTTCCCTATGATGATACGCTGCTACCATCGAAGAGGACGAAAGAAAATGCAGAGGCGTGAGTGGGAGAATTGTATGGAAACTTTTATTTGCCGCAGTAAATGCGATGTTAAACAAAGTGTGGGTGAACTTGAATAGATCCTTAAAAGTTACTGTTCATAGGTAATTATTGTATTTAAATGATCTAAATACACTGATACAATTTATATGCAAATAATTGATTTTGAAATAAGATGAGGACACCTCGTTTTCCCACACCAACCTACTCAGTTTTACTACTCATAACAATATAGTATTTATCAGAAATTGTGTCACTGTCTGCGCAGAGATATTTTGCGTCAAGAGTGCATCATTCGAAATCATAAAATATGCTATACCTATAAAGTTTGGCTCGCCAGAATGCATACAAGTGCATAATTTATACTAACACGCAGGCATTGACATGGTTTTCCGCAATTATAGTATTTTTTTTGTTGCGCTGGAAATTAGATCAAAATTATGATACATATATGTTAAGGTGTACTTTAATGTGTAGATTTTCTGTCTTAAAATATGATATTTTGGCAAATATAATATAAGGGCTGTTAATATCGACAAATGTGTTATGATATGACCTAATCGTGCTTTTAATCTCTCATTAACTCATAAAATATAAATATGTATGTAAATAGCAAAAATGTTTAACATGATTTATGGCTGCAATACGATCAAACACACCCTTTGTTTAAAGGGTTGATGCAAATAAATTAAACATTTTCCTTTCTAGTTTTTTCCAATGTTTTCCAATGCGAATCCCGCATTAATTATTATTAACCAAATATAAAATGGCATAAATGTACAGCAGTGGACGACTTTCAGTTCACAAGTACCAACAAGAAATAAATAGTGGTTTGAGTTATGGTAGTCCGCCCGCCTCAACATCACAAAAAAACTTATATTGTGCTTGGAAAACGAAGAGCATAAATTGTTATAAATGGAAGAAAATCTAAAAACTTTTCAATAGTTTTTCGGTGCATGCATTTACAACAAAAAAACAAAACTACTACGACGGTACAGTTCAAAATACGCAAAAACCTTTTTGGTTAATTATGATAATTTTAAACAAGAATATTACCATCATTTTGTATAGTTTTTGTAACAATAATTTAATGGTTGCGTTGTTATTGTAAGCAGATATCTAGATATAATTAACAATTATACTATTAAAATAACATTTATTGCCTCGTACTATAAATTTATTATTGTACACGAGTCATCAATGAATTTAAATTCTATACTACAAAAGGCGCACTACACCTTACAGCAATATGCTTATAAGGCCACCTGATTTGATGGGGGACAGGCTTCTAGTGCTGTAAATCACATTATTATATGGAAAACATAAACAAATTTCCGTGCACCAACAACAACGGCCAGCAAAATTTTACAACAACTCAGAATTCATGATAGTAGACGTAAAAAATAATGAAAAATTCAAACAATTTTCATTCATAAATAAATGTGTGTGTATTGGTGTATATCGGAGATTCAAGCACCTAATTCAATTAATTCGTCACATAGATTTATGTTATATTTCACAATGAATCATGAAATGGATATCTTCTAAGGCGGTATGAACGAAAAAAGTATTATCAATAAAATATATTTGGGCTGAAATTTGAGTTGCAAACATTGATTTCCCTGTGTTATATATTTAGTTAATTCAAGGTGATTCTATTTCTATGAAAAATTGTAAATCTATTTATAGTTTTGGTTGATTTTCACATTCCATAAATCCAAACAATGGAAATTGCGTATTTTAGGGGTGTTGTTGTTTCCCTCGAAAATTTCGAACATAAAGGAACAAGCAATGTCTTTTTCACTGAAGATATTTTTAAAAATATAATTATTATTGGTACTCACGTCATCGCTTTCAAACTGAAGATCATCTGAATCGTCCGAATCCTCTCTGGGCTCGTGTAGTTCCAAATCAAATACATCAGCCATAGTATATTTTTTTTATTTCCTTTCAATTACGAAGCAAGCAATCTTGAAAACTAGTTTTATTCCTTTGATATTTATTGTATTTTGATGAATTCTCTTTGGCTCACTTCTTCACTTTAATAATTCTACAAAACTTTTCCGCGGAAAAATCTGAAACACTTCAATTAGGCAATACTATATGAATATTTTCTTAACTGAGCAGCAGCTTTTTAGTATCTAAGAATTTTGATCACTAAGCTGATGGGTATTGTAAACTTTAAAAATGCGTTTTATTTTTTTTTACTCCTCACATTCTTTAAATTTTTTTTTGATTTTCCACACTTTCTTAGCGTGTTTTCTTAGCTACCACTAATATTTTACTTATATTCACAATAAATTGAACGTTTCCAGCTACAATTAAGCTGGTTTAGAAGGACACATACAGAGTGACTAACTCGTTTTGAAGAACCAACTGTACTAAAATATTTTCTACAGATCTGTCACTATTAACCCCTCGAGACATTTTAAAGGATGCCGATTAATCAATCTATTAATCGAAAAGTCAGATTAATTATATTTGAAAATTTATGCTTAAAATTTATTTTATGGAAGTTTATGCATTGTGCATCTGTTTAAGTGAAATGCAAAATTTTTACATACATCTTGTTAATTTACATTTTTCAATTTCTTAACTTATATGAAGTTAAATTTTGATTTGAATTACTGGAACGTGTTTTACTAGCCAATCTTGAAAAATAATATAAAGGCATATTTTTGCTAAATTTAAAGAATTTTATTGAATTTTAATAATTTTAGATATAACAAATAAATTAACAAAGTATTAAGTAAGTTTCGAATACATTTTCAGCAAATATTATTTTATGTTTTACAGTTATCACTGTCACTGGTAACCTTATCAAAATCTGTGAAATTGATAAATAAATAATAATTAACAATATTCAAGTCCGACAAAATAAAAAAACGACAAATTCATCAAAACTTTATCCATCTCCAAATAAGATAAAAATATACTTCAACAAACCTTTACATTGCATGCAATTTAAACCGTTTGATCAGATCATGTCTTTAAATTTTGATAGCTTATTTTATTTATTGTCCGAAATGATTTTGTCAATATCTGGAGACATCAATATGATCTTGCGGTTCGGCTCGAAGAACAAATTGACAAATTGGTTCTTCGAATGGTGGGACAAAACAATTTTAAATTTTAGTTTTTTATCAATGATGATTCAAATCCATAAGCAATTTCGATAACAGCGAAGTTTTTAAACGTATAATAATAAATTTATGTTTTAATTTTTGGCATAAAAAAGCCCTGCTATTATCGAAGCTGAAAAACATAGATATGGTGATAAATTGCATTCGGAATTTTTTTGGTTAGATCTGATTGTTGTTAATCTGTCTTCGGAGGAATGAATAGTTTCCACTATAAAATAAAAGAAACGATTGGTTTTTAGATTAATTTTGCCAATTTGTAATTTTGAAATATATCTGGAAAATGATAAGGAAGCAGAAGTTTATGGCATTATACTGATTCGGCTACATGAAATACCTTTCTAAGATTTTGCAATATGTACAAAAATTGTGCTGAAATAATAGTTTTCGAGTCGTATCTAGCACAGGCAAACAGCTAAATAAGTTATTACAAGCTAAGTTACTAAGTTACAGAGTTTCGGAATGTTGATAATTAAGACTGTTTTCTTTGAGAATGTTTAGTTTTCGTTTAGTTGATTTAGAGTTAATTTGTTAATTGAGAAAAATGCATTCTTTAATTATGTTTTTGAATATGTTGCCTGTACGGAAAGAAGAGAAAATTTGGATTAATTAGGTTATTCATGTTAGGAGTTGCAGTTATTGATTATGGATCGATTCTATCATATCCATGAACTAGCCGGTTAAAGATTGAAAGCTCGTTGTTAATATGCTTTGACAGCAAATTTTTCATGCAACACTGAACGACAATACATGTGCACAATAAGTGATAATATAACGCTGGTGACATATATCTAATCCGATTCCACAACCGATTAGTTTATCCTTCAGCTCAACATTCAGTACAGTAACTTACCACGCAATGTTCTTTTCTGCCAATCTTTTCAAGATATTTTGCACAACATCTGTGCTAGAATAAGTTCCTCCCAAATCTAAAAAACAATTCAACATTATTATCATGAATATGTTTGAAGTATGTGACGGCTCCATAAACAATTCATAATTTCTTACCAGCAGTGTGAATCAAATCCTCACAAATTGTGGTGGTTATTGCCTCTGCAATTGCGTTGGCATGTTGTTTATGTCCTTTTGTAAAATATAATTAGATGTATACGTTATTGGTTGTAGTTAGAAATATAGATATGTAGATAATTTACCTAGATGCTCAAGCATATCAACAGCTGCGTGCAGCATTGCGATTGGATTAGCAATATTTTTTCCAGCAATTGCAGTTCCTGTATTTCTGGTGCCAGGCTCGAAAACGGCGTAATGATCACCATAATTTTTTCCTGAATACAGACCAGCTCCTCCAATAAGGCCGCAAATAACGTTTGAAACAATTGAACCATACAAATTTGTAGTGAGCATGACATCAAATTGAGAGGGATTAGAAACGAGCTGCATACAAGTGTTCTGAAATAAAAAAAAGAATTTTCGGTTTATTTGTTAAATTCCGCAAACCTAACAATAACTCACATCAATAATCATGTTGTTGTGCTTAATTTCTGGGTATTCTTTGGCAACTTTCTTAGATACTTCAAGAAACAAACCATCTGAAAGCTTCATAATATTTGCCTTGTGAATTGTTGTTACTGTTTTACGCCCATGCTGACGAGCATATTGAAACGCGTAGTGGGCCAAACGTGCTGAATTTTCTTCAGTCATAATTTTCATGCTCTCAACGAGTCCTAAAAATATGAATACATGTAATTTTTTGAATTTTAATATATATATTTAGTTCATACCTTTCACACTTTCATGTTCTAACATTGCGTATTCACCCTCAGTGTTTTGACGAATAATTGCAATATCAACATCATGATGTTTAGCAGGTATGGTGGGGTAAGATTTACAATTCAAAACATTAACGAAAAGATCCAATTCGTTACGAATGGCAATATTGCGGGATTGTATTCCAGTTAATTCTGATTTAGTTTCAATGTTACCCTTGATTGCAACGCCATTCCTTTAATAAAAATTAAAATAAATTAAAACTGTCTGAAACCAAATAAATATACCTTTTAATCGATTGGATAGCGTATTCAATATCATCGTTTCCTTCACTTTGAGGATCAATATCTATTACTTCAAAATCAATAGGCACGCCAGAATAACGAAACACTTCTCGAACATAGTTCATCAGCTCAGGTCCAATTCCACCACCTTAAAATAAAATTTATAGTATTAGTTCTTGCTTTCCTCTGGAATATGTTTCTTGAAGTACCTGGCAGCATACTGACAGTGTGTCTTCCTCCGTATTGTGCTAAATTAGAAAAGTTTGTATGAAAATATTGTAAATACAAATTATGTTTATAAAATTATGTCAAATAGTATGTTAGATTGTTTAATTTATTTACCTTTAGGCATTGGAGCAACGCGTTTCACAACCACAGATTTCTGCTGAAGTTCAAAATCAGACATTCCATGTGCAACACTGCAGAAGTTCTAAAACCAGTAAATTATGTATTTTAGTTAGCAAGTTTAATTTGTTTCGAAAATACGAGATTTGAGTTTATAAAATCCTTTAATCCAACAATCCTGGTTGAAATCATTTTAAAATTTTAATAGTATCGAATAAAAATTGGAAACTAGGAGAACTACCACAAGATAACAAGATAACAATTGCACTTAAGAATATCATAAAATTAATTTGAAAAGGGTATTTAAAACTGAAGGTGACATAAAATACTTAATATCCTATAAAATAGTTTTAATTAAATGATAAACTTATGCAACACTTTGAGCGAAGAAAAACAATAATAATTACCCTCATTCGGAGCGCTGGGCAGCCCAACTTGCTTATTCTCAAAGCCATCGTATGTGTGGTGGCTGAATTAGTTGATTAACTATTTTATTTGTTAAAAACGATCCAAGGGCAAGTCGACTAATTTTAAATTAAAATCTAGAAAAACTTCGAACAACTTCGAAAATAAAAACCCCTCTTCCCAGTAAACTTTGTTTGATTATAAAACTGAAGGGGCTAAAGCCACAAAAATAAAAATAAATAAATAAAATTCTTTAAACAAAATACACTCAATTCCATCTTCAATGAGAGTCTCTATCACTTAAGGTTTGTTTTAAATACTACAATTAGGTTTTGATAAAGTGTCTTAACTGTGCTTTAAGTGGATATGAAACTGTTTTATCAATTGTGAATAATTTTACATTATTAACATTGTACTTTAACTAATAACTATTTAATCAGTGAATCATCAATTGTTCGAAAAGTTCATAAACACCCATTTCGTTTAATATATATGTAGCAGAGTTTTATCATATATCTCCTGCTCGATATGCGGGTTTTTTCTTTGTCTCGGAATTTACTCCCAATAGTTCTTTTGTAGCAAATAAGACATCAACATAATGTTTGAATAATTAAAAAAAGAAAACAAATCAAAACTGTCTTTCAGATCAGCATTATCGATCTGAATTTTGGAATGTAAATCTACGACATTCAATTGTCTGGTGAAAATGGATCTACAAGAAAACGACACCAAAAAGAGTGATGATAATATAAGTATAAAATCTTCGGAATCTTCGGAATATGAAATCGTTCCATCAATTGAAGCCGGAATTAAATCTGCTGACCTTAAATCATTAAGCATACAAAAGGATCAACTAATGATCCCTCATAAATTAATTCCACTCTCTCCTGTGTTAGCCAGTTGTGGTGATATTGCTGAGCTCCAGAAGAACATGGATGATGTGATTCACGAAATGGATTTGGAAGAAAATGGTAACTTCAATTACTTCTATTTCCTTCTTTAATATCTAATAATGAACTATATATTTAACGCAACTTTGATTAATACTGTTCGTTTAGTTTGCACTTTAAAATACTCTAAACCGTCGCTAAACCGTCATAAAATACACATTTTCTACTAGTAGAAATCCTTTCTCTTTTAAACATCAATTACAACACTTTGATAGCTAGTTCATTCGAAGTATAGTCAGATTTTATTTAAAAATAGAAATTAAATACAATTGCAATATATTTTTAGTCTGAATTCTAAACTTATTCTAATTTATCGTGACTACAAAGAGACTAATTCACGTAAAAATAAATACAAGTATCTACTTTGCACAAATTTTTAAAATTAAAATAATAAATCAAATCCTTCAAAATTTAGACCACTAATATTTTCGTTTTTTACTGTAAACTCGTCTTAAAATAAAAAAATTATAATTGACTTGATGTTGACGTTTCAGCAAGTTTTCAGCTGATAATTTGCAATTAACTATAAAATATATTGACATGAAGTTTGATAAGTTAACATTAAAACTACATTTGGTTGAGCTTTAAGCAAAGAAAGGCTAGTAACCGGCACACGACACAGTTGATTGTGAATTTGACGAGAGCGTGGATGATTAATTGATATTTATTCGTTTGTAGAACCACCAAACATAACCGAAACTGTGTCCAACTCGATGGAAAACCTTCACGCCACGCCATCATGCAGTGCAAAAGTTACTCAACAATTACAGTCCCTTAGTCTCAACCTGGGCGATGAAAGAATAGTAGTGTTAAAGGCATCTCGTTCTCCCAATTCATCGGCGTCCACTACAACTCCAGATGTGAATAAAGTTGGAAAATCTGTATTTTACGATTGTCTGGATGCAAGTCCGATGGCAGAAAAGCAGGATAATATGAAACCTGAAGATGATGAAGATTGTGAGTTTTAGGATTATATTAAATAAAATATATATATATTTACTTATAACATTTTCTAGACATAGACCAAGAATGCACAATCTTTTCGGGAGTAACTTACCTTGGAGCAGCCTCTCTTCCTGCGCCAAAAAATGAGCAGGAAATTCACAGAATAATGACAGAGCTTAATGCTAGTGCTGGTGAAGCTGGTCTTAAAGTTTGTGTAAGCATACCCTCAGGATCAGATGGATTAGTGGTTCTTTACGATGCTTTAACTAATGCGGTTTTTGCACATTACGAGATTCACAGAATTTTGTTCTATGCACGTGGCTCTGCAGAATCAGTTGATCAGGCATGTTTTGCATATACTTGGTCACATGGGGAATGTGTGGAAACAGCTATATATCAGTGTCATGTGTTCCGTTGTAATATACCTGAAGCTGTAAATCAGGTTTGATTGGAAAATACATGTTGTGTGTATAACGATAATAAATCTAGAATTTTAGGTCAGCTCATGCTTCACAAAAGCTTTTCAGCGTATTCCACCGAGCCTAACATGCAGCATTACTTCCTCAGCTGTAGATCAGAGTATGCAAGCTTCGCTAATGGTTGCTTCCATCACTTCGGATATTAGTGGAAATCGTTTAAAATCGGCCATGTATGAATTTAACTGCTGTTTAGAGATCAAAGAAAAAATCTTGAAAAATACTTACTCCTCCGTTGTGCGAGATCGATCGTGCTTTAAATTGCGTTGCAATGCAGATAAAGAAGTTTGTATTACTGTAAAACAAGCTCCTTCAGACATTTTACCACCACTATTTATTGAACGTTGTTTTGGAGTTCTGCTCAGTCCTGGAAAACTTGTTCGACAAGCTGACATGCAATTGCTTGATTTGGTTTTTATGGGTTATTTCAAAGAAAGTGGATCACAAGCACCCTTTTCAACTTACCAAATTCGAGCTGAATGGAAAGCAAACGACAAAGCTTTTGAGCAGTTGAACCTGGAGTCTCAAAAGATGTATTTAACAGTGGCTGTTGACTTGGTAAAGTAATTTTCTTGGAATAAGTGAAATTAAATTTCTATGAAAATTTTTATTTCTTAGGTTATTAAGGGTATACAAGAACCTGTTCGCTTTGTTATAGAGACTCAAGTCACAATTTGTGCACAACACGAGATGAGATTTATGGAACAGTTTCAGAATAAAAGACCACTCATGGTAAAATTCTACATACAGCTTAAGGAAAATGGTGAAGGCACATGGGAAGTAGAGTCAATAGACCCTTCAGATGAAATTATTGAGCCAGCGCAGCCATCAATGCTAAACTTAAAGATGAAAAACTTCTCCAAGATGGTACGATCTACAAGTATTGCTTCTATTGATTTTGATGATTTGAGTCCAAACGACAACTCCGAACAAGATGACGAACCTTTACTAAGTGGCACTGGAGAAGTCTCCAAAGATTGCTCACAAGATCTCCTTGATGAATGGCGGCCAATAATTAGTGCATGGGAAACGACTGGAAAACGTCCCAAACATTTAGCAAATTTGGTGAGAAATGGTGTTCCTGAAGCGCTTCGATGCAAAAGTAAGCTCCATTTTATTTTTACAATTATGATTCTATAAATGAGTTGATGCCAGTAACAAAACTCTAACTCCCTCAAATAAAATTTTTAGATAAATGAACTTTTGCAATAGTTCACGTTTCCCACTGAGTTTTCAAGATAGCCTTTCCAAATTAGTTTTAATTGATCAATAAATGATGAAATTTTGTAAAAATTAATTTTTTTTGAAAATTTGTTTTTTGGGGTCTATAGAAAAAAACAAATTTGACTTTGCATGCGCTGTTTCTCAAATCACTGCTGCTACAAAAATTTAAAAACTATCGTTAAACATCAATTATATAGTAGAAAAACAATAAAATATCTTTGGTTTTAATATTTTCCATCAAATAAGACTACTGCAAGCATTTGAAGCCACGCGCGCATGGACAAATTCTTACTCAATCTTTATTTTTCGTTTTCGTGAGAGTAACAAAACTCTAACCACCAAAAATTTAACAACTCTGTATCTCCTCGAGTTTTATGAATTTCTTTACAAACTAAATTTTATTTAATGGTTTTTAGTGATAAGAATCGAAAAAAAAAATATTTTCAAAAAATGTCTTTCAGGGGGGGTTTAATAAATCTTAAAAGGGAAAAAAAGAGCATTCTTGTCGGGCGGATTGTTCCTTGACCAATAATCGGAAAATGTTGAAATATATCTTAACAAATGCGTAATTTAATATGGAATAAGGATAGAAAAACATTTTAATCATTTTCATCGAACCAAGACTTTACGAGTCATTTAAATCCAAGCGCGCATTATACGGCTCGTTCAAATATAGTTTTGTTCGATGTGAGCATAAAACTTGTATTCTTCTAATCTTGAAAACTCAGTGAGAAACTGATTTTACCGCTGATCATACATTTATCACCTAAATTTTTGAACAAAATTGCACTGAAAACGCGTGGGAACTGAGTGAATATTTATAAGATGCCGAAGAAAATTTTTGGTTTTTTAGTAATTTTATGTTGTTATCTATTGATTTAGTGAATAAAAAGCCTTTTTTAATGAAAGTGGAGTTAGAGTTTTGTTACTGGCATCAACTCAAATGGCCGAGTTTAATAAAACTCCTAAGTGAAAATTTTTTTTTGGCCGACCGATTCGACATTTTATATGAGATATTATTAAGAAATCTGTAGAATGAAACTGGTGGTCCAACAAAATGAGTTATTTAACCGCATCAGAAAAACATGAAACTAAAAGAAATATGCTAGTTATTTCGCTGAACAAACTTTGCATTAATATTGTGTACTTGCGAAAATATTTTTGTTGTTAAAAAGCTTTAGCATAAAAAATTTCTATGCGTCAGAAGAGTCTGAAAATGTGTATACGAGTCTAAAAGTAGATCAATATTAAAGAAATGATGTCATTGAAAGCTTTTGTCCACTCACTTTTGGTTTGTTAAGCCTTAAAAGCCTCAAATGTTTCCAGGAAAAAATACTATAATATCTCTTTCAAAATGTTAAATCTGTCAATCTGTTTTGATCTTTTTTAATAAATACTCACTAAAATGATTCTTATTTTAGTATGGCAAAAATTAGCGAATCAAAGAACCGAAATGGCCGATTATTATCGAGTTTTGATCAGCCAAGAGACAACATCAGAAAATGTTATTTTGCGAGATATTAATCGAACATTTCCGGCTCACAAATTTTTCAAAGAATCCGGAGGACTAGGACAGGATAGCTTGTATAAAGTATCCAAAGCTTATGCGGTGTATGATGAAGAGATTGGATATTGCCAGGGACTTTCTTTTATTGCCGCTTCGCTTCTTTTACACATGCCCGAAGAAGAAGCATTTTGTGTGTTGATTGCCATCATGTACGACTTCAAATTGCGAGATCTTTATAAACTGGGCTTTGAAGCATTATACCTGCGTTTGTATCAGCTAAAACAGTTAATGAAAGATCAACTGCCTGATCTTTATGATCACTTTCAAGAAACTGGTGTTGAGGTAATTCATTGTAATGATTTCGAAACAGTGACAATATATTATCACAATCTTTTATATTTTCAGCCGCATATGTTCGCTTCACAATGGTTTTTAACCTTGTTCACGGCACGCTTCCCACTATTCTTTGTTTTTCACATCCTTGACGTTTTTTTGTTGGACGGCATCAATGTACTCTTCCAAGTAGCTATGAGTCTTCTGTATGTCTGCCGCAAGGATCTACTTTTGCTTGAATTTGAAGGGATTCTCAAGTATGTACGCATTTCATTACCAAGAAAATGCAGAAATGAGTTACAAGCGCAAAAATTAATGAAACTTGCGTGCGATTGGAAAGTGAAAAAACTAAAGAAATATGAGGAAGAATATATGGCTCAAAAAGAAGAAACTGACAAGGTATTTGTGTGACCATTTTAGATATTTTTATTAATTAAAGTAATGGGTTTTCGTAAGTGTAATAATTTTTATAACGCCTGTTTTCAAGGAGGAGCTGTTGGTGAAGCAATACGAGTCTAAATTCAATGATGAGCGGAAAATGTTACAAACTGAAATTGGTACACTACAAGAAAAAAATCAAAAGCTTATTAACAGTGAAAAAAACTGCGAAACTATTATTCTGGATTATAAGCAGATTATTCAGAGACAAGAGCAGCAGCTCTCTAAATTGACAGAATCTATTGAAGGATTGATGGTAAATATTTTATATTTTATATAGAAATAAAACCTTGAATTCAAAATGCTAATTTTGTTACCAGAAAACAATGACTTCCTGCCAAAAATGTTCCATCCAAATAAGTAACGATCTGAAAGATACTGTAGATGCAGGCCATCCTCTTGGTCCGCTAGATCCCTTAAATGAAGCCTCTTTAAGAATAAGGGAATTGGAACTTGAGCTTGCTCAAGCAAAACTTGATAAAGTTGAAGCAGAATGTAGATCACAAGATTTGAATCACCAGTTGAATTCTACATTGTCAGAACTTCAAGGAAACAAAAATGGGAACAATGCAAGTAAAGATAAGGACAACACTAGCTGGCAACCTTCTTGGATGTCTAAGACGCTCAACTCAATCCAAGAAAAGGTCAAGAAAGATACTCAAAATATACCTTCTTTTCAGTCGTACACTAGTGATATTACTCAGGTATATAATTTATTTGAATTTCAATCATTCAATTACTAATAACACTATGAAAATCTTATTTTTTGAAGACAAAGCCTCGTGAAATAGCTCCATCAGCTAAAATACTAGCAACCAGAAATAGTATAAACGTGATCAATTACAGTCCAACTCAGACTACAACCACTCTTTCAGCAAGTTCAGGAGGATCACCACTTAAAACCACCACAACTCACTCTAATGATTTAAATTAATTCCACTTACATGAATCCCTGATCAATAAGCTCTATTGAAAATTAAAATTAAAATTTACATTCTACAACTTCTAAGATATAATATTCCAAAACAAAATGTATGCAAAATGTTTAATGTTCAAATGATAAAAAAAATAATCACATATTTTCAATGAATTGGATAATTCGAAATATACCTTCGAATCCAAAATTGAGTATCGGTAAATGCTTCTAGTTCATTCAAAAATCATTATAATTGATTGTCTAATCAGATAACTTCATGAACAGATCAAATCGTTCAAGAATCAACGTCCAAATTGATATTTTTTTTGAAATAAATAACATCATTAATTACATGTACTGAAATCAGTTAAAACGCAATATTTGAATACTTTAAATTAACAAAAGTGTTTATTTCTATTAATTTATTAACGAGGATAAATGTGATCACATTGAATTATTATAAGAATGTATACTGTTTAAAAAGTTTAATGTTTTATCTCCAAAAACATAAACTACTTGCTATTAGTCGTACTATATTAGCAAAACTAAGTCCAAGACTATTTGAAAATAATGCCATTAACAATATCAATGTTAAGGATAATTAACTGAATATTTTTGCACAAAAATATGAATAAAACGAATTAATAATCAATCAATATTGTCCTTTTTTTATCTTCCAAAAGTTTTCCGACCTACAAAACTTATTTGAAAATATAACATTATTCGAATACCTACACTCACCTAGTTCTTGAATACATATCTTATTGAATAATATTAAATAACAGACTAGAAAATTTTTATAGAAGATTTTTCTCAATTTATTGATAATTTTACATGTTTTTGATTATACAATATTGTTTAAAAAAGAAAATCAGAAAAACGATTACAACTTTTTACAAACTTTTACAGAAATAAATTTACAGCATAATAATTATTAATAAAACCTTTAATAATTTTTAAGAACTAATTAAAAATCAACTAAATCTTTACAAAATTACAAATTATTTTTACTTAACTAAGAATTTATACAAAAAAGTTAAAACAAATCTTAAATTATTTCAAACAAAAACTATTCTGCAAACAGAAGTTAAAACTTCAACAGAATAGTCAAAACATATAGTACAGCTTTTGATCTTATTCGTTCACTGCATTTTAAAAAAATTATTATGTACAAAGTATGAATTTTATTAGTAAAACTTTCAATCCAAGATTTGAAGTGTATATTGAAGTGTATATTTTTGCCACCAATCTTTGAATTTATACAAAAAATTTCATCCCTTTACATCACTCTCAGGGGTTTTAACATAAGATGTCAAAGATCCTTAAAAACATTTTACCAAAGTTGTTTACACATCAATATCTTTATAAGTTTTTTGTAATCCTTAATTTATTTTCTTTTTGAAAATGTAAAAATTTTATTATTAAACGTTTGCTCCATTTTTTAATAAAAGTTCGTCTTAATTTATGTATTTTTATTATTTCGAAAATATCACCCCAAACTCAGTTTTTTTAGATTTCAATTATTTTTATAAAGAAAATTGTTCAATTTTCTGACACAAATAGTTGGCCATTTGATGCCAAACTAAACATTTTCCTTTATTTAATTTTAAATTGTGTAAGTCTTTCCAATTTCCAATTTTCACTGTTTTCCAATTTTATGTCGATTATTATTATTATTATTAGTTTGCATCTCATATAAAATTTTCTAAATGTGTACGAAATTTAGTTTAATAATTTTTTGAATTAAATTTTTTTTTTTGAAAACGAAAAAGGCTTTCACAAGATTTTTATGATTTCTTACGCTATAAAATACATTTATTTCAAATTTCACTACGATTCGTTCTTATTACGGGCAAGATTTTCAAAGTATTTATCCAGATTTGTTATTATTTCAGTTATTGTTTAACATTTAGAAACACGGCAGTTTTTATATAATTTATACTTTAAGTTACTTTTTAATTTTTCCAAAGATTCCGTCAAGAATCTTCTGATGGATAAATTTGCATGTAGTGAGGTCAATTCAATTTGTGTGTAAATTTACAAATATTTTTTTTTGTAATCCTTTATGCTTAAATAGAATTTAAATTTTATTAAAATTTGACTATAATTTTGTTTTAATGAAGTAGAAAATTTTGCTAAACAATTTTTGAATCAAGAAATGATGGATGAATTCCGTTTTCAAAAAATACAGACAATTTCAGCTATTATAGAATTTGATTTATAAACTTTTCTTCACATATAAAAATTAGTTTAATGATTTATTTTAAAAGTTTTATCACATAATTTATATTTATCAACTTTTTGGACGCAACAAATCAAAATTGTGTGAAAATCCTGAATGCTTTAGGGTATAAAAAGAAACGTCGGAGCAAGATGTGTATGAATGTATATTATTCTAGCTGCTCTAAGTCATTCATGCAATGCAAACAGTATGATATCAATAAAAGATTTAAATAGTTTAAGTCTCAATCAAATTAAAAAGTGTGCAAATGTGAATTAAAAACTTTCTCAACAGTTATTTGTCATAATTTGAATAAATTTTGAAACTTTAAAAAACGTAATATTGAAAACAGATTTAATGGATTAAAATGTAAAGATACTTCAATACTAGCTGATAATTTTTTTGCTTCTCTTATATTTCCATAAATTTCATTCAAAAATATTTGATCTAGATTCTATAATATTGTAGTTCTGAATCTCAATAATTATAGGACTGTGTTTTTGCACTTTAGAACTATTTCGATTCTTTTTAATATTTTAGTTTTTGCTTTATAAATTTGTTCCTGAATATTGCTTTGTAACTTTATGTTGCTTTATATTTTGTTAAATCCTTAAATTGAGTGTAAACTGAAGAACTGCCCAGATTTTAAGGGATTGACTTCTATAATTTATTTATGATTTAAATATACTTTAACCGAAAAATGGAACCGTGACTTTATATATTTTCATCTGATTCAATTATTATTTTTGAAGTTCTTTGATTACATTTTTGTTTTGCAAGTGAGAGACATTATATAAAATCAATGACATTTCATGTTAATAATCTTTTTAAATCCTTTTCTATGTCATACAGCACAAAGAGAGCATTTTCAATATGATATTTTATTCTTATTAATTTAAATATTGATTTAATGTGGACTTATGTTATTAAATTAAAGAATTGTCTCAATATTCTTTAATGCTATAATTTCCCTATTTATGTCAAATGTGTTTTTAATATTTTCAATGTTTTTTCGCTCGATTAATTTAAGCTAAAAACTACGACTATTTAAATTTATTGCAAAATGATTTATTTGAAAATGAGTAGATTATTAAATTTAAAATCAATGTGAAGACCCTTTTCAATCATATCACTTCTTGCTTACACTATTATTGGACCATTCTCTAAGTTTCTTTGATAAAGTTATTTAGTTAAGTCGGAAGAAATTTCAACTCTTTAGCATTTCATTTCTATCAAGAAATAAAATATTGGCAATTTTTTGAACCAAAACAATTTTCCCAATAAACATTATATTAAATTTTTTTGACGTGAAAAATTCGAATTTATAAACAATTTTGCTTGATTTTCCATATAATGTTAATTGTTTGTGCGTCTAGTGACTTACATAAAGTAAAATCATTTTTTTCTATCTACAAGTTTTATTATCGCCTTGAATTAAGTTAAAAAATGTAAAACTCCTCATAAATTGTATATTAGGAAAAAGAGTTAAAAAACATTAGCACCCGCTCTTGTAGTTTATGACACATTCCAGTTCCAATAATCTCTGAACACTCGAACATTAATAACATAATTATTTCATTGAATAACAAACAATAAATTGCATTTTTTAATTTGATGTAAAATTAATTTATATTCAGATTTTATCAAAGTTGCAATACTTCGTTAAACAAGATTTGTTGTGATAATTTATTTAAGTTTTAATTGATTTAAACATTGACATTCATATAAGATTTAATGAGTTTATTTATAAAAATGTTATTCTACAGAATTCGTTGGTGATTTAATTTCTCTTGAAATGCATCCAAAAGTTATCTTATAAATTCTACATTTTAACTTTTTAAGAAAAATCTAACATGTACTCCATTTCATTCAAAAATTACATATTATTTTGGTTCATTGCACATACATAGTTTTTCTTAAATTTTAACATAAATTTTAAATTATTTTGTTTCTATCAAAACATTTGAAAAAAAATTTGAGAAAAAACCGATAAGAAAATTGAAAAAATCAGGAAACTATCAAGAATCACAATTAAAATTAAATTTCTAGCCGATGCACATTTCATTTGATTGCTCTTTAAATTTACTTTTTCTTTGCGAAAATTTAAAGAAAACTTTTATTTAAAAAACTTGAGATCAAAAATTAAATTTATAAACAATAGTTGGATGGTATGGTATTGTTTCGTTAATCAGGCAGTAATTACGCTTTTTCAGAAGTGATTTTCTTTGATAGAGAAAATTGACATTATTTGATGTTGCAGGCAAAAATAAATTTAAACAAAATAATTAAAATTTGATTTTTTTTTTGTACTTTTTGTCTATTCTTAAAACGAAAATAAAATGCCTAAAATCTAAATATTGAAAATATACAAATAATTTACAAAGAACTTGCTCAAAATATGAGAAAATGTTTAGCTTCTAATAGTTTTCCTTAGATTTGTTAGCAAAGCCTTTAACTTAATAGAAAGCAGTATTGATAAAAAAATATCTGCAAATCGTTTGAATTTTGAATTACATGATATAAAATAAATTAATACAATTTAGTAATTTGAACAATTTTATTTAAATTTACCTTTATAATTTTAAAGTAGTACGAAAATAAGAAAATTGATATAAATTAAAGAAAACGAAAGTGGTTTGAACATGAATTCACTTTAGCACACAATTACTCTTAACATATAAAATCTTAACTTATGTGCCCGAGCAGTCAATTTCAATGATATCCTTGGGCACATCCACGAATTGATACACAAGCCGTTGTCCATCAACTTTTGCTAGAATTCCTCGTTGATAATAATATCGCAGTGCTCGTCCCATCGTTTCGTAATTCATATCTGGTTTATTTTTGTGCATTCCCCACAATTTGGAAACTGCTTTTGAATCCACCAGTTTGAAAATACCTTTGTCACGGCAAGTCCACTTGATAAATCGTGGACAGTACTCGCGATCTTGTAGCAATTTAAGCAAAAACTCCCACAAATATGTCGTAGATCCTTCACGGCTCTTGCGTTTCACTCCCATCTCAATCTTCGGCTTTTTGGTCTTCTTCAGCTTGTTGAGTCCATTGTGACTAACCAGTCCATTTGCACCGTTTCGTGCTACCTGATGACCGGGAAAGCCCAGTTCAAGCATGTACGACAAGTCATCATTGCAACTAGATGTGGCAGCTTGTATAACACTTTGATGTGAGTGATGGTGTGGGTGGAACGCTTGTGAATGATGCAATAAATGGTTGGGTGGATGATGGCCACCTAATGAGCTGGAGGATTGCGCTAAGCTTCTGGGCGGTGATGTGGATGTAAAGTGAGAGGCTGATGGGTAACTATTTACTCCACTACCACTGCTCATCGTATGTAGGTAATAATTCTCTGGTACTGCAAAAAAAATAAAAATATTAGTCTTTTGTATTATTTAAGTAAATATTTACGAAGTTAAAATATGAATAAAAATACTTAAAAAGGTTATTTAATTTTTAATAAATCTTCAATCTTATCTTTTTATGGGTTAATTCTAGATATAAAATTATATAAGAGAAAAATCGTCTATAGTCTGCTATATTCGGACATTTTAAGCAGTTATTTAAGTTGTAATAACCACTTGTGGAATTTTCAATTAAATTAGTTTGATGTTGCATACAAAAAGATATGCTGAAACCAGCCGAATTGTGTTGACATTATAAAGAAGGAAGAAAACCAAAAGTTAGTTTTTTTTTTATCAATAATTATTATACAATTTATAAAAAAACTGGCGAAAAGAAATTTCTGTTGGTGATAACGAAAGCAACAAATGACTTTATTTCTGCTGACTTCCTTATCACCTCCCAGGTGGAAATAAATGCCATTTACACTAAGACATACACTAGAGAAAAAACACTAGAACCTTCCCCGTAGAAACACTAAGCTTAGTGTGGTTTTAAAACACTAAGCGATTGTGTATGTTCTAGTGTATCCTAGTGTGGAATTTCTGAAAAATTAAAAAATATAAATTTTATTTCTACACTAGAATATTCTAGAAGTACATAATTTTCTAGTGTACTTTCTTTTTTGCATCTTTTTAAAATTTGGGTTTGAACCGCTGCCGTACATTTGTGAGGCAGCGCGCAATCCACTCGGCTGTATTGCCAACTAGTTTTATGTGACTTTTAACTTACTTAAGTGACCACCAAACATGTAATATTTGAAAATTATTTATTTTTAAAAACGCTCACATTTTTAACAATAATGATCAAATATTAAACGAGTGATTGAAAAAACATTTTGGATATTCAAAACAATATTTTTCTGATAAATTGAAGGGTTTATATTTAATTTTTTCATGAAATTTGAAAAATCGGCAAAAATAATATTTGAAAAAAAGATTTGAAAATCATCAATTTAAAATTATGCTTTAAAGAGATGAAATTATTTTTAAGACATATAATATTTCAAAAATATAAAAAAAATTATACTTTAAAAAAACATCGCAAACATTCAAAAGTAATAGCAAAAAAT
Organism: Parochlus steinenii; assembly: GCA_038502155.1. Classification (NCBI taxonomy): domain Eukaryota; kingdom Metazoa; phylum Arthropoda; class Insecta; order Diptera; family Chironomidae; genus Parochlus; species Parochlus steinenii. The sequence continues at coordinate 191,854 of JAXCIN010000021.1, read as the reverse complement.
GCTTTCAAAAGCAATTCAAGAATATAAAATCTAATATTTCGCCAAAAATATCAAAATTTGAATTTTCAAGATAGTTTATTTTCCACACTAGAAAACACTAGAATACACTAGAAGGAACACTAGGAATTTAAATGTTCCTTAGTGTATTCTAGTGTGGTCATACACTAGGATACACTAGAGAGCACACATTTTCCTAGAAGCTAGTGTGTCTCTTAGTGTATCCTAGTGTAATATTCTAGAAAAAAGTGTACTTTCTAATGTATTCTAGTGTACCTACATTAGGACTTGAACCAGATTTCCACCTGGGCTTGTTTGAAGCAGTAATTCTCTTTTTTTTGCTGCCAAAAGTACTTAATTTTGTGGCTGATTAATTATCATTTCATAAATATTGAATATATTTTTTCTAATTACGGATGCACAAATTCATAAATTTTTTAGCTCAAAAACGAGTTCAATGTTATCTGCCAAGGTTGTTGTACGAATGCGAAATTTTTTCACTTGGGGTTGCCAACAAATTGCACTTGAGCTTTTAAGAAACGATAAGGGACTGGCCACATTGAAACACAACTTTCAATTCATCACAAACTCAACTGATAACATTTATATTCTTATAACTTTCGATCGACAAAATAATCGCATTTCCTGGATCGCTATACATTCAATTAACTAAAATTTGGTAACATTTTCAGTATTCTTGGTATTTAAAATTTTTTTAGATATCGTTGCATGAATAAAATACAAGCTAATATTTCTAATCCAACAACTTAAGTCGTCTTTACACAAGCCAAGCGCAAAATTCCAGGAAACATACAATCAAATGCAACAACAAAAATGTTTCAATATCAACGATGACCTTCAAAATGTTATAAAAATGCAACAAGAAAATTTGCGCGAATGAAAAATACAAGAAATGCAAGCGAGTATAGCCATGAAGAATTAATATCTTCTTCGAGCTGCAAGTCTTTGTACTGACTGAGTTTTGTGTTGGTTGTGGTGACTTCTAAGTATTTCAGCAGTTAGTTATTTCTTTTCTACCTTCCTTTTCATGATAACTTTTTTTCAAAATGTATGCAAAGTTGAAACTACTCATTAAAATTTTGAAAATGCGTTTTAATGATATATCTAATAAGTATTAAATCTTATCCAGCAATAATAAAAATTTTAATCTTTTCAAAAATTGAATCATTCGTTTTACAAAATCAAATTTTAACGCCAGTTTTCAAACCGACAGCAGTGTTTTTTTAATTTCCGCTCTAGTCTTTTAACGATTTTGTAATGGTGCTTCGGTATCTTGCTGTTTGATTTGCAAATCTGGTGATGAACAATTAAAAGTAATTTTATCATCGAGTTTCTTCCATCCTTATCAAATTTGTACTCATTTAATCATTTGTAATGAACAAACTATTATACATTTGTTAAATCAAACAAGCGAAGTTTGGGTCAAGGATGAATATATTATTCTATACAATTATTTGCAATTGTTATATTTTACCGATTGAACTGCAAGAATGCAATACTTTTTATAAATATATTCAGATATCCTGCTAAACGAACTGTTTGTGAACGAAATTAATTAAGATCCGCGGTATTGTAGTAAATTTTCCAACAATTAATTGAAAATGTCAGCATCAATTTGTTGGCATAAGTAAATTGCATATTAGATACCGTATTAGAGATGTGAAAATTAGAAAAAGTACAAATTCTTGTTTGCTTCTGATAATATTTTATTTATAAATTTTTATTTCCGCTAGTTGACGCGATCTTTAGTAAATATAGTCAACTATGCTAACCAGCCACAAATATTACTTTAAACAGTACCGAGTTTGAAAAAATATATATTTCTTTCAAATGCTGTCATAAAATTATTCTTTAAATTATATTCTAAGTTCGAATAAATTCTGTTATTAAAAAAAGCAATGTATGAAAAAAAACCTAAAATGTGTTGCTGCATCGCGGCCTAATAAAAAACCGCGACAGCAATGTTTGCATCTACCGAGAACACCACCATCGATTTTTGGCGTATTGTGTGTAATCTCAAAAGCTGCAGCTCGCAAGCACAATGAACGATGGAGCTTCTATCAAAACAGAGCTTCCACCACCATATAAATATATGCATACGATCACATGCTGCGATGGTGCTTGAATACGAAAATACATGCAAAATGCCTTGTTGTGGATTTACACGGTTATACCTAACGCTATTCATTTTGCAGCACATAAAAGTACACAATCATCGATTCCGAAGCTATATCAGCGTAGTGGTGCTTGTGTTTAGTTTAATATTGTGATGTCAGTAGAGATGTAGGGTAAATGTTCGTTTTCGAGGTCATATTGCTTGTTAGATTGCAGGTTGGATTAGGGGGTGGGTTCTGATATTTAATTAGCTAGCATGGGTGCAACAAACATTTATGAATTTTTCCATAAATAGGAAAGTTATTTCATTAATCAAAAAAAAATTATCCAAAACGTTTAAAAAGTGACCGACCGACTCTGCACAAATATGTTACTTTAATGCATTTTATGTAGACAATACAAACAATTAATTTTATATAACATTTTATAATCATTTACCGATCCGTCATTCTATTTTACCCTGCAGATTCATCCGCTCGTTCTCCTTTATATGCTCGTTCTATTTATTAGCACAAAAGGGAAAATGAATTTTCTTAGAGTTTCTTTTTGTATCGGCGGATTTGGCATAACATAAATCGTCTTTTTATGCTGCCATTGTGCTAACTGCTTGGTTTAAGTTAACATATTTTAATGCTTATTTGCTGCTTTAGATTTTACTTTGGAATTTTTCAGAGAGTGGTTGGATTTTTTTTTAAATATAAAAGGGAAGTGAATACCAACAATACTTGAAGGAAGAAGCATCTAATGATTTCTTGGAGTTGTATTGCGATAAAACTGCAATTATACTATGGTCAAATTTTTTGATAAAAAGGCTGATAAATAAGCAGTCAAAATGTGCTGCAAAAATTTTTATAGAATCTCATGTCTAAATTTTTAATTACACATTCTCAACAAAAATCTTTATGTATCAAGATATATTTTCATAATTGTATACACATAAGAAAACCAGATCATTTTATTTTATGTTAAGGAGTATAAAATGTGCTATTTAAGTCACTTTTCCGTTTGTGAAATTTTCATGTATGCTTGAATTTATTTTAAGAATAGAAAATCGTGGTGAGATATTTTTCAGCATAAGCGAGCAAGAAAAATGTATTTACGTTCTGTTATCGTGTAATACGATTTCACAAAAACAAAGCTTGAGAAAAAAAATCTATAATAAAATCGGCTTTATCTCCCTAATTTCAAGCGGCTGGTTTTGAGCACATAAAAATTGCACAAATTCCGAATAGAAGTTCAAGGGCAAGGTTAGAGCTGCAGAGCTAGACATTGAGTTAAATAGTGTAAGAGAAAATTCAATTTCCAATGAACTTAGTTTAGAATGCATTGTAAATAGTTGTAGTACTAAAATATGAGGAGGGTTTTCAAACGATACATTTATTACAATCGATGATGAAGGATATAGGGTTCCTTCATTTATATGAGAAAAAGGGAGGGACAAATTATGCTTAGAAAATGGAGAAATCCAGACAGATTCTAACTGGATTATGAGAATAAATGATTTTGTAAAATATGCGAGAATATTTGTCTATGTTAATATAAAAGAAGTTTTCTAGTTTCCTAAAATTAAACACGATCTTACCAAAAACATTTAAAAGCCATTCTTCGTTATCAAAACAAACTTGGTGAAGTGTCTGTAGCTTCTTATGTTATTTCTTATACTCTTTTATATATATAAAATTTGAGTTTTTAGTTCAGTCATAATAAAATATAGTTGTATAGTGTGGAGAGTGTGGTCATCGACACATCGTCTTTGCTTGATATACTTGAAGGTTATTCAAGAGAAACAACAGCAAAAAACACGAAAAAATATTATAAAATTCTCGTGAATATAAAAAACAAAACGGTATAGATGCACACTAAAGAAAACAAATTCTAAATAGTGTGGTTTTGCAATAAAGATGCGCTTTTAAGGGATCTAATCATATACATAACTATTTGATGGATTTTGAAATTTCAATTATCGTTTCCTGGTTATGAAATTCGTTTTTTTATTAGAAATTTTTAACAACGCTATTTTTGACTACAATGCAAAATGCATTTTAAAGCATTTTAAATTCCCATAAAGCTAGACGGTAGAAATTAGAATAACAACAGTCTTTTACAATAGCTGCCAATAGTTTATTAGTTTTATTTATTATTCTGATTCAGTTCTAAGGTCAATACCATACTTTTGTTATGAAAATAAAATAATTGATATTGTGGTTTAGGTACATTTGAAAAATCAATTAAAATCAAACTTTAAGCACTATAATAGCATTAAAATAAAATATTGTATCATAAATTCGAAAAAAAGTCGAAAAAAAGGAATGTAATAAGAATCCTAAATCAAACAAAAAATCCCCACTCCAAATCTTCTATTTGATTTATTTAAAAATTTTACCTACAATGTTTTAAGTCAAAATTAGTATCACATCAAGTCATCAAATAACAAATGGACTATTTTAAAAATAGACATTTTGTCTTTTTTACAAGTCAGGCGCCTTCATCATTTGAAAATATGAATGAGTTGTTTTGGATGATAAAATTTGCACACCGAGGAAATGGTTAAATTCTGAAAGTGCTTCTCAAAATAGTAAGATCGGATACGATGACAGCTTAATTATGGGTAAACATGGTTTGGAACAAATCAAAATGAATAAAAACTCGCTTCAAACTTAAAAAGTTTGCATAAATTAATTTTATGGAATGAAGCGAGAACGCTTCCGCAATTTTACATATTCGTTCTGAAATAAAGTTTTCGAAACTAATTTCAATATTAATTCAATGAACTCGTCGGGGTTTTCAAATTCACGCTCGCTGTCGATCCGGATCGAGATAACAAAAATTTCCGGTTCAGCGAATGTGTTTTGAGGTTGACCGTGCTCTCGTGTAGCACGTGTAGTTGAGAAACATTAACCAATTATTGTTATGGTTCGAATCGAGGCCTAATCTTCCAAATTACAACACAAACAATTGAACAGCGTTTGCAAAATTCGCTGTTGAGATTTTGTTGTGCAAAATGTTTGTGGGTGGAATTTTTGGCATTACATATTATAAGCTTATTGTTCAATATTTTTACAAAACAGTGCTTGACGGTTTGATCTCGATGGTTTTTTTTTTATTTTACTTCAATAATATAAAATTTACTGTGTCCGCTTACGTATTGCAACTGAAATTTACCATAAAACTTACCAAGCATTTGAGTAGAAACGTCATAAAAAAATAATATGTACATTGTACAAGAATAGTCTCAAAAACTCCCCCACTTGCTATTCTAATCTCAAATCCTAAGAATGCACACGCGAAACAATTTTCTTCGATGGAATTCTAACTTTTTATAACAGAGTTCATCATAAATTCATAACTTTTTGTCTCCTCTATAGTTTTTATAAACCGAGCAAATAAAAATATTTCAAAAACATTTTAATTTTATTGAAAAATAATTTTGATGCACGTGATATTTTTGGAAAATTTTTGAGTTTTAAGATATAGCATATTAAATAAACAGAAAACGAAAATTGCGAATCGCAAAAACATAATAAAACGATTTTTCCAGATGTTGAAGCTCTAACATTTTTTTTGGCCCATCTCAGACACTCTGGAATTCCTCATGTTTAATCTTGGCTTGCTTCAGCCATAATCAACGCTTTTTATTGAAACTCAAAATATTTCACCAACTATCTTTATTTTGCCCGGAAGGCATGATGCAATTATTTTTCAGGCTTCCCACAAATAAACTTTGCAGAAAATAAAAAGTTTTTTTATTCATAGAATTAAAATTTTTCTCAATCCTCAGTAATGTCTTATAACAAGTTCTATAAAATATTTGCCATGAAAAATTGTCATTAATAAAACTTGTAAGAATATATTAGGACGTCTATGAGTATATATATAGAAAATTCAAGCTTAGGTGAAATACTTGCTATTACGTATGAGCGATTGCCAGTTTGTTGCTTTTCGAAATATAATTCGTCAGTATGCACGATCTAGACAGTTTTTTCGTTGGTTACTGCAAATCAAAAAGTCATTTAGTGTCTGCCGATTCAATTAACAAATCGCTAATTTTATACGTTTTGGCCGATAAAAAAGACTGCACGAATGTATACCGCAAAACAGATCGATAACGACGCAGACGTACGCATAGCCACGCAATTTTCTTGGTCATAGAAAGCAAAAATTGTTTCGCAGCTAAAACTGAAACAACAATACAATAAACGAGAGTGAAAACTGTAATGAAAAACTGACCTCGTCAATGACAAAGCTCGTAACTTGAAAAAAAAGAAAAACTGTAATTTCTTTTATAAATAAGTCCGTTGAATTTAATTGAAGAATCATTTTTGTTGCTTTGGTGTGTTATTCGATTAAAAAGTTGACTGCGAATTCCATGAATGATTGATTTTATGCTTACATGTTCTACACAAAAATTTGAATAATCTTTTTTTTACAACAACAATTAGTGTCGCAATTTCTAAAAGAATTCTACTTAGAATATTATGCCCAAAACAAAATGTGGAGATAAATTTATTTCAAAGATCTTAAACCTGTTCAAACCTGGTTTTTCAAAATCAATCGTAGTATAGTCAAAGATTTTGTTCCCGTAATGTAATTGAAATAGATTTTATGGTTTTTTTTTGAGTTGTTAAATTTGCAATCGCAGCAGGGTTACTAATTCCTGAAATAGCAGATTGCGGAAAATTTTGTAGCTAAAGTATTAATAGTAAAATTGTTTATAAATGGAAAATAATGGATTGACGACAAAAAATCGGAAAACTCGGTAGGCAAATCAATCTAAATTTATACATAAATCGTACAAAATGTGAATTTAAACGAGTTATCATGCGTTTTAAATTTGTCTTTTCAGTCTTCACTGAGTTCCGTACGGTATTTAAAAATAAAGAAAATAAAAAATGCATGTGGCATTTTCCCAAAAAATTCAAACCAGTTGATTTTTTAGCCGAAATGTAGAAATGTTAAAATGTTGCGGGAATATATGTGGGGGGGACGTTTCTTATATATTTTTCGCAAATCTGTCAGAAAGTCAATGAAAATTAAACAGATTTTTATGTTTTCATGTTAGAATACATAACGAAAATCGGTTCAACTTCCGCCCGCCCGCTTCTTAAAAACATTTATAAAAAAAATGATATTTCACAAAATTTTCTGTTTTCGTAATTACTTTTTTGGTGAATATTCAACCTTGAAATTTATTTCTGTTTAAAATTACGCTAGAGAATGATTGTTGCTACCAAACAAATATCATTTTATCTTGCATTTTTTTTAATACTTTCATTTTGATAATTTTCTGCCGCAAGTTTTTTTCTTCTAGCAATTGAAAAATATCTTTCGTTTAAGCAAAAAGCAGATTAAAAACACATTCAGTGCAATAATTTAAAACTGTTCAAAAAGTGTGGTTTTTGTACAAATTTTCATCGAGTTTTGAGATATTAATAGAAACAGATTCAAAATTATCAAAAATTGCTCCTTATATTGGGACTTTTCCTTTACTTTTTTGCATTTAAAAAATCTGACTTCCAAAAATATGCTTTCTTTCTGAAATTAAAAAAAAAACAGCAAAAAAATAATTCCCCGGAAAGTGAGAAAAATTCAAAAATCAGTAATATTCAAACATTTTTTACTAGTTTCAAAGAAAATGAGAATTGGTAATCCAATCTGGCTTCAATGAAATTAATGAGGAAAATTTATTAAATATTATTATTTAATTACATTGTTGACAAAAAAAAAAGTTTTAAAATTGAACATGTGGAAACAGATAAATGTTGGTATTTGGCAATAAAAACAATCATCTACGATCATTTGAATCGCCCAAAAATATGTTCATTTGCTAGCCATTCATCATTCAACAGTAAGCCATGTCGCTTGGGAGAAAAATTGCAATGCGAATCAGTAAACTTCAACAGTTTGCTCAAATTGATCTTCCAATTTGTGAATGTAAGTAAAATTTCTTGTTGCACAAAAATAGCTGAAATGGATCATCACTTCATCCAATTGCGAACATATTTAACGAGCTTCCATATTCGCCCACTGGCTCTGACGTTTGCCGCCACCAAAAAATCCAAATAAAGCACATTCGGCATCAATTGCATCTTTGTCGCCTGTTAATGTCTTGGCTAATAAATTAAATTTTAATCGTGCACTAAAAGGCGGGAAAATCACGCATTTTTGCCAGGAAAAAATCTGCTTGCTCATTGGCAAGCCAACTGAGGCAGGAAAAAGATGCCAAAAATTTGCACAAATAAAAATTTCTTACTTTTATTTAAACATTTCGTGAATTTTCTTAAAATAAAGTTGGCGAAAATTTGCAAAACTTTTTGTAAACACTGAAAGTGCAATGAATTGTTAATCTATTTTCTCAAGGTTTATATAGATGAGTATTTTTGTGGCAAGAAGTCAGATGCGTTGATCTAAATTTGTGTGACACCCGAAAAGATAAACTGTGGCAGCTGTCCTAAATATATTTCCTTCTGTTTTTCCGGCGAGTGAATTAAATACAAAATATGAAAGGCGTTTTCTTAGCGCAGGCACTTAGACAACGACAAATATAATATAAAATCAGATTTCGATGATAATCGTATATTAATATATTATGCAGTTATTTTAGAATATTATATTAAGATAAAAAATTCTATTCAACATCAAAAAATAATAACAAAACTATAAAATATTTCATAGTTATAGAAAATCTCCTCATTTGAGCGTGGTCGAACAAAAATCAAGAAAGATTGTTTTTAATTATTTAATGTCAAATAAATACAATGTTCTGCGTTTTCCGCTGAAAAAGTGAATATTGTTTTAATTGTCACGTAAATAATTTCGATTAATTCATTAAACTGAGAAATGTGACTTGGAGACGCTTTTTGGGGCAGCAAAGAATCTAATTTACAAAGCAAATAACATCGTGAAATATTACCTAACCAAAATAAACGCAAAATTAAATACAATTTGCAGTAATTTTTTCTTAAATAGAAAAAAGCGATCTTTTTTTGCGATTGTTGTCTGAGCAAATATTTAACTTGCCCCGAAAAAATGGTATAAACACATTTTTGCACAAATTGGTTGCTTGAGAATATGAGAAAAGTATTTGCACTTCAAAATTGAATTTTTGCGCACACAAATGCTTATCTAAATAAGAAATTAAAGCAGAATGATAATGACATTCACGATGATAAAAAATTTGAATGCGATACTGCAAATATAATGCAAACAAGCAAAATGTCTTATCTGGGCTAGGTATCCAATTGAATAGATTCTTAAAAAATACTACACATTTGAATTTTAGTTTATTCCAATGTAGTTTATTCCATGAAAATCAGTATTGATTCATGGAATCCAAAGAGATTCAAATAAATACTAGACAAACAGCCTGAATAATTTTCTACCATAAGGTAAAAGTTTTGAATGTAAAACTGACTTGTATATTTATCAAAATGAAAAAGAAAAATTAAATGATTATTGAAGAGGCCTTGAATGATAAGATTGTGCAATTTGCGGCTGGTAACAAAGAAATTTGAGCACAAAATCCAAAATTTTATGAAAAAAATGGCTGCATTCGTTTAGAATTTGCAAATATTGAAAGTTTATGAAAGACTGATTTGAATGCGTCGTATATATTTATTTAATCAATAGGGGATTCGATGAAACCCTTTTATAGACTTTAAAGTTTTTTCTTCGTTCTTTAAAATTTATTAAACTTTAAGAGCAAACTATTACAGCGTCTTAATTTTCATAATGTATATTCACGGATCATTGAGGTTAAATGTTTGATGGGTTTTCAGTTTTAAGACCAAGTTAGATTATTTGTATTTAAACTTGAACTTACATGAAACATTCCTATTGTTCCAAAGATTCCTTATTGGCGGTGAGTTGTGATAATAGTTGGGATGTAAGAAAGTTCCTGGCAAGTGACCTTGCTGTGGACAATTAACTGCTGTTGCAGTTGAGGACGTTGACGAGGTGCTGTTCATGCCAAGCCTGGCTTTTAATTCATCGCTGCAGATAGGTTGGCCACCACCACTGCTCGAGCTGTCTACATCAGAAACGCCACTGTCAGCTGGACTGGGTGGTAATGAGCCTATAAATGAGAAAAGAAAAAATTCGTTAGTTGAGACTTCAGAGTTCATTGAAGAGAAACTTTTAAGAAAATAATAGTCAAAATATTTTGGGCTTAACGAATATATTTTCTATTGATAAAGATATACACCTTTTTCAATCCAATTCGAGTTGAACAAGCCAACAAGCAGTTAATACATAAAAGGGTTCTTGCTACCTGCCTGCTTTGTTTAAAGTTTTTATACACGCTCAGCATGCACCGAATACTTACGATCCACGAAACATGCATTTTTATTATAAGATTGCAATTTTTATGAGCTGCTTTAATATTTCAATTGATTTTTATACTAAATTTCAATGAATCGATTTTTATAAAAAAAATATGTGGACCCTTCTTAAAAATTCGTTTCCATTATTTGGCCTTCGATTAAAGCCCAATAAAAAATATTTCTTACGCTCTAAATATTTTTTATAAAATTGAAAATCAAAAATTCGAATAAATTGAAAGGATTTCTTATCCATTTTTTGCTTGATTTGTTTAGGAATAATACAGGTGCCTTCTTGATATCAAAAATTCAGAAAGGCTACCTCTCTTCTCATGGGCCGGATGAGATCCTTTTTTTTGCGAGGGCAGATGAAGTTTTTGTTGTGAATTTGACAATAAGAAATTATTATTATTTTTTGATATTAAAGTTTACCAGACAATGGAAAAGATCGCAAAAAATTTTGAATCCTTTTTGGTTGAAAAAATAAAAATAGAATGTGAAAAAGGACATAATCATATCGATTTCTAAATTCTTGATTCAATTTTCTTTTTTTTGCGAGCAAAAGTTGTAAAATGCATTGTCATTCCATGTGAAAATAAATTGGAATGCATGACTTGTTGTTTGCCCCAAAAAGGATCAAATTTGGAAATGTGGGAACAATTTTGAATTAGAGATATTCAAGAATTTATGATTTATGGAAATTTTTAGCTGCAGAAATATTTCTTTCATATTGAAATTTCAATCCAATTTTAAATAATAAACTTTGACTATATAATTATTTGAGAACACGTTAGGTGTCTTTTAATCCTTAAATTTATTTTTATTATTTGTCCACATTGCATATTGGCATATTGAACTTTAAAGTCTGAACAAACAATAGAGCATTATGAAACTTGAAATAAATTTTAGTCAAACATTTGCTAATCCTTTTTGCAAACTCATTTTGAAAGCATCTCGTTTTTAGAATTTGAAGCTGCCGGCAATTCTAAGCAAATAAAGCAACAAATGGAATCACCTTGTTATGTTGCTTTCTACAAAAGACTCAGTGTTGTATTTTGCAAATATATATTGCAATATTGCAGGAATTCTAAATATTGCATCCTTTTCATTATTTGATCTTCCTCAGAAATAATATTTGAAACATTTCAAAGAATGCGTGCAGACTATAGATCTGCCAAAATTGATGATTCAACACTATACTGATTTTCAGTGAACGTTAAGTAGGTTTTTGAGATATTGAATGTTAATATTTGCGGTTGAATTAGATAAATGGAAAAATTTTAAATGGCAGTAATATCTGTGAGCATGTGCTACCATTTTTAGAGACAGCAACTGAAAGGGAAAAATTTCTTGGCTTGCGACATGTGCGAGCAATAAATATACAATATGAAAGCACAATAATTGAAATTCGATGATCAAGCATCCCTACTAATGATTGGCACGAGAAAAGTCGATTGCATGCTGCCTATTGCCTATTGCATCTCAATCAACCGTCGAAGAGATTACAATTGGTTGCTAGCATTTTAGCATTTTAGCATTTTATGCAAGTTAATGTAAAAGTGATACAACTTAATCCTTTTCTTTATCCCTTTCAAGCACAAAACCAGCAGCCGATTGTGTATTACATTGACAAAAAAAAATGTTTGGTAAAAGGATTATATGGTGACTGAATATAAAAACCTGATCTATCAATATTTCCAGGCAAACAATAAAGCATTGTTCAAGGGCAGATGGACACTCACAGTTGCCAGAAAAATATTTCAATTTATTATGTAAAGAAAGTGGACCTGAAAAAATCCTTTTCATATTTGTCATTGAAAGAATGGGTTTAGTTTATGCAACAAATGCACATATATTCAATTATTTGGAATCGCAATTTTATTTGTTATTCCATATGCGGGTGAAATTGAACAAACGAAGACATTATGTGTGCAATAGTTAGTTTGTGTAAGGCCACAATGGATCAATCAAATTGTATTTTTACAATGAATTATTATTGTTGAATGATGTTTTGCAAATTATGAAATAATTAAATAAAATCAGGAACGTCCATTTTTATGGGTTGAAATTTGAATGCAAAGTGAAAGGGTTGACAGCTGCCAAGTTGAATCATATATTTAATTAAAAGAAATATCTTATAAACTAAATAAACTAAGTTCTTGATGTTAATAATTTTTCCTAAAATAAATTTTTATGCTTAGCAGTCTTTACGATTATTTTGGTTTCGCACATAAAAGTTGTCATTCGCTTCGGCTACATACTACATGAGTTGTAAGCAGAAGACGGTTACAGATATCTGACAATGGTCAAATAAAAAAGCAACATACGAAATAAAGAGGATTCTAAGGATAAACTATGAGATATTGTCAGGATTTTATAGACCAGAAATGCTAAGCAAATAGCGAGCCAATAGTCTTGTTATTGTTCCACTTTTTCCTGTTTATTTTCTTTGATGTACTAAACCGTAAGGAAAATAAAGTTTATGCCAAGGCTAGAACTAGATAAACGGCCAACAACACGCAGGCTTCCTTTCTTCAACTTTCCTGCGTTGCTGTTTAATTTGATGTGGTCAACAGAGTATTCCCTTCTTACGTGTCGAATGTCTTTGAAGGGTTTGATCGAAAGGGGTGATACTTGAAATAATCAGAAGACTGAAAAGGGTGCTTAATGTTTATACTTAATCAGAAAGTGGACCAGAAGATTTTAAAAATCTTCTTTAGCTTTCAAGTCCATCAAAAATTCTAATCTTTCGAAAAATGATGTCCATTATTTTTTGCAAGGACATTCACATAAATTAGAAATATCATTTAAATTTTAACTGAAAAGGAATCTGTGAATTTAGAATTTATAAATCTTTGAGTCTGGGATAATTGTATTGTATATTACTTTAAGAGAGGGTTGAGTATTCCTACGAAAATAAAACTGTAAATTTTTTAATTTTTTACGTTTCTAATATGTATGGAGCCAAATGACCAGGTTTTATAAAACTAGAATCATAATTGATTCATCCTGGCTAAGGTTTTTAATGTTATGTTATCCTTCAATCTATTTATCTTAATTTATTTGTATACAGATTTACTGATTTATCAACAAACATGGACCGTTAAAATAAAAGGCTTTTATGTGAAATCTTAAATTTGTTGATTCCTTGCGGTATTAATAATTCCAACTTCTTTTTCGTCAGCATAGATGTCAAAACTATAATAAATGTAAAATCTCCGCACATTATTTACTTTGTGTGAATTAAATCAAATAAATTTAAATGCCTGAAGAATGTATCCAAAGTTACAATAAAAAGAAAAGTACATCTCAAGTCCAAATTTATTACTTAAATTAAATATGCAATATCCAGTTCCTTAAATTTAGAAACCTGATGATCGAAGAATAAACAGGAACAACGGATAAAAAATTATTTAAATAGAACTTCTCGCTAATAAAAATAAATGGAACAAGATTTTTTTGACCGTGTCCATTGTATGCAAGAAAAAGAGGAAATATAAAAGTTTCCTGATTCCCAGAAAAAAAAACAAGCAACTGAAACTCAATAAACCCTTTTCTATTTTGCTGGACATACTCAGCTTCAATGTGTATTGTTGAGCAGCGAATTTAAATTAATTTGAATAGTTGTGTATGATTTTTAAAGGAATTTAAAATACGGTCATTAATCATTTTATTAAAATCGTAAGGTCACTTTTGGGTTCATTTGATCGTTGACCAGTTATTGCCGTAGCGTAAAAGACGATATATGATTGATATAATGCCATTATTTGTTCAAGCTGAAAGAAATATGAATGAATAATGAAAACGGAAAGAATTTGAATGACAAAAAAACGATAGTTTATGTCGCTTTGCATAACCAAAACGGTTATTTTTTAATTTGCAGGTCACTTTCGTGATAAAATATCACCAAACCGTTTTCTAAGGTCCTAGATAATATGTGCAATTTTTTCTTTAAGATTCATGGTCAACCCATCTCCCTTGATGACATTACTTAATATTATTTGTTGAGTTTGCAGTTTGGAAGGGAATTTTTTTGTTGATGTATTGTACTGACCTGTACTTGAAGAGCTGTAGCCACGATGATATGGTGCTTGTGGAATATGTGTGCCACTGAGCAAACCGTGTAATAAAGGTCGATGCTGTTGCTGAGCGTTCTGGACCTGCTGTTGAGTGGCGGTAGATCTGTGCTGTTGAGCCGGCTGCTGAGGCGGGGGGCTTGGTGATTGCGGTAATATTGGAATCTCCGTGTCTACTGAAACAAAAACGATAAAGGTGTAAGCAAATTGTGGTCAAAGATCATTAATTACATTTTATCGATTTATAAACATATACCCAAAACATGATTTATGGCGTAGAGCGGTCAATCATTATTTGTCAAAATAACAAAAATATTTGCACACGATCGCGATTGCATAATCAACCTTTTCATGTGTTCAATATGTTATTACGTGAACGTGCAAAAAGAATCAATACAGCAGAAATCCTGTTATTGCTCAACGTTGAACTTTTTCGATTATTTCGAATTTTTTGTTGAATTGCCATCAATTGTTGGTAGTGCTCATTCGCCAAAAAACCACCGGCAATCAATTGAGCCAGCCATGAGCCAAAGCTCAAATACGCTGTTTCGGGTGTTCAATTAACAAAAAAAAAATTCAGACATACTTTCGCCAAAAATGATAAATATTGCAATAGCATGCTCACAAGGCAGCAGTGAGCGCCAATTTCCAATTTGAACAAACTTTTTCTGTGCTGCTCATACTGTTTGCAATAAATTAGTGAATGAAATTGTACATTTAATCAACTTCTGGAAACTCGAATATTTGGTGCAGCATTCAAAAATACTTAAAACTCAAAAAATCAAAAACTGAACATTAATCGATAAATTTGCAATGTCAAAATGTGTATATGCCGTTCAACCTACTTTTGCCAGTTTGGCAAATTCATTTCGGAGTCTTTTGACATGAAATTGTGTAATAAAATGTTGAATCGGAATCAATTAAAAAATCATTCATATATAACCCTAAATAAACGACAACAACAGAGCAGTTTTTTTATTGGATATAATATATTTCACTGTTTTTAAAATTATTTTGGTTTTCATTTACATGTTGTAGTGTTGTTATGTTCATGCTTCTCATACCGTTTTGTTAGAGTAGTACCATTAATCAGGCAACACTTTGACTTTAAACAATAAAAGTGAATCACATTTTTTTTTCTCCGTGGTGTTGCTTCCACCTTCACACAATACCACGAGCGCAAGCAAATATTTGTTGTTTATGTAATTAATTTGAAATACTGTTGAAATGATGAAATGGTAAATAAACATTAGCGGAAACACACACAAATTCAGGAAATACAATGCGGAGAGGATGTTGTGCAAGAAGAATTGTTTGCTAAAACTGTACGAGTTGAGAGTTGCTCAAACATTTTTTTGAGAAATAAATTAGGTTTTCATTTCGATGTTTTAATCACTTTACTTTAAATGAGAGATATGGTCTGTTGGTTCAATCTTTGGCTGGTAAAACTTTATGTTAACTTCTGGAAGGAATGAAACATCGCCATTTATGATTTTCAAACCTAAGGAGATTAGATTGCATAATATATTTACGTTTTAATTAAGAAAATGATCCCACAAATGATCCCATAAATTATTCACAATCGTTCATTGACTTTTCATCTCAAATATCTCGTTTTATATATCACATTTGGATATCACATCTTTAACTAGAAATAAAAACTTTTCTCAACCAAATAAAATCCACTTTGTTAAATGCGATAATGTTTCAAGCCAAAGTAAACCGTAGAAAACATGAAAAACGAGAAGTTTTCAAAGAAATGAGCATAAAATGCGAAATACATAAATCAGCGACGAGCGAGAACGTGCAACATTTTCACCATTTTCTTTTCCAGCCACCGATTCCACTTTTAGTTTCACTTGAGTGTTTTATTTGTGCAGGAAAATCCCACACATAAAGCTCTACACCCGACGTATTTGTATTGAAGCTTTTATCACAAAAACAAATTTTCTCATTTTTAACATCTCAACAAAGTACGATCTAAAGAGCCAAGTAAGTAGTCTGTTAAAAGCTGTTAATTTTGGAGGAGCCAATTGAGTTTTTTTTTTCCAGAAAAAAATGATGATATCGAAATAAAATATAAATTTTCAAATAAACATCCTAAACCCACTCAAACAACAAAGCCCCATCAAAGAACAATTCACCCAAAATTCCAAAAAATTCCCTACGCCCTTATTGCCTGAAGTGATGCTCCATAGAAAGATTCCTGAAGCCGCGGACGGTGCACTCAAATAAAGCTAGACAGTTGTTGTTGGGAAAACTGTTCGTAAAAGAGCGAAAGCAGCCAACAAAGATAGTGGGAAAATCGATATGACGAGACGATGAAACAAAAACAAAAGCGCACAAAGTGGTCGTTGGTGAAGTTTTCACCACCCACAAATAACCTTTATTTTTTATTTTCGCTTTTACCATTCAGCTGCGCTCCATGGAAAACCCGATTTGTTCAGTTTTATTGGGTTTGAAGGCATAAATTAAGCATGTTTCACTTGCAGCTCAGCAAATTTGCTGCTGCTTTTTTATGCTGAGGATGAGTGTGGAGCTGCAAAGTGTAATAAAAGCGCACAAATTATTTGATAATAAGTTTTGTGTTTAGGAATTTGCTATTTTCTTCCATTTTTGTGCTTTTCATTCAGTTTGGCATTTCATAAAATATTTGATACATTTGTGAGAAAAGCTCGAACGAAAATGGGAAGGGTTGCACCAGTTCTATTAGTTTTTCAAGTTTTCTTCAGTGATGCATAGAAATAATAAAGTTTTCGTAGGAGATGATTCTATTTTATTACAGTTTTGTCTGGCAAACTATTTAGTTTGAAATATCTTCTCGTTCTTTTGGCTCATAAAAAATGTATTTAAATTGAATGAATGAAGTCTGGGAAAAGTTTTTATCCCGAGTAAGCACCGAGCAGCACGAAAATGAAAGTTTTCGTAAAAAACTCACAGTTTTCCATTTCATCATCAACTGTTTTTGCAGGAAAAGTATAGGAATCTTCAATATTTAAAAATTGAAAGTGATATCTGTTCATATTTAGTATTTTGGTTCATGACTGAAAATGTGTTAAGTACAGCAGACAATAACAGATACATGCTGACAATTTGATAACATTTTTAAGCTTATGGACGAAACTACAACGAGGAAAAACTTTAAGAGACATCGATAGTAAAAAAATTTCAGATTCAAAAGCAAAATATTTTCTTGGGATTTTCTTTTGGATTTAATCCCATTTCTCATATATCAAGACAAAATTATATAATTAATATGCTTTTCAGTGTGCTTATATACCGTTTTACCAAAATATAAACTGGCTGAATGAAATGAGAATGAATTGTCTGACATTTAAACAGAATAAAAATTTCTTTGAATGCAAACAGCAACATCAAGGATTTTCGTTTGCTGTCTTGCAAAATGTGTATAAAAATATATTTTTCGTTTTTTTGCTTGTAAAATTATGTATGTTGTTTTGAATTAAATTAAATATACAATTTTATATGGGTGCGAATGTTTTTATTTCGTTGAATTTGTCACATTTTACGAAAATTACGAAATCTCTCCGGTTAATGGATTTTGAGTGTTAATGTATGGGAAAGGTGATAGAACAACCGAACACCGGGTGGCTTCATAATAATGGATTTCGCTACAATTAAAAGCCTGACAGAATGTCTGCTTGTTTAGTAGTTTCTACCGTCTAAGTCGAAAAAGATAATTATGTGAAATTTAACGCGAATTTCAGCGATGTGTAATTGGGTCAAGGCTTTTACGTAAATAATTCAAAAATCACATTATTGCAACAACCAGCCACAGCAATTCTACAGCACCACAACAATAACGTATCCGATTGTTGTTATATTTTTTAAAGTTTTTTATATATGTGTAATATTTTTTTCTGCCACTGACTATCTAGCATCGACAGTGTACAGTCATATGGATTTGGAAATAATACTTTCACTTCCGTTACCTCCATATTGTTTTTGATGATATTTGCTCTGGTGTTTTTGTAAATTTTCATTTTCCAGTACAAAAGAAATGTTTAAGAAGCATATGAAACGCTCGAGTAAACATATTTGCAAAATTATAAACCAGATCCTGTGGTTGTGAGAAAGGTATGACACACTGTTTATTATTGGATATTAAAATTCAGTGTCACCAAGCAAGTAAACGCTTCACTTGATTCAATTTTCGATTTCATTATCATTTTATTATTTAATATTTATTGAATTTTCACGAAGTGAAACACTCGAGTGAAAACTTGGTATATTTTACTATAGGTAAACTGCAAAAAATAATGTTTGTTGCATTTCTAAAAACTTGCAATTTATGATGGTACTTATTATTTACCATAAAAATGCATAAAATGAGCTATTCTCTTATTTAATAGACTAAAACAAAAACATTTGAATTATATTGTATGCCTTGAAAGTTTTAGAAAATAGGTAAAACTTGGTGAAAAAATCTTTCAATTTAGGTGAATTTCATACAAACTAAGGAAAATGCATCCAAGATATTCTTTGCAATCCGTTCGCCACTTGTTAACGACTAAATTTCAATTTCCCAGAAACTTAATGGAGTCATTATTATTCGTTTTTGCTGCAAACAATTTACAATTTATCGCTTTGTGCCAAATTTAAAATTTTGTCAAAATAATTTTTTTTTTAAACTATCGCGAATTATTCATAAAATTCTTTTGTTTTCACTTATGAAGCGGGAGCACGTTTAAAAATAAAAATGTAGTGGAATTTGGATTCAAAATTAACATTAATTTTAGAATATAATTGTTGCTAGACTTTTTTCTAACCTTCCTCAAAGAAACTTGCATTGGTTACGAAAGAGTTCATTGATTCCACGCTAATAAATTCATCGAGAAGTATTTTTTCAATTTCGGACGAATAATTGTTTTATTTTATGTCACATTATAAGTAACATGTGCTAAAATTAGACTGGCTTACGTTCTTTTGTGTAATAAAAAATACAGCGTTAATGACACGATATCAGTGTGTATGCTTTGGAATTTAAGTTGACGAGACTGATTTTCGAAAAGTATTTATAATAATTTTGCTCACATGAAAAGTAACGATACAAGCCGCCACACTTTTCCAACAACCGGAAACATTTATGACAAAATACTTATTATGTGTTTATTGTATTTTTCGCTGTGCGTTTGACGATATCGTCGAAATATAATCCAATTAACTGAAAAAGGGTTTATGACCCGTGCTCAAGTTGTAAAACATAATCAGTTTTGCATTTTCAGCAAAACCATAAATTTAATTTTTGAATAGAAACGGGAAATTTCCATAAAACACTAAAAATGCATCGCGCGGTGCATTCAAAATTGACACAAAACGCTGACAAAACAAGTGTCCATTAATATTGACCACAATTTCGAATCAAAATGCGGAGAAAACTCTCACTTTATTGAAATTAGCTTTTTTTCTTATTTGTGCAAAAAGAAAATGAAAATTGCTGCATAGTTAGGTGAAAAGTGAATTTTTCTTAAAAACTTGTTCGGTTGTTACACATGTGAGATTGCATTCTTCTAATTGCAATACCTAACATAATTGCTTATAAATAATAGTTAGATTCAATTCACTTTTCTTAATTGATCGCAATTTTCAGCGAAAGAAATGCATTCAATTCGATTTCGTTGGAAGAATTCCATATGAATAGGAAAGAGTCTTCGAGATTAAAAAAATCATATTAGAGCTCTGCATTTATATTTACTCTTAGTTAGTAATTGTTTTAATATGTTCCATAGCAAAGGAATGCAGTTGTAAATATATTATAGTAGAAACTGAGGCTGTATTGGTTTCCAAGCATCATGCATTGTTTCTAGCTTATTTATTACTGCAGTTTAGAAAATTCAATTCTTCTCTAGAATATCCACCTTTTTTGTCGCCGATGAAAATGTCAACTTAAAAATAAAAAGCTGGAAATAACTGCAAAATACCATAGTTAAGTGCAATTAAATGGCAGAATTTACAAGAAATATAAATAGCTTAAACTATGCCGTAACTTTTGAAGAATTGTTCTCAAAATTGGAGATTAAAGCAATGTGCTAAGCTACAGTAATTTGATCTCATTTCTCTGGTTTTTGCATTGATTTATATCGAATGAACATGAGGAATGTCTCATTAATTGCATCGTATTATGCTAATTTCCTTTTAAAACGTATTTAATGCAGAAGCTCGGTAATTGAGCATAGTGCGAGAAAATCACGTCACAGTACAAACTACATTCTGAACATAGCTCCTAATCAAACATTAACATCATCATTATTTTCCATTTAATTAACGATTCCAAAATAAGTGTTTAAAAGCTGTTTGCCGAGTGCCTACCTGCATAATTCTGTTCGTTCACGTCCCATTTACCTCATTTGCCAGTGAAACATCGTGTGTTTTTCTTTCATAAAGAAATGCATTTTCTTCATTTTTTGCACTGCTTGTACGTTAGATTTTTATCTATCAACTTCCAGTTTTATTCAGATTTGTTTCACTTATACAGGAAAATCAACTTTTTGCTATTTAATGCTAAAAGAAATTTTTCTTGTTCTTGGATTGTGCGTAGTTTACATAATTGCACAATCTGCAATAATAGAGCAGTTTTAGTTGCGCGCAGAAAGTGAAAGATGGCAACATAACTATTTCGCTTAAAACTATGAGGTTTTTAATTCTTTAAGATTTAATTCAAATTAATTAATTTCTCTATTTAAGCACAGTGTTTCATATTCAAACACTTTTTTGTTGTTTGATATTAAAAAGCTTTATAATATATTTTTAAAATTTATATTCAATTAAGATACTTTGATTTAAATGCGTTTAAGCGACTACTTTGCAGGTGTGTGTGTGTCTAAATCACTTTCAGTCAATGCTTCTACATCTTAATAACAATTTGAGTATGCTTTCTATATCCTGCGTATTGCAACCACAAACAGCGTAATTTTTTGCGAAACTATATCTCCAATCCCATATTTTTGTCCAACGAGTTTATGTAAGCATACAACAAGCAATTTTATCTACAGGCAATTTGCAATTCCAAATTGAAACCCATTGACTATGTATTAACGCAGAAAATGAAAAATGAATACATATTCACCTAAAACATGGACTAAATAAAATGACATGACAGAAACATATAAACCTCAATTTCATGTATAAGCGTTGAATGCAAAACATACATCAAATGTGAATAGTTATGCCAGACAATAAACTCGTCACATCAATTATTTATTCAAATTACTTCCAAAACAAGAAGAACTCAAAATTGCCGAAAAAACCTCTTCAATTCACAACTACTTTAAATTTGTAATGCCGTTGAATAAATTTATACAAATTACAATTACCGCAATTCTTCAACATAAACAGTGAAATTGTTATATAATATACCATTTCTATAAATACCGACTAATTCTCGATTTATTTATAATAATTGTATAATTTAAAGTTAATTTTAAAACCTTTTTTGTGTGATAATATAATTTTCGACCGAATTTAACTTTTTTAAAAGAAAATGCGAAAAGATATTTATGTATGTTTTCCATTCTTTGTAATAAAAATGCATGCTCAAAATAACGTGACGCTCTTAAAATAGAGAAAAACCAGACCTTTTTTTATTAATAAATGAAAACCCAATTTTTTATTTGACTGTTTGACTGCGTTCAATGGAACTTTGAATGAAAAGAAAACTTTTCTATAAGCAAATCTACATATGTTAATATTTTTTTACTTTTTGAGAAATTACGAAAATTCGAGTGGAGACAATCTATTTAAAAGCAAAGAATTAGATAATTTTATTGTTTTCTAAAAGTCTTTCAATTCGTTCAAAAATTGTGCAGCTAACCACAAACTTATAAGAATGTTATTTTGATAATTATTATATTATAATACAAATAACATGTGACACTCAATTGTTGGAATATTTTCATTATTTTGTAATTCGGAGATTTCACTTTCGTTTACTTTTGTAATACAAGTTCAAATAAATTCAAGAACTATTTATTATTGACTTAATAAAATTCGAAAGTATTGTTATTTTGCATTTTCATTTTTCATTATAATAATACAAAATATTGACAAGGGCCGTGGGCCTGGTGATTCGGTGGTTCGGTGGGTCGTGGGGTGTGTTACTGTAAACGAAACCGATTCTTGGAATATTTTGATGCCAATTTTATCTCTTCCCATCGTTCACCTGATATTTTTTGATGATGGTGACTCCACCGGTTAGGTCACCAGAACCACTTCCGTGATCCAAAGTCGGGTTTTCCATTTTTTTTTGAAAAACTAGAGATACAGCTGTGTTTTTTTCAATCGAAAATTTTGAGATGATGAGTCGTTTGGTCCACTTTTGTAATTCGTCCAGAAAATAAGTTAAGTTTTGGGAAATGGTAATTCGAAACGACTAAAGATAGCACTTCGAACTTCATTTTTTTAAATTTTTCTGGTGATTTTGATTTTAATCTGGGAGTCTCAAAAACTAGAATAGCATTCGAAACAATTTTTTAAAAACATCATTCCATACTAGCGGATTGTATCGATTTTAATCTCCAAAATTTATTTATTTAAACAAAATGCTCAATTTTTACACTCTATGTGAATGAAAATATGTACAACGACAAAACCTGAATTTCCCCTTTAATTTGTATATATTTACTGATATTTACAAAAACGGAACGTTGCGTAATTTTTACAATCTTTGCAGTGATTTTGCACGTTTTTATTGTAAAATTTAATAATTATCCGAGTGTCTTATTTATTTTCATATTCGGCTTACTAGCCGAACACTTGAATGTTAAATATGTCTTTGTCAGTTTATTTTCAATTGTAGTACTGTTTAATGGCATTCGCGGAGTAATGGCATATGCAAACAGAAAAAAAATGAAACAGCGTAATGAATGAACAACGTATTTTTGGACCACTTGTTGTTATTTCCTTTGTGCTCTCCAGGTTTAGTGAGTAATTCAGCAAAAATTTAAAATGATTTTTCTCTCTGATTTTTCATTGTGAATATTATTTTTGATGTTTGTGGTTTTTACTGGAACCCAAAACTACAATTGATTACTGAAAAGATTATGAAACTACAAGTGTGATGTTTGGTTGAAAGTTAGATAGTTTGTTAATCTGTTTTAATATAACTCCTCAGCTAAACAGAAGATCTAAATTACCAGGTGATTTCAAATTATATAAAAGTGACAGAAAGTAAATTCCATTTCACCTTCAAATAACCTTACAGTACAAAAATTATGTCTGGAGTTTTTAGATTCTATTTAAATTTGATTATATTATCGAAATTTTCTATATCAGGCAATACAATGGATGTGTGACTTGGAAAGCAGCAAAAATCCAAAACGTTAACGGAATATCAATTTATGTGCATATAAAAACTCGCGACAGATGAAACAAAAGCAGACCTCATCACCCAATATCCAGAACTTCAGTTGTTTTGAAATTTTTTCTGTGTAAAGCGGAAATGCATTTTTTAATTTAAAAACTTCGTGTTCTGAATTCCTAATTCGATTTCAATTTTGTTTGCGTTTTCCTTTAGGCTCAGTTTTTGAATGGCTCATTTTGAAATTCAAGATAACAACGGGAAAGGATTTTTTCATAGAAAAAGCACAGCGTAAATAGTGTTGCATGCATTACTTATGCATGTGTTATATTAATTTGAAATTCAACATCTGATTTATTCCTTTCCTTAAAACTTCAGTTTATTGTTGTTGTTTACCAAGGAGCTTATAGCCTTAGATTTAGTAAACCAGAATAAATTATAGTCTTTGTCGCAATGAAAGAACTAAAACTCACTTTGATAATATACAACGATAAGAATAAAGAAAAATTGCGGAAAATGTAATGAAAATCCATTAAAAGCCAAAACAGGAACTTGCATGAGTTGTCGTGTAAAATAGTTTGCATATTTAAAAAATTTATGACTATATTCTAAATGAACTTAAATGGATTGTTGCTGGAAATTCAAATGAGTTATCAAGCAAACAAACGAAAGGTTTAATAAGCTCCCGAGTAGCTCAAAACTGTCTAATCCATCATAATTTATGTATGGTTTTGGCGTTTAAATGTGCATATTATTTTGCTGATTATTTCCACTTAAAAAACTTTTAAGGAATTTCCATATTTTCTGGAAAAGCCATACAAAAAAATGTAGATAAAAATTTTATTGCCGTCGTCGCGTGAGTAAATTTATATTTTTCTTTTCCATTTTTATTTATTTTTGCAGACTTTTGTTGTTGTCGACCAGAAAATTGCCATTTTACTGAAAAGTTATTTGTTGTCGAGGAACCCGTAAAAATTTGTCATTTTTTTATTAGCATAATTTAATATTTTCACTTTGTTGAGCATTTGTTTGCCACAAAGTCACAATGAGGCAACGTGAATATTTTCACCTTTTGATTGTTTCATTGAAAATGTCAAATATTTTTAAAATTATTAAATGTTTTGTATTTATTAAAATATTTGCCACTCATCTCTGACTTATTTTATTATTAAAAATAGCAGTTTCATAAAAAATTTCGTTGGTTATAGTTATAATGTTTAATTGATAGTAATATTAAATACTATTCACAAACATTCAATCAAAAATTTAAAGCATCAGACGTATGTTTTTGTGCACAAATATCAATGCTACGAAAGCAAGAATAATCACCGGTTGTTTTTCAACATGAGATGCAAACTTTTTCAAAATCTAAACGTCCTTCAAGTAATTAGGTACGATTTCGTCTTTGTATTTTGTATTTGTATCTAATAAAAGTTGTTTTGGACAAGTTTAGGCAATTTTTTGCCAAAAAAAATTACTGAAACGGTATTTATCAGATGTTTTGCTTGTGAAACTTTTGATGTTGGTAGTTTATTGTGAAGATACAACTGTTTTTAAGTTGAAAAAAATATTTTATGTCCCTAAAAGGAATTCTTTGTTCAATAACCGTTACGAGAAACACAACAAATTACGTAAGAATATGCCATAAATAACTGTTTAGTGTTGATTTTATGATTTTTTATGCTTCTTGCTGAAAAAATATCGATATCCTTGCAAAAAAAAGCATTTTTGGCTTATGCAACTGATGTTTTGGCCTCTATACTCGTCCTAAACTAAAATAACTGTAAAAGTATAAAGTAGCAACTATGGTTTATGGCACCAATAAACCGAAAATAGTCAAGAAAGCAATCTATTTATTAAAAAATATGAAATGAATATTTTTAAGAATAATAAACTGAAGGTAATAAATTTCTAAGATTTTCAGGAATTTGATGAATTTGTGGCAACACTTCTCAAGCAGTGTTTGTAGCGGAAACTTAAAACATTTTATCTGATTTTATGTTTTCAGACCAAAAATTGCAACATTTCGCGCTAAAAATATACACACAATATAGATTTCTTGACATTTAATTTATTTATCTTTTTCTTTCGGAAATATACATAAAATAAACATATTACTCAGCGTGTAAAGTCGCACGAATTATGCAATTTTGCTTTTTGATGGTTTTCTTTCAAGCTACTCTTCCCAAACCACGGACCAGTCTACGTTTTATTTTTTATTTTGAATATAAAAAGCAGTTTTTTCAATTTTATTAAATCGAAAAAAAAAACAACAGCAAAAAATCTTTAACTACGACGACCTTGTCCTGGATTTTGTTTTATAAGTGTTAAAAAATTCATTCAACGATTTGTTGTTGAAAAACTATACAAAACATAAATATAGAAATATAAATAACATCATATTTTGCCTTTTTTGTAATATTTTTAGATGCGGATTTTCCACAAAATAGCAATGAGTAAATTGAATTTTAAATAGCACAAATTCTATATAAAAATACGATAACATTAGAATGATCTATTCATTTGAACAAACCTTTCAATTTAATTAATCTTATAAGAATTCTGGAAAAGAAAAATCAACAATGTACTTTAATTGTTGTAATTACTAGCAAGACTATTTTTTCTCTCAGTTTACATCCGACAAAATGTAATTCTGAAATATTTAATTCATTTTTGTTTCCGCTGAAAAACAATAATTACTACATCTATTGCTTTTTGGAAATGAAAAATGCACGAGACATTTTACTATTTACTTATTAACCCATTTAATCCGCCATAAAATCATTGAAAATAAGTTCTTATACTAAAAAATGTATTATATTCAATTGCACTTACATCATGTGCATCATCGATAAGATGTGTGTGTTAAAAACAATATTGCTTTCAAATTATTAATTATCTTTGCTAATAATAAAAGCTGAATGAAACTCCGTAAAAATCTAGTAAATTGACCATGACCTACCTTGAGTCAATAAATATTTAACTTAATTTATACTATTTTGCTTCACAGTTTGTTTTTTAATATTATTTTCTGTTAATTCAATTTTTACTGTATTTTCTTTGAATTATGTTAATATTATATATTCATAAAAATTCATTTCAAATTAAATTAAATTTAATGAAGTCAAAACTGTGATGAGTGAATCTGAATGTTTGTCTCACAATTTTTTTTTCCTTTTTATTCAGTCAATGTGAATGGAGAATGGTTTTCGGGTCAGGTAAGTTTTTCCGTCAAGGAAGTTGTCTTGCTAACATTGTGATTTTTATTAAAAACGTGTATCCTTTTTTCGATTTATAATAAAATTTCTTCACGTATTTCTTTTCCGTTTTCCTATACAATCAGTTTATTTTTACACAAGGCAGAAAATATGGAAGCAAAATCATAAAATTAAGTTATGGCACTACGAGTTACCTGTTGCTCAACAAAAAATAGATAGCAATGTTACTAAAGTTCTTCTTCAATTTTATTTTTTTTGCGTCTTAAGCATATTCTTTCTGCTTTTGGGTATGAATTGCATGAAAATAAGTGAATGACGGAAAAGATGCGAAAGAGATGTGACAAAAGGTTTTATCATGTTTTATATCTTTAAATTAAAATACATATTTTAATTTAATAATTAGTTTTTTGGAAAAACTGTACAGTCCTTATTTTGTGTATAGAATTCGTTCACCAAAAAAATGTTCAGTAACAATCTAAACACTGAATAATAAAAAACATACATAAATTTCACTGCTTAAGATACTTAAAAATAAATGAAAAATATTAAGTTACAAAATATGTTGGCTTTAGAAAACAAGTGTAAACCACATTGAATGCACAATTTTGCATTCGCGTTTTCTTTGAAACGAATGTGTTTTCCAAAGATTTCTTTTTGAATTTCAATTTCGTTTTCATATAATGGTTGAAAACTTTTATATTATGGTTAAATTCTTTTAATGGAAATCAGTGTGTAGCAATGGTATATGATGCGCAAAAGTGTGGTGCATTTTTGTGCATTTCGCTAAGCACGCAATAGTAAATTGAAAAGAAGGCTTGCGCTCTATTTGAGCCAAAATTAAAAATCCAAGTGGAATTTTTGAGCGGGAAAAAGTAAAACCTTTTAAATCGTTTAATGCAATCTTTTAGCATTACAATACTGCACACAACTCGGTCACAAAAAACTTACAGAACTTAATAAAAAATCCTTTCTCAATTTGATTTTTTTGTGGTTTTATTTTTGTCAAAATATTTCGTTTTTCAAAACATTTCGGTACAATCGGTTCCTTTTACAGCTTGAATATCGAGTTTCATTTGAATAGAATTCACGAGGAACCCGAAAATTTATGTTGTTCGCAAATCAACAAATACTCATTCGAAGAGAAATTCTTTTGATCTTTCTTTTCCTTTCAAGCAATTTATTCTCAAAAATAGTGGCGATTGATGTTGCCATATTTTCTCCACTAATCTTATTAATTTCTCTGAAACTGTAAATAGCTATTTAGAAAGAGTCTTCAAATTGCGTAATACGAAATAATCTTTTTCTCGAAACTTTAAACACCTTGTGCGAGTGGTGTTTTCTGCTTTCTCGAAAAATTTATTTCATATATTTATGTTACATGATAATAAGTAGGTAAACAGAATTTAGCATGTAGTTGTGTTTGAGCAAAAAGTATCTAGTTTTCACTATAAAATTGTAAGGAATAGCAAAAGTGGAAAAGCGGGAAAGCAGAGGAAATATTTCTTGAATGAGCCAAAAATTATCATGAAAATTGCTTTGAATATTGCAAGTACTAAAAATAAATCGAAAATAAAATTTTAAATATCTCGAAAATGACAAATAAAATAGCAAAATGCAATTGCTTTTGATAATACTTTCATTATAAGTTAAAATTATACATAAAGATATAGCCATTACATATAAAGCAATTTCAGAAGTTTATCAATTGAAAAAATATATACAAACATCACATAAGAGCAAGAAAACAGGCAGTGAATATTATTATATAAAAATTGAGACCTTGAACTTGAGACAATTTCAATTTTTGTTCGGAAAAAATAACAATCAAATGTGTGTTTAACGAGAGAAACCAGGCACACGATCAGCCAGCTAACGAGCTCATAGCGAGAGTGGTGTGGGTGTTTCTTATAGTTCTGTTCAACTTTGATTTTTTAGTTTATTCGAGAATTTCTGTATAACATGTCTTTCAAGAAGATCAGCACTAAATCATAGATCATACTAAAAATATTAATAAGTGGTTTTTGTTCCACATACACCATTCAACATCACTTGACAGTCTTTGATTAGATTAAGATGTTTTAAACCGCTAAGAGCTTTGCAAATATGTATTAATTTATTTGTAGAGACGGTACATAACACTCTTGCAAAATCAATTCCACTGATTGTTCTCAATTATCTTGACTAATTTCATTAATGTAAATACTTTCAAACAAGTCTTAGAAAACTATAAAAATAATGAAAATGGAAACGGAAAAATAAAATTCTAATTTAAATAATGAATGTACTTTATGTTCAGTTTTATTTAAAGTTTCCGCAACCGTTCAAGACGGATTCGGACTAGCGAGTTTGCCGTTTAATGATCTCTTTCAAATCACTTTCATACAGTTTTTGCACAATATTCTGTCACATTGTCCGAATTCACATTCATAAATGTTTTGGCATATTCTATCATCTTTAACAACAAAGTAAGAAAATAAAAAAATGACTCCTCGAACCCTTTGGCTTCTGGTTGCCTTTGTAATTTAATAAATCTCTAAGGTCTATGGGCAAAAGTATCCTTTTTCAAGGATAATGTAAGATCACAAAATATACATTTCTCCAGCATAAGGAAGGTAGAAAAGCATATTCCTAATGCCATTATTGTGAATACAAGTTTTATTGCTTTTTAAGAAGATTAAGGAACACCGTTTTACAGAAAGCCTTCATAAGCAACAGTTTAAGAGAACAGAACAATAAAATCGGTAGATGTGAAAGAAATAAGGACAATGTCTTCAAACCTTAGACTCCAAAGAAAGTAATTTTCTATCACTCAAAAATTCAGAATAAGGAATACCTATCAATTAATCATTGGATATATCGTTTTCGGTAAACATGTCTAAAATTTTGCATCAACCAAGTTTCGAGGTGAAAAGTAAATTAAAGATCGTTGTGACCTAAATAATTCTTGCAATAAAAAACTCGGAAATATGTATTATTTTGGCGTTTAACAATAAATCTGTTCAATTTGTGTAGATACAGAAAATATTGGCATCGGTAAAGTTCTTAATCTCAAAAATCAATATTGTTGAGTTCATAAAATTCTGAACGGGTAAGATAATTAAATTGTTAATAATTTAATATGTATTTTTCTAAGGTTAAAATGGTTAAATGGAGGCTACAAGGAAATCAGGAGAGGAGCGTGTGTTTAGCTATCAGGAGGTATTTCCGTAGAGTATCATTATATTTTATATCCTCATTATAAAATAAAAAAGCTCTCATTCTAGACTGACCCAATTTGCCTCACTTTATTCGTAGTTTCATAGCTTTTCTTTCTATCAAGTTTCATTTTCAATATCAAGTCAAATCAATAGAGTAATTACATGTTTGTTATAGTTTCGTGTTCGATTTACAACAACTGTAATAAGAAGAATACAAAATCAATCGCAAGAAATAGAAATATTCAAACCAAAAGGGAAATGTCGATACGTTTCTGTATTAGAATATCATAAATCAACAGATGTAAATCTGTAAAACATTAGTTTTTAGTGTTTTAATTTGAAATTAGGGAAACCATTTTTAACGAATTTTTAATTTTCTCTATAAAAAAAATATTATACTTTATTAATAAAAATGCAAAAAAGATACCCCGTGGTAGAAGTTAATCAGCGAATTTCATATTTTACTTATTTTTACCCCCAACAGACGTTTTGTGTAACGTTTTGCTCGAGTTTGATGTGGAAAAGGATGAAAAGGCAAAAAGGTTTTTTATTTCTCGATCCATAATTTATGAGAATTAGGTCATCCAACATCTCGCTCTTAAACACGGAACTATGCGAATAAAATTGCGGTGAAAAGGATATATTAGAACTCACAGTAACGCTTCATGAGATTTTTCTTGTATGCTCGCCCCTCAATCTCACGTCCTTCTTCACCCAGCCCTGCAGAATCGTCTGAGTCTGTGCCCGAGTCGGTCCGACCTCTTCGCTTCATTGACAAGTCTAGTGGCTCGTCTTCCTGCTCTTCATTTTGCTCAAGAATATTATTTTTGCATTCATAGTCTGAGTCATTATCTACAGCTTCTGGATACTTGACAATTGGTCGTATGATTTGATATCTACGCTCACTGGGATAATCATCAGATTCTCGACCCACTGATAACCGGCGCGTGTCTTGAGCTGAAACATGACGCAAGTCTTCTTCGCTTAATGACCGTTTTATCAAATTTTCCGGACTATTTTCTTTATAGAATTTCATCGCAATTTTGGGCGAATGCGGAGAAATTGGTGAGCTGGGTCTGGATAAACTTCGTCTGTGAATGTGTTTTGTGAGGTCACTCTGCTCCCGTTTCAGGTTACAAAGTTCGGTGGGACTCATTGATCGTTTGATTCGTAAATCATCAGAATGTTGTTGACCCACAAAAAGTGGTGCAACATTTTGAAATGCCAGCATTTTTATAACAGTTTTTATTTTACTTCAAGAGTTTTTTTTTTGAAACAGCTAATGTTCACTTTATAAATTTTTGTTTTTGAAGTTTTTTCTTCAAAATTCACTTTTATTGCTGTCTATAAACTTTAACTGCAGCATTTTTGTCATAATTATTACAATGTTAATGTTGTCACACATTTAATAACCGACTGGAAAATTGTCATTTTAGTCAAAAACTATTTGTTTATTTGTTTGTGCATTTAATCAGTACTAATTAGCATTTTTTGTCAATTAATAAATTTTTGTTTTGTTTCACAGAAAATTTGCTTTTTAGCACAAATTTTGTAGGGTTCAGCAACACTAATTATGCAAAATATTTAATATTCTTACACTTTGTTTGGATCAGTTTCTGGCCCATTTATTTTTTGATTTCAATAAAGGACTTTTTTAAGTTCACAAAACTTTTTATTGGAAGAAAATTAGATTTATAAATGTTTCACTTGATAATAATGTTTGAAATTTTTCCATTTATTTTTTAACAAACAATTGATTTAGCTACAAACAAGCATTCTATATTAAAGTCCTGAAACTATATCTTCACTCAAAGTTTTATCCTACGATATATATTTTCACTTTCATTTTGTTCTATAATTGTTTTTGCAAAAAGCTTTTGCGAATTGTATTCTTTTAAACTTAAATATTTTCACTAGAATTCTTCTAAGTATATACTTTGTCAATTAATAATTTAATAGAACATATCTCTTTTAATTAGGTATTTTTCATTTTATTTAAAACAAACAGCACAATTGTTGAGGTAGTTTTGTTTAGTGCGAAAGGAAAATTGTGTAACTTTTTATAATTTGTGTAAACTTTTTGCTTTGCTTTAAAAATGATTCAACTGATAATTTTTTTGGAACCAAAATACCGAAAACTGAAAATTTATTAATTATTTTCCGCTTTGCACTAACTATGCAGAAATGATAGAAGAAAATTGTCTTGAGAAACAAAAAATATAATAATTTTTACTATTCCAACAAACGCGTGTTGAGCGAACGCTGACTTGAATCGGAATATTTAAAAACTCGCAAGAATGACAAGTATGAACCTCGGCTGTGTGTTGTTCAATACACCCAGACATTCTTCCATCGCAGCCAGATGTATGTACAAAAGAGCCGAGTACATAGCCGAACTACGTGTGTAGAGGAATCCACTTGGTGCTCTTCGCAATCAAATAAGAACTAATACATTGGAATCTCTGTATACCATACCAGATTCATTTTCTTTTGGCTGATGAATAGGAATATTACCAGTGTTTGTATTGAAAATGCACCAATATATGCGACCAGCCAAACGAAACTGAAAGATGTTTGTGGGAATAATAAGCACTAACCTATACAATAGTAATGGCATGGTGTGCAAAACAGTTAGCAGCAGACAGCCAGACAATTGCGAGCGCGCAGGATTTCAGAATTTTTAATCAGATGTTTTCCGACTGTAGCGACTACTTGCGATATTGAGATGATGATCACTTAACAATACACAATCAAAGAATAATTTTCTTATTAGAATTTAATTGTATTGTAATGTGATGAAATATTTTAAAGCATAAAATGCAAGAATATGATTTATAATTATATTATTTTATGAAGTAGATAAACTGATACGGTTTATTCCTAATTTTTTATATAATTTATGAATTATTCTTTTTTGTTTGTTGAAAAACAATATTGCGACAAAACTGTAAATACTGTTGATTAATCATTTTATCCGATTCCCATAATATACTCGTCTATATTTCCTACTGTAGCAGCGAAAGTTCTTCTTCAGCGGAGGTGGGTGTGAGCGAGTGAGCTTTGGGCGCCCGCTGACGACGATGATGGCAGCCGATGATTCCAGTGAAAGTAAAGCAAATTGTGGGGTAGACAGTTGGGGCTGCAAGCATTTTTTCATGGTTTTTTTTACGACTGGCTGGAAGTGTGAGGCACTGCTACTTTATTTTCCTCGCTTTTGTATGTTTCAGTTTTCGGGCTCTTTCATATTTTTTGATGAGTTTGACATTCTCGAAAATTTTCTATTTTCATTATTTTTCCAACTTTATATTTTACTTTGCTCCGACAGACGTATAAATTTTGTGGCTTTTTAGGAAAATACTTATGCAGACATTTTCTGTTTAATTTTATCGATATAATTAGAAATAGCGAATTTATGGGATTAATATTACTTCTTGTTATGAACAGAATTAAAATATTATCCTTCAAATTTTTTATACTCAGCAATATTTTTAGTCTTAATTGTGTATTTTTTTTGAATAAAACTTTTAATTTCGAGCAACAACCTGAAAACTCAGTAATTGTTTAAAAACATTTAAAATACCATCGATTAACACGTCCAGATTTCGTGATTTAATCACGGTGCCAAAAAACACCACCATTTTCATGCATAAAATTTTCCAGTTTTATAAATTTAAGTTCAGAAGAAAACATTAAGGTTTATTAACATATTTTCAAAACAAAGCTGAAACGGCAAGCAGAACACAATATTTTTTATTTTATTTGTGACAAAACGTGTCATATGATATGTTATTTAAATTTGAAATTACAATTAAAATTTGTACTGGAAATGAAATTATTTCTTCATTGTTTTATTTTTAATTTTTACATACTAATGATATTCTGTACTTTATATCATTAACATAATGCATGTGCCAGAGGTGCAGGGCAAACTGCAAAAAATGGTGTATGGCTAACAAAGTTTATGCCAATTTTAATAAGTCATTTGTTGATCATCTGTTTATTTATATATATTGAATCATTTTATAATTGTAAATCAAAAACGATCGACACGTCTGTAATTTACAAATTTCATCATAAAATTATCAAAATAATATTATTAAATAAAATTTTAAGAAGATGACTTTTTTGATACTGCAGATACTGTATGTGAATATTATTTGGTTACGTGCTTTTTCAGGATTTTGTTTGAAAATATTGTACTCGTCTTGTCAACTATTCGTAGAAATATTAAAAAAAAAGCAAAATGTGCTGTTGTTTTCAATACAGTGAGCTATTATTGCCCAAATTGTTTCTTAGTTTCCACTGCAAATTAAAGATTTAGTAAAATTAAATTGGTAGTCGGTCAATGAAATTATCTAATGAAAACGCTAAACATAAAATTTTTTAAATTTGTAATGTTCCAAAAGCAGTTCTCAACAACTTGAATTTGAAAATCAAACAATCGATAAACTAGTAAAATTTGTAGAGGAGCCTTTAAACCAACCCCAATACTTTTTGCTGTAAACTAGGTTAAATGATAATCGATACTATTCGAAATGGTAAAATAATCACAAAATACCATATTTGATTTCCGAAAAATCGTTTAACTGTGGGAAACGCGTGGAAAAGCTCATTAAAATTAATGCCCAACTATATCGATTTTTGGAGAATATGAACATTTAACTGAAATCACATGTTGTTGTTTCATGCATATTTTACTGTGGTTAGTCTGGCTAGTTTTGAATAAGTCAAGGCATTTTGGATATAAAAATCAATTGAGTTGGGTGACATTTAAATTAATTTGTCTCTAATCGCACTCGTACGTAGGAACGTGTCTATCAAAAAATTGATTTTCATAAATTATGAGAAATTATGTGTTGAAACCGTCTGAAAGTTACATTAGGCATTGGTAAAATATATTTTAGAACTATTAGAATTTCTATTAAATGGTCAGGGATGCAACAAGTTCAAGTACTATTTTCATAAATAAAATCATGCAACTGAATCCCTTCAAATACACTCTCAAGAAGTTTAATTAATGACTGAATGTCTTTAAATGGCTTAAATAAGTTATGGGCTCTGTGAAGTTTATATTATGCAACTAAAAGACTTATATCGGCTTGTATCGTTGTAAAACAACTACAAATTAATAAATATTTTTTCTGCTCTGAAAGTTGCGTTGAATAATAATGATAATGACAAATAACTAAATAAGAAATAAAGTGAAACACGAGCCACCCACTCCCTGAAACATTATAACTGAGAATTCCCTATTATTTTTTTATTTTCCATTGATCGCTAATAAAACTGTATGAAACCAATTTTATATCGTTTTACAATTTACTGAAATATCTAAAATGTAGAGACATGTCTTTAAAAACTTAAAATTTATGCAAAGCATGCATAATAAACGCACAGTTCTTATGTAGTTGTTCTGTAATGCGGTTATGCGGTCAAAATACCAACTTTTTCTAAAGTTTACACTACATTTGGTCTGAATTTATCTATCAAGAACTTTCAGTCCTTTTGCCATTTAATAATATACACTGTCTCGTGTAGCTAATTAATGAATTACTATCAAAATTTACAGTAAAAATACTATCCAATAGTAAAACACACAAAATATTTGATAGAAAAACACGGAAACTGTATGATCGAAAATGTTGTTTGCTATAATAATCTATTTCTAACTCAATCGTTAATTAAATAGAAATTATCGCATGTGTGCGGGAATCGCAAAAATACAATTTTGCTACACAACATCGTTTAGCTCGTTTAAATCATGCCGAGACAGAAGATGCTTTTAAATACTTTAATTTACTTTAATTTCTATCCAGATTTATGTGACAACCCTAAATGTGTTTCTATGTTAAAGAATCTTTATAAAATGTAATATTATCTTACTTCTCTTTTGGATCTAGTTCAATAATATCCTACCTATCCGTTTTTCTAACGTTTCGCAACAAAAAAGTTTTATATTTGTGTTTTATTTTTTTTTTAGTTTTATTTTTTTGGGATTGTGTCGATGGATGGAAAAATTTCTCTTTCCGTGGAAAAATGGTATTTTTTCATGGAAAATGTTCTTATTCCGTGGAAAAATACTTTTTCCGTGGAATTTTTTTCTTTTTCCGTGGAAATTATTCTATTTCCGTGGAAAATTCTTATTGCGTGGAAAATGTACTTATTCCGTGGAAAAATGGTATTTTTTCATGGAAAATGTTCTTTTTACGTGGAAAAGTACTTTTTCCGTGGAACTCGTTTCTTTTTCCATGGAATTTAATTCTTTTTCCGTGGAAAATTTTCTATTTCCGTGGAAAAATTCTTTTTTCGTGGAATTGGATTCTTTTTGCGTGGAATTTTTTCTATTTTCGTGGAACTTTTTCTTTTTCCGTGGAAATATTTCTAGTTTTTTGATCATTCTTATTCCGTGGAAAAATGGTATTTTATCGTGGAAAACGTTCTTTTTCAGAAGAATTTTTCTTTTTCCGTGGAATTTTTACTATTTCCGTGGAAACTGTTCTTATTGCGTGGAAAATGTACTTTTTCCGTGGAAAATTTTTATTGCGTGGAAAATATTCTTATTCTGTGGAAAACCTCCTTATTCCGTGGAATATTCTAACTGAAAATAGAATATTCCACGCAATAAGTACATTTTCCACGCAATAAGAGTATTTTCCACGCAATAAGAGTATTTTCCACGGAACCAGAATATTTTCCACGGAATTAGAAAAAGTCCACGGAAAAAGAATTGTTCCACAGAATAAGCTTATTGCGTGGAATATTCTATTTTCAGTTAGAATATTCCACGGAATAAGGAGGTTTTCCACAGAATAAGAATATTTTCCACGCAATAAGAATTTTCCACGGAAAAGGTACATTTTCCACGCAATAAGAACAGTTTCCACGGAAATAGTAAAAATTCCACGGAAAAAGAACAATTCTTCTGAAAAAGAACGTTTTCCACGATAAAATACCATTTTTCCACGGAATAAGAATGATCAAAAAAACTAGAAATATTTCCACGGAAAAAGAAAAAGTTCCACGCAAATAGAAAAAATTCCACGCAAAAAATTTCCAATTCCACGAAAAAAATTTTTCCACGGAATTAGAACGTTTTCCAAAAATAATACCTTTTTCCACGAAATAAGAATATTTTCATCGAAAAGAATATTCCACGGAAATAGAAAATTTTCCACGGAAAAAGAATTAAATTCCATGGAAAAAGAAACGAGTTCCACGGAAAAGTTTTTTTCCACGTTTTTCCATGAAAAAATACCATTTTTCCACGGAATAAGTACATTTTCCACGCAATAAGAATTTTCCACGGAAATAGAATAATTTCCACGGAAAAAGAAAAAAATTCCACGGAAAAAGTATTTTTCCACGGAATAAGAACATTTTCCTTGAAAAAATACCATTTTTCCACGGAAAGAGAAATTTTTCCATCCATTGCTACGCTCTCTATTTTTTTGATATTAGCTTATTGGGAAGTGAGGAAAAATTAAATAATTTTGAAAAGCCCTAAAAATGCTGTCTAGAAAACAGACTACAGCAATTTTCTTCTCGGCATAAGAATTTTTATATTACTATAACAATAACATACATTTTTTCAATATATGTCCTGTACTTTTTTGCAAAAATTTTTATTTTTTATTCACGAAAAAAATTTAAAGACATTTCGTCTGAGTGTGAAAATTATTACCGCACAAGTAACATCCAACTTCCTCTAATTCATTATTCAACTATCTTTAACTTTAAAACAAAATTAATGATATATTACTTGGATTACTTAATAAAATTTAAATGTGTGTCATTTTCTGAAAAGTTTATTTGCTTAGTCACAAAAGGTAAATAACTACTTTTGAATTCATTATCTTACCAACAATTTTGTTTACTCTGTAGTAAAAACAAGCGTTGGAAGTCTGCTTTAGTGTGATTAAATTGCCATGAGGTGTTATTTGTTCATTAAAAAGTTGAATTTTTTGTAATGAAATATCAAATCAAATATCTCATTATGTCTCAAAATATCCTCTCCTTGGAACTTTAACAAAATTTAATATTTCCTTTTATATTCTTAGAGTTTGAAATATTATTATCGAATGGAGAACGTCTACTGTGTCAAGAAACCATCAAACAATGATGCATTACTTCAATAACTTTTGTTTTCACTTAAGAAAAATTGTGAGTCTTCTCCATAAATAGCAGCATACAGAAGAAAGTGTCATCGGATTGTCATCTAATGGAGAAAAGTTTTTCTTTGCTTGCTGATAAAAAGTAAAAATTTTCAAACTTTCCCCAGCACATTTTTGGTCTTATCCGTGATAAAATTGAATTAAAAAATTTCTTTCATCGAAAGTGATTTTCACGTTATTATGCGTTGCTCGAATAAGTATCCTATATTTAACATTGAAACACATTTGAAACACGTTTAATTATAATACTCGGTGTGTTAATTAAAGTATAAATATGTAAAACGAACGAATTGCAGTTTTCCAGTTTTCACCACCGTATTTAATTATCATTTTCCGAGAAAAGGGAAACTTAGTCTCATTAGATAATTTAAACCAAATTAATCATCAACTATTTAAATATAGTACAGATCAGCATTATTTCTTCAAAAAAGATCTGAAATTCGATTTTCTAATGTGTAAACAAACCTTTACATATCCCTGAGGAAGTCTATATCTGGACCTTACCTGAAAATCAAAGAATTTTTATCAGAAAAATTAAATTTAATATTGAAGTATTTGTGACTTTATGATACGAAAAACAATAGCTTGTTGACTGTGAAAAGAAAACGCAGGTCGTGGCTGTGCCACAATATCTTAACTATCATTAATTTATGGAAACGCGAGCAGACAAACTAGTTTTCAGACAAGTTTCATGTTTGACTTGTCAGTTTTAGTTTTCTTATCAGCAGATGCCACTTTTCGCTAAGAGCCGCTCATGATGTTGTTTTGCATCAAAAAGAAAGTGATTTTCATTTCATTTTCCATCTACAACAATTTGCCTTGAAATAGAAACCACTTTCGTAATAATACAGAATGCAATTTTCCGTCAAATTGTATAATTAAAAGCGATCGCTTCGGAATTTTTTAGATAATATTTTATTATAGCGTGCACCATAAATCTGTAAGACAAGTAGTGCCAATGAAGAATTCTTAGTTTACTGTTTGATGTATTGCAGGTATTTTAGAAACACAAAATGTAAAAAAATGGATTTAATCAAAATCATAACGAATGAATATACTTTAATGTAAGTATTTTTTCCTTTTCTTTCTAGTTCTCTTAAGTGATTTCAAGGTGGCATCTTGAAAAGTCCTTGTAAAATTTTCTAAATTTATATGGTAGAGTCATAGAGCAGAATGTTTGTAGTTTCGAAACAAGTTTTTACATATTTTGTTTATTTTATGCATTAATATTTTCATAAATATAATTTGATAATATAGTTTCAAAATAAGTATTTTCATTACTCTAAAATTAAGGTAAAGTTCTTGAAAAATCATTTAAATTTCTTGAAAAACTATTGTGAAAGTTCAGAAATATTTTGAAAATATTTTTTGATTAATTACTGGTTTTTTCATTCAGTTTTTATTAAGGAAGTGATTTGACAAATAATAATTGCCTGTTGCCAAATACAGAAAGCAATTTTTTTGAAGAAATTGTAAAATATAGAACCATAGAACGTTCTACAAAGATCGATGGATATTTCAATCAACTGTAATTTTTTGCTAAAGAAGTCAAACCCTGGTCAAACCTAAAGATAATAAAATGTATAATAATTCCAGAAGCATCCGTTTGTAAGATATTTTATAAACGGGTAGACAGACGGACAAAGTGAAAACAAACACATACTTTTTCCAACAAATAAACGGTAAAAAATAGATTTTTCCGAGATTTTTCATAAACTAATCAACTGTGTGGTCGAAAAATTAATGTGTGGAAATAATTTTGTTGAGATTAATTAATTGATTTCCACAAAACTATGTAAACCCAAAAAAGTAAGGAAACAATCAATTTCATTGATTAATATGATATAAATTTTTGCCAGAGCAATCCGCTTGGACCATTTAAAAGATAGTTTCAAGATGGACTGCTAAAAATAGATCCACACAATCTGCCAGTGAAAATTGGTTAAAATATGCTATAGCGAGAAAAACACCCAGCAATTTGGATTATTTGGAAACGCGGCAAACAAGCAACAACATTTTTGATGTGAAAATTTCTCAAAAATTTCAGAGGAAAACAGATGAAAACAATTTCTACTTGAGAATGCTCATCGATGAGGCAAACATATCTGAACACCTGCTAGTGTTTTGGTGCAGGAAAAGAACACTTGAGTAGCTGAGGAAGAGCTTCACTAAAAATTATTAAACTGTCACAGTGTAGGTGGCTTTCAAATTTCATAATGTTTTCCTCAATTATGAGAACTTTTATGATAAGTTATTATTCGAACATTTCTGAGGTTATATAATAAATCATCTCACAATATTTTAAAGAGTTTCATTTCAATAAAAAGTATTCTAGAGCTCTACAATGATCATAAAAGTGAGCATTTTATATGCAATTCCCTATGGCTAAAATATTGCTGAAGAATTCCATCATAAAACTGTCAGGCCGCACACTATATTTGAGCATTAATAATGATGCAAAAATTTTCGGATGTATCACCATTTTTTGTAATTAATCGTGTGTGATTTGTGCTTTGAAACAAGCACTGCAAATGAGTGGTGTGTAGATCCGAAACAAAAATAATATTTTTATTGAGGTCATTGAATTAATAAGTATAAAATTAGAATAAAGTTTGTATTCTTAGAAAAGCTATCTGTGTAGTGTATAATAATTAGTATCTATTATGTGCGAGGATTAATCAAAATGTAAGCTAATAACAAATTATTCTCACTGGTCAGTAAAATAAAAAAATTTTATCAGTCTCCAAACTTTCGAACAATAAGTTATCATACAATAAATTAGCACATAGTATCAAGCACTTTTCATATTAACTTTTTTAACCTTCTAACTATTTCCATTGCAATTATTGTATCATCGAATTGAAAAAAAAAACATCAAAAATGCAAATAAAAACGCATCTACAATTTCAATTGAATGTTTGGTTAACCTTGTCTTGATTTGCCATTTACATACAATATTTGCTTAGAAATAAATTTACGCTTGTGATTTGTTAATACTTATAAAGTGTCGTTAATAGTTTCATTGCTTATAATATTTACAGTAGATTCGATGAAATCGATGGAATATTTTAATTCGTATATTTTTCAGATTGTCACAGATGTTGTCAAAAACATTTCAAAATTCTGTAAATCTTCAAAAAATATTAGTAATACTATATGATAATTGAAAATCAGTGAGCTATCATTTTTAATTGTTCAAATA
This sequence comes from Parochlus steinenii, assembly GCA_038502155.1. Lineage (NCBI taxonomy): Eukaryota > Metazoa > Arthropoda > Insecta > Diptera > Chironomidae > Parochlus > Parochlus steinenii. Next base: position 150,226 of record JAXCIN010000021.1, on the reverse strand, counting down.
CTGATAGTAATTGGCAATTAAAATAAGCGCTTGCAAACGGATTTTTAACGCACACAACACACACATGTGCTGGTGCACTCAAGTAATGTAGTTTCCCTTTCTAGGTCTAGGCTATATAATTTTGAATTAAATAATCGTATACAGATATAATACGTACGAGCTGATTAAACATAATAAAAATAAAATAAACATTTATTTAGATAGCAATTTTGAATGGAAAAACTCAATAAATTATGTCCCCGTCAATTTGTGTGTGTATGCCGATAAAAAGTGCATGTGACTATGCGAGTACCTATCTGAACTTTATTTTAAGGAATGCATTACATTTTTCAATCATTTTTCTGGTTGGACTTTTAAGTGGTGTGCTACATTGGCGCTGACCACAACATTTTTTGGAACAAAGTCAAATTAAATGCATCAATTTAGCAAAAGCAACACAAAAAACCAGCCGACTAAACTAGACAACCAAACTCAATTTTCTGACATCTCTGCTGTGCTGCTGTACAAAAAATTATCTAATGCAAACGACACCTTGACCCACATCATTTTTCGAATCTAATTAAATGAATATATTATTAAATGATTTAAATTGCACTATGCATAATTCTAGCAACAAAATGCATGCAAGCATCAGAGCCAACAACAGCTTTAACCTAAATTCATTTTCCTATGTGCAATGGCCATATACACATTTATTTGCAGTAGAAGTTTAGCAATGTACGAGCAAATATATAGGACAGAAATTAATATTATACTTGAAAATAGCAAAACAAGAGCCTTTGAAGCAATTATACAATTTTTATAATACATACATCATAGAAATAAGTTTGGAGAAGCTCTAGAATATTTTAGTTTTAGATGAGTAATATGTTATTATTACAGTAAATACATTTTATACAAAACTCGGAGTTCCTGGCTTTAAATCTTTAATGCTTTTTATTTAATTGTAATATTTTGAACACATTCAAACATTTTATTTTAAAATAAATGAAAATTTAGATTTATTGAATATAGGACGTTATACAAATATCCTACAAATACCATGGAGTCTCTTACATTCATAATTTTAATTATTTTTTGTTATGACTTTTAGTTTATGAAATACAACAATTCTACTAGGAATAAATAACTTTCAGCAGTTTTTGTTAAAATTAAAATTGAAAACTAAATTTATATGGCTGAACCAAATATTTAATATTAGTATTAAAGATGCAAATCTTTGCAGATCCAGTCATTTTTGGAATATTTTATGCAAGGAATTACAGAATTACCGACTATTGCCTTTCTATAATTTGCGATGAATTTTGCATACATGATTCTGTTAGAAAAGTTGCAGCTTTATTGAATTTTTATGGTTTCAGGGCTCCGATGTAGTTCTGAACTTAAATCAAACCTGAACTGAACTTTAAGATAATAAAATCAATGCATCTTGAGACTGGAATTCAAAAAAATGATTGTGATCATTGACCTGTTTTTATCAAAGTTCCGGTTGAATTTTATCTGAACTTATTTATGCGTATGATAATTTGACTGAAAGTTGAAATATTCGTAAACTCTGCTTGATTTGCATAAGAAACGATACAATTTAAATTTCACAGTCATTTTCATTCGAATCTGTTCGACTGACGACGTTATCTCGTTCGTAGATTGTCTCTAATCAACTATTTAGGATTTGATATTCAGCTTTGTGCAGTTTTTCAGAATGTCGCTGAGAATTTTAACCTCTGATTCAAATTCAACGCAAATTCAGAGCACAGTTAAGTTAATGGAAACTATTTTGTGCATGCAAAGATTTTATAAAGCAGATTTTGAGATTTTACAAAGTAGAATATATTTAGGAAAATATGATTTCAAATGTATGGTAATTGTGTACATGTATATATCAGGCTATAGAAAAATTCAATAAACTATATTTTAACGAACGTCTTGTCCAAGTGCACTTTTTTTTATTGAAACGCCTGTGTTTTAAATTCTGCGGCCAGCTAAATTATTGAGCTTTTAACGTTGCATACGCAACTGCAAAAATTTTTACATTATTGCGTTCCATTAAAGGAAATAAATTGAACCTTTTAAAACTGTCGCCATCGAATGCAAAACAAAATATTTTGTTGGTTAGCAAAATATGTCAACAACATTCACTCTTGAAAAGTGTGTGTTTTATCCGCGAACTTTTGCGCTGTTTTGTTTTAAATTAGAAAATTTAAGCAAACACGAGCAGCAATAACAATTTTCAGGCAGAATTTTTATTACTTTTCCAATTACTCGTGTAAAAAATATGTATTCAAGTTAAACGAGTAATAACATAATGAATAGTTTGTATCACTCGAAACATTTGGAAAATGCATTTGATTTTTGGCACAAAAAGTTTGGACACCAAAGTTAAAAAAACAAATGTTAATTTTTCAAGTTGGTTGGGTCTCTGCTGTAAGTGGATATATATAAATAAAGTTTAGCTCAGTTTTTTGCTTGCATTGTTTAACACTTTTTTTTTTTGATTTTCCAAAGTGCAAATTTGTGTGTATAAACGACGCATTTTGTTTAATCTAAATTCTATTTTCGAAATCAGCGTTCAAAAAATTCGCCGCTAGTTTGCAATCTGAAATACCAGCGAATTTTTATACTTTAAAGTGCATTGCCATGACTCATTGATAGAGCTGGATAAATTTTATGCGAAAGCTAATTGGGCAACTCATGATGGGTATTTTAGAGATATTTCTTCCTTTGCTCTACTTATGTCATTCACCAAATACTCACCGAATACTTAATTCCCGCAAAAAAATGTGTTCAAAAGATAAAAATTCCTTCCTTCCTAATTAAAATGAAAATGCGTCAGTTTAACCGAGTTTTCCACATATTCACAATTAATTAACACAAGACATGTTGTTCACAAAATAAACAAATCATACAGTATTATGAAAGTCTGCCCTAAATTTTGTCATCATTCTTTTTCAGTTAGCAACCTTATTAAATTTGTTATTATAATTTTGTGAAATGTTGTGTTGATTTCGAGGGGAATTTGTAAATATTTCAGTTTAGGAATATAACACATGTTTGTAAAATTCAATGTCAGGTAAAGGAAAAAAAATTTTACATTGATGTATCTGAAATTTGTTGAACAAGCTCCCCTCGAACCAGTAAAGAATTTCCACAAATGAAAAAGTTTAAAAAGAAAATTTTCCAAAAGTTAAATTAGGACAAATTCGTCAAGAAAATTCGTTTTTGCGTTGAGTTTTTTCATCTTATGCTTGTTTCGAGTGAAATTGATGTCTTGTTGTTGGATCTCCGAAAGAATTTACAATTAATCAAAGGCAAATTCAAAAGCGCACAAAAAACTGGATTCATTCCTCCAAATAAACTCAGCCACACGAAAAAAAACAAATCGCTGGTGATTATACAATATCGCTGTTTGAATGGAAAAAAAATTTGCACAAGAAAAATACACAATGAGAAGAAGCAACATATTTATTCTAAAACAGTGTTAGTTGTGTGCAGAAAATAATGGTGAAAAACTAAAAGCATCAAGACTGAAACGATAAACAACTATGCATAATGTTGCATACAGTAACTGAATGAGAATTTTATTTAATTCATTTTTATTACATACCACTGATTTTTAGCTCAAATGTAATTCTTTCCAAACTCACAATAAAAAACTTACTTCAGAAATCATCAATTTTTGGCTTCCTGATAATACTTATGGAAGTTAAAAAAACATAAGACACTTTTTGGATGCCAAAAAAATACATGATTTCTTTGAAAAGAGAAGTAATGAAATACATTGAAAATTTCTGAATATCGTAGCTCAAACAAAAAAATTTGAATAACCTGAGACAGTCTCTCAGATTTCCCAGTGTCGCCAAAATAAAGTTATACGGTAATACATTTTTCTTTTCTTAGTATACTTTTTTCAAATATGTATTTTTCATATTTCAAAGAAGAAAAATGTATACAAACGGGCGCAAAAAGTGCAGCGAACGATTTCAAGGCTGTAGAAATATATTTATTCAAATATTTTGCATTACAAATTCACCAACACAATTACATGCAGGAAAATATCATCATTGCGAGTTTAAAAAAATAACTTTTTCGAGTATTCGCGCATTTTTTGAAATTTGCGAAAAAATCTAATTTTAACTACAAAAAAGATGCTACTCATACAATAACAATGCTTGATTCGTTTGAGCCGAAGTGCACTAGATGAGTTTTGTGTGAGATTTACGTTAATTTCAATTTGAGCAAGAATTTCAGGCAAATAAATAAAAAGACGTTTAACGAATGCTTTTTTATCACATTAAATTGTTTTTATTTTTTGTGTGCAAAACAATGGGTTTTATTGGTACAAACAGTGCAGACACATAAAATATAAAAGTAGGATGATAAAGCTGAATATTCAAAGGTATATGAAAGATTTAATTTGTTTTCTATGTTTATGTGCAAGAATGCATGAATTGATAATTCTGTGTAAAATATTATCTAGTCTTTTACATAAAGAAACACAGTATTTGACAAAATTCATTCGTTAAGTACTTGGCTAGTTGATGTTGTGTTCAGATGCACATGATTACCTGAAATTTTTGTTAAACATGCGTGCAAGAATATGCAACATAAACTTCTAAAGAATATACGAAAATATTAAATTTCGTAGGGATTCCAAATTTATAATTGAAATCATGAACAAATATGTAATCCATAACATTTACAAATTACAATTAGCATACTTCATTTTCAATAATTTTTAACTGCTATGGAATTTCTTGATACATGAATTTGATGGTTTGTGCGAGTTTTTTGAACTTGATGCCTGAATTATAGATATCACAAAACATTTATCATTTTGTTTTCATAGAACCGATCGAGTTATAGAATCATTTTTTTTATTAAAATCAATTTTAGAGTTTCTCAATTAAGATGCTTTTTTTTAATAGATTTTGTGCACATAAATTCAATGTTAAAGGTTCATTAAAATTAATTGGATTTTGAAAATCGTTAAAGCTAAAGGGACTCAAATAATGATGATTTTATTATTAAAACACTTATCACACAAAATTGTTTTAAATTTTAGAAACAAAATATTTTTATCTATCAAAAAAATTTGTTGAAACAGTTATTTGAAGTTTAAAAATGGAAGCAATTCAAAATTGAAAATATCTTTGCCTAATTGTATTTCGATATTTGACCGATATTTTGAACGCTAGACAATTACTAGAGATCCATGGAAATCTTTTACATTTCCAAACTTTTCTTTATTGTTAATTTATTCAAATTTGCAACACAATCTATGCTGTAAACGTAAAGCAACCAAAATATTCCATGAGAAAATTTGTTGGATCTTGTATATTTTAGGTTTAACTTAAAACTAGAATATTTAATGAAAAATCGAAACCATTAATGTTTATGGTTTCTCATCCATTAATTTTTTTTTTTGCAATAATTTAAATGGATAAAATTGCTTTGGTCAATTGTTTTTTTGAAATGAGCTAATCTACCAATTCTGATAAAATTTTCACTTAACATAAAAATGATAAAAAAATACCAAAAGTTTCCAAACAGCTTTACTAGTCGTTCACTAGCCTTATAGTGGACTTTTCTCGGAAAAGCTGTTTTCATTTTCATTTACAAACATATTGTTGTTGTTTAATTTTCATTCATGGCTGATATGGCAAATATGTGTTTCACTTTTCTTTTTATTTGTGGCAGGCAGAGTAATGTGTGTTTGTGTATACTTTTCCGTACGTTGGGATGCAGAATAGTTGTGCACTTGCCTGATGTGTGAGTGGCTTGCATATACTTTTTTGCATTAAATATGTAATTAGAGCAACATTATTTTCGTTTTCTCGGGTTTTTCTAGTTTTGCTTCTCTTTCGTCTTCAATTTCTGCCTTTTCTAGTTTTAAACAATATTTTTTACTGTAGTGCATTTTAAAATTTTATAGCCAACAAAACAATTAATTTAACATGCCAAATGATATAGTAAGTAAGCAAACTGCAACGTCTATGCGTGAGACCTTTAATTTCTTTAGCTTTTGTTCGTCTTTGCTTGCAGATTATACTGCAATAAAAAAGCTGAACTAATACCACATGGGTACAATGCAAACTCGTCTGGTCTCTTTTCTTCTATTTTCTCTGCAACTGAAGATTAAATTGATTGCAAAAACTCACATAATTTTGCATTGACGTTCGATTTTTTGCTTTCGTTTTTAATCTTTTCTATTTCAGTTTTAAACGTTTTTTGTCTGGGGCAGTTATAAAAAGTCTTCTTTTCTAGAAACTCTAAAAACGTGTGTAGATGGAAAGATAAGACATCAGATTTTGATGCCTGGAAACAATTTTGTGTCAATTAGAATTTGAAGAGAGTGCTTTGCTATGAGATACTTCATAGACTAGAATTAATTATCACTTTTGATATTTTCAAGTCTTTGGAAATGTCTACGTCTTCAAATATTTGAAGAATGTATGCAATTTAAGTCTGCAAATTCTAGAATTTATAATTGAAGTAGATTTTGTAACGAATGGTTAATTAATTATTCAATACTTTTTGGTTGTAAATTATTTGATTGTCTTCTTTTCTTATTATATTACACTTCGGTTTTTGAACTGTTTACTAGTGTTTAGGTGTACTTGAATGAAAAACAATTTGTGATTTCTTATTGTTGTATTATTTGCTTGTTTTTATTTCTAATTCGCTTTTCTTCAGAGAAAAGATTTAGGCCAACAGTTTGTATGCAATTTTCAAACGTATTTTTGATTTGACGATGATGAATTTCATTTTGCTTAAGAAACATGTTTTTATCGTGGATAGTTTGGTTTGCTTCAAAATTTCTATTTCGATATAAAATACATTTAGAAATTTAATTACACATTTTTTCGCTCGCTTATACTTTTCTATATAACTACATAAATATATATAAATTTAAAATTCGCACACAGTCAATCGAATTGAACAATAAAATGCAAAAGGTAATTGATGAAATGAATCTTGCAAAGAAAAGACAAAAGGAAAAGTTCTAGAAGTTATTTTACAAAAAAGTCTTTCTAAAGTGTACGAATGAAAATTGCTAAAAGGAAGTTATATTTTATAAACATCTTCTAATATTTTGTTTAAACTAGAATTTGATACCGCACCATATGACGAAATAATAAAAATTGAAATAAAAATAAAATTAAAAATAAAATCTTTATCGAAACATATAATAAATAAAAATTTTTACAGGAAAACAATTTAGTTTTATGAACTATTAAGAAGACATAAGAAGAAATAAAGATGCCAAGATGCTGATTATAAAAACGCTTTTCAGCTTGATTTCGTTCAACCGATATATTTTATGAATTTTTTCCACAGGAAAGAGGAGAGAAGCGGAATTTGTAGCAATAAATAAGCATAAAGGCGATCTTTCGTGTATGTTTTTGAGCACAGTAACGTTTTATAAGAGAATGGTTCTGAGAGCTGTGGTCAACGAAACTATATCATTATAGCTATTGAATCATGTTTTAGCAGGTAAGGGGATTAAAATAGTTTACTATCTAGAATATTAAATGTGCAAGTAGAACTCAATCATTGACTTCGGGTTTCTGCTGCAAAAGCTGAAAGTGCACTGAATGTCAAAAATTTCGTTATGCAAAAAGGCAAACTTCATAATCCGATTGTTGCACATGCGGGATAGCAATGGACATAAACAGTTCAAACGTTCCCCAAGCAAGTTCAAGAAAATACTTTGGCTTCTTTGTCTTTGGTGGCAGCTCAAAATTTTATGCAGTTTGCTAGTTGGGATTTATATTTTATCTGTCTCTGCCAAGCACAGTTTCTAATGCTTGCACTCTTCTAGCAAACAAGCAAAAGTTTGAAAATTCAGTACGCATTTCTGCATTACCAGTAGTTTGTATGTGTTTGCTTCTATAGCTGAATTGGCAATATATAAGAATAAATCTATTAAAACTGCTGTTTCTATCAGGTACCACCTGTATAAGTGTTTGGTCGCGGAATTGATAATTTGGCTAGTAATCATAACTTGTCTGTCTTTTTCAGTATCACATCTAACAACTTTTGTTAGTTTACAGATAGGTTACACAAATGCACATTGGCTATAAGTGCATTTGATTATCTTACAGTTCCTTCAAAATGTACTCTTGTATTATATTTTTGTTTTTAATACAGAAAGAAGTAAAATTTTCATTGAGCATCCTTCTTACCTATAAATAAAAACAAAAACAAAATTAGCATTTTTATTTAATCAGTATATACTTATGCTTATAAACAATTTAATGACTGTAAGAATCACCTTCTTTGAGAGTTTTTTTTTGATTTCTATCAAGTAAAATTTCCAGATTAAAAAAAATATTAAAAACATCAGAAAATTTGGATCTTTTAACATAATACTTAGTTAAATACGCCAATTAAAAGTGAATATGGTTTTAAAGGATAGTTCCTCACTTAAATTTATGTATTTTTATGTCAATTTCTATTCTTGATTTATTCAATTCTGATCTGAAGACATTTTAAGAATAAATCTTGAATATAAATCAATAACTAGTTATACATTTTTAAATCTTGAATTATTGTAATAAGCATTGAAAATCAATGAAAATTTCCACAAACTCCGTGCCATGTAAGAATCACCTTCTTTGAGAGTTTTTTTTTTGATTTCTATCAAGTAAAATTTCCAAATTAAAAAAAAAATATTAAAAACATCAGAAAATTTGGTTCTTTTAACAAGAAAAGTGAATAATCTCTCATAATCAGTGATATCGATATGAAATTTGATTAGTTTTAACTAAAAGATGTCACAAAAACGTCAACGAGCTTGACACCTTAAATAAACGGTTGCTTGCCTTATGCCGTACAGCAACGTAAAACGTATTATTCAAACAGTTTATACATAAACTGCACTTTTAAATTTTCTGTTGCATTTTAGATCAGAGTCAAGGTTGTGTTGGCCTGTTTTTTATTCAGTTTCATATTTCTAGTATTTTTATAATGTAATAATTTATTGAAATATAACCAGCAACAGCACTTAGATGCTTCAAACACATTTCTAAGTACGCATACATTAATGCCCAGAATACTTAATTCATCAGCTCAACGACTAATGCACTAATGTGCAATATGCAATATTAATTGATGAGTTAATTGTTGGCTTAGAACTAATTTGAAGGTGAAATTAGCTTTAACAACAATAGACTTATACAAAAAACACAAATGAAAGGGAAAACAATAGAGTGGTGATTGAAAATTGGGTCAGCGAATGATGACATCGCTAAGTAGTGAAAAATAATATTTTATTGAATCTTTACTGCATTTTCACGCACAATTGATTTTTTTGTGAAAACCGAAGCCAATAATTGCATTTTTGAATCATTTATCTTCTCTTTTCATTTTTCTGTTAGATATTTTCCACAACAACAACTCAAAAACCATTTATTGATGCAAGTCGATGTTTATATTTTCATTTCTATTTCAATCAATTGAATGATAATGATGATGAAAAGGAAAATATAATTACTTTATAAGAAAAGTTAGAAAAAAGTTTGCAAGAAAACCAATGAAAGTTTTTGCAGTGTTTTTGCAAAAGAAAGGCAAAAATAATTGTGTAGAAAGAGAAATTGTGTTTTTCTGATTCAATTATTTTAAATCTTAAGAAAATTTTAATTCCAGTTAGCACGAGTAGTTAAGCAATTAATTATTACAATAATTAATATATTCGCATGTAATCCAAGCGCGAGAACAAAATCTGCATAAATGATATATTCATCATTTTTGTATTTTACGCCTGTTTAACTTTTTTGAATTTTTAAAGTGCAATTTTCCTATTTACATTTTGATGATAGCAAATCGCAAAATATAATTTTCATTCAAATAAATATGTAGGTTAGTATTACGATAATAATCAAAGCCGTGATAACAAATTTAGAAAAAACTATCTTGTTGCTGTCTTGATTTATTTTTATTTCATTTAATTTGAAAAATATCGAAGTAATAAATATTTCATTGCCATTAAGTGTGATTTCATTTACTGCTACGCCCAAGTGAAAATAATCCTGAAAAAGACTGCTAATCATACTGCTCAAACATACTTAAAAAGGTCACGAAATAACGCTGCTTTTCGGATTTTTTTACACTACTTATATACTACTTATCATATTAAAATTTCGGATGTGTCACACTGCTTTTTCAAATTTTTAGTAGAATGTTTAAGTATGTTTTGGTAGGACAATTTTGCAAAAAAGAAATTTCAAATTGCTGAAATCTTAACTTTTTAAGGTCTTTTTAAAACTTTTATTTTATTTTTTGCAATTTTTAAAGGGAAATGTTGAAATTATTGTTACGGCGTCAGCGATGCTCTTCTTGTTGATTTGGGCCGGACTCAGGATTTGAACTCGATCTCCTCGCGCGAGAAATTTGCTTGCTACCACAAAGCTGTAGGGAATTGTTATGAGGGCAGTGCTTAAAACTTATATAAGCCAAAGTGCCTTTTTTGAACCAATTTGGTATTATAATACTGAATTCTTGTATCAAATAGCTAATAGTGCTGAAGAATAAATTAAATATCCAAATTAATTGATTAAAAATATGTTTTACCTTCAATTATGCTTTTATATGGAAAATTGGAAATTCAAATCATAAGGTGTTGAAGTTTTTTTTCTAATTAAGCATATTTTAATTTGGATACAATTTAATTAATTTTAGAATTTGCAAGTCTCATTGATCATTTTGCGCTTATTTGGGGAGTTTATATAGAATAAATTTAACCTGATTTGTAATATGAACCAACCAATTGCAAAGTTGGTATAAAAACTGTTTGTAGATAATTGCACCAAAAACTGTTACAATAAAAACTTTTTAATCATTTTTAATCTGCATTAACGCATTTAATACGAGCAGTTTTAATAAATCAAAATACATGCAAGTTTTTGAAATTTTTGGATTTATGAGGAGAAAACTTTGATTTTCTAATTTGGATTTCCTACTTATTAGAGTACCATTTTAGTACTTATTGTATGAAAAATTGAGAGATTAAAGATATTATAGATATTTTAATATAAATTTTAACCTAAATGTATTTGGAATGTAAAAGGATTTAGATTTTTATTCATAATTTACTCGATATTTGGTTGATATTTTAAATTCCATCCATTCTCAAAAGTCGTTAAAATTAAAAATTGTAAAGGTTTTTGCTTCGACAAAAAAAAAGTGTTGGAGTTTACCAAAAAAAACTCGGAAAATCACTTTAAAATGACTAAAAATGGTTTTTGACTCAAAAAAGAGATTTTTGGATGGTGAGTGGTTAACACCCTGTAACAGAGTAGTTTTGAGTGGTAAAACCTGGCTTTCAGTCAAAGTGCTTTGATTTAACAGAATTATCAGAAACAACGCAAAATATTCCCGCGAGGCGCTCTAATATGTTTCATTAATTTTTATTATACATAATATATTCGAATTTATTCAAATGTTATTGCTTCATTCTAATTCTAATTAATAAAATTTCCAAAGTCCAGGCTTTTACGATTTTTTATTATAATAAGCCGTGGCAAAAAATAATACATACTAAAACATTCTACCAATCATTTAAATTTACAGTATGTTGATTTATTGAAAGAAAAAAATTCTGATGAAGCAAATTTCACCATGTTTAATCACAATCTTTAGTATCAACTACACAGCTAACTATATATTTTTATGATCTTTGTCCTCTTGAAATGAATGTTTTTGCAAAAAAAAAGTACCAAATATCAAAACATGTGTACAAATAGTACTTGAATCGACCATTTTGAGGTGAAAAACAATGTTTTTGCATGAACAAAGTGATATGATCATATGTACTTTAGAAACTAGATGGTGTTCAATACAAAAAACTATGAGCATTCTTATCAGGATTTACAAATCTTAAGTCTTAAGAATGCTATTTGTAATGATAAATAAAATTTTTACATTAATTTATATTAACGATTTAGTAAAACCAATTTTTATTCCCATTTTCCCCATTTACCACGCTATTCTGTCGCAAATACTCAATCAAAATATTGCAAAAATTAAAAATATTCACATTCAAAATGATTTTTGGTTTTCAATCTATTTGATCCATCATGCCGCGTCAAATCTACCAAAATGCTGCATTTATGATGATCAAATTGTAAATTTATTTACAAATAATTTTGGGCGAAACATCCTTAAAAATTCATAATATAATTTGAAATTCTTGTATGATTTAATATATACCACGATTTCAGATTATTTTTTAAATATTTTTGTATGTTTTCATTCTGCTTTATTCTTGTAAGCATTTGAAATTGCTGTATAATATACTGAAAATTCATATGTTTAGCAGTATTTTCCAGTATATTCCAGTATGTTCAGTATGTTTTCATGGAAATAACACTTGGCATATTTTCACTTGGGCGGCTGTCGGAAAATTGATTTGTTTAGTAAAATATGTGTGACCCTCAATGCGAGTCCAACCGCAGAGCACATCGTGAATGTTGTGATGTTATGATTTTCTTGCTGATCAACACACCGACAAGAGTTACAAAATCAAAATGATAATTTTTATCGCTATGGTTTGTTTTTATTTCCGAACTTCATTTCACTTGATTTTTGAAAAACTTATAAAACCTGTCGTAAACGCACTTAATCTTCTGTACTTCCTTATCTCTATAACCTAAATACCTCGATTACAATTTCTGAACAAATAACAGGAATACACATGTCATTCAATCTCAAGCAAACACTATTTTGTTTCCAAAAAAATATGTCTTGAAAAACCGATTGTATTAATTTTTTTACAAAATCCCATTTTCAGGAAAAATTTGGAAAATAATATCGAGTGCAAACAACATATTGATAAAAGAAAAATTATGCAATTATGATCTTTTTATGCATTTGAAAATTGTTTTGTATTCCAATCTGGTAACACATGAAGTCTAAATCAATAGCTCGTCGTTACATCATAAATCATTTGATTCGTTTCCGAGGAACTTTGAAAATTTTTACTATGAAATTTTTGTTTTAATAAATTGGTTTGTCTAAACTCTTGAGTTTTTTAGTTGTTTTCGTTAGAGAAAGATAAATTTGTCCTATATTCTCATGTTAAGAATAGCAGAATAACCTAGATTTTGTTTAATTTTTTATTGATTGCCTAACTTTGTATTTTAAACATATTGACTACCGTTTTTATTCATTAAATCGAGTGATCAATTACAATAAAAATTATACCTTGAACTTTAGCTCCAGACACTCAAACTAGATATACTAATTGCTTCATAATCGTATATTCCATTTATTTGCTCAAAATTTTGATGAGCTTTTTGTTTGTTTTTCTTTTCAAATATATGCTAAAATTTAGTTTATCTTGATTTTATTGGTTTGAAGGGGCTTTGTTTTTAATATTATTTATCCATTTGAAACTGAGTCCGCATATAAATACAATGGTCATAATTTTTACAAATAATAATCTTGTTTATATTCTTTTGGTAAATTTTGTAGAAGCTTTCAGTCATAAATCAAATGCAAAAAAAACCAACGCTAATATTGGTGTCAATTGTGACTTAAAAGAATTCATCGTAAATGTTAGCGAAAATCAAATGAGATAAAACCTAGAGCAGTGCAATTTTGTAGTCTTTTTTGCTTCTATCTGCATTAGAAAATGTGTTAAGTTGTTGTTGGTTTGACTGTTGTGAGGTTTAGAAGGTCGACTAGACGCTTTCAATCTTTTTGAATGCAATCTCGACGTTATTGCAAATTTACCAAAAATGGACTTGTTTCAATGTTTTTTAAAATGAGGCATGCAAAACTTTCCAGCTGATATATTTGAAACATAATATTCAAAATAGTAATATCTTGATGATAGCACAATTTTCTAATAACTTATTGAGGTAATTTGCAAAAAAAATATTGAAAATTTATATTTCGATTTGATTAGTCATCTAAGTCATATGATATATTAAATTTTTCTTGACTATTAACGTGAATTGCCATTTCAGACTTTTTGTTGTATTAAAATGAATAAAAACTACACAGCCAATAACAAAATTCAGTATAAAAGCGATAGTGAATAAAATGACCCAGATATTTTGAACGTGTCTTTTACTGAAAAATGAAAACTGTGCGTTCAGAAGTATTCTCAAAATGTTGTAACTTACGGTAAGAAAGACAATTTCTGAACAAGAGGAATGTAGTAAATAATCAGAATTCAAAAATCATCTACAATATTTAGATGTGTCAAAATTTAAAAGCTCAACAAATGATTAAAAACAAATTAATTAAAATTAATTATCGAGGCGCTAGTTATTTACTATTAATACCTTAAAACTATTTTGAGTTGAGTTTGTCAAATTGCACAATAGTCAAAAAATCAGAAAAGCCGTAAACATCTATGAAACGTTTAAAAAATTGTTCAAACACATATTTTACTATTTTCGTGTTTTGTACAAATAGAAAACAAAGATTCAATGAAACAAAGCGAATGAACTTTTGAGGCTAAATTATTAGATTTGGATTGATTAAGGTTATATCGCGTTGTTGTTGCAACTAATAATAATAACACAAATCTTTCATTCGTTCAACTGTTGTTGAGCTCGTGAGACGCAAACGACGAAAAGATCAAACACTAATGACTATTAATAGGTAATAATAGGTTGTCAGCTCTTAAATTGTGAGTTGAAAGCATAGTATTGATATGGCATCTTACAACTTATGAAATATATATCAAGGTGTAGATGTTTGCTTAGGGTTACTGTGAGGGTACTTATCAACTAAGTTTTGGAAAAAACACTATGAAATCAGGGATTGATACTAAGACCCTGAAACTTTATTGAAGAAGCTCTATTTTAATGTTCTCGACAATATCTCAATAACTGTTTTTCATAGTTTGTCAGTATAATGGCCAGTATAATTGCCTGGCAATAAACTTCTTGGAAATGCGTACAGTCATAATAATTAAGAGCAACCACAGCAGTTCAATGTGATATTTGTTTCAGTGCACTGGGGAAAAAGTTTTTGGGTCTATATTTGAGCTACAAAGCTTTTTGTCTTTTTATTTTTTATTTTGATGTTTTTACATTAGCGTTTTTTGCTTCTCAATTTTTTACACTAGATTTAATTTGAAAAAAAAAAACACTAAGTTTTTAGCAGTGCCCACGAAAGATCACTGTTCAACAACAATTTCGCATGCTAAATGCAATTTATTTACATACAAATTAAAACTATTAATATAACGTGATTAAATTGCCTGTGCATTTATGTGTATTTCAGACTTCAGAAGCATAAAGACCTTGAAATTTCAGCGCAACAGTCAACAACGCGCAGAGAGTATTTTACTGCTACAAATAATTGACTCGATTCACATACATCACATGCGAACGAACGAAAGTGCTGCACAAAATATATATTATTTAATGAAGTTGAAAAATGTGCATTTATGTAGTAAATTTACGCAGGTTTCTTCCGTTCTGAATACTTTTGCATTTTTGAAACTTATTTCCTCCGTGAGCTAATTTTTTTGAAGTTATTATTTTGTATATGGTTCAATATCAACATGAAGCCTAGTAGTTTTGAGTCTGTACACGTCGTAAGAACAAGATAACCTAAAGTTAAAAATTACCAATAAATTAATAAATAAATTTTTCGCAATAAAATTAACTCTGCATAATTCCATACTAACAGCAAATAGATCTTCTACGACTTCTTCAATATATTTGTTTTTGTGGTATTAATCACAACTTAACGTATTTGAAAACACATTCATTCAGCCGGAAGCTGCACAAATTGCCAGTGTTTGAATTCTTCTGTTTGAACAAATGCAAAAAGCTTAGTAGCAATTAAATTGTATTTCTTCTCAAAAGGAATTGCGCAAAGTCCTTTGACCTCTTGCCGGATTCCCATAAATTTGCTCTTCATTAACTTTGCAAATTTGCAACAAAAAAAAACGATTTCAACGTTTCCTTTTTTAACATCATATTTTTGTTGTATGCAGCTCAGTCTTTTGCAACCACTTTTATAGAGCTTATATTTTTAAAGCGGGCAGCAAAAACTCTAACAATAAGCAATAATAAAATACGATCAAAAAATCGAAAACTTATAAACTTTAAATACCTTAACAAAAATCGTTTAGAATGTAATCATAGAATAGGATTCAAGAATTAAATTACTTATGATCACATTTATCAAACGGTTAATTCCATTCAAAAATTCACTAAAGTGAGCCAAGTGAGTAAATATATCATGTTTCAAAAATATTGTTAGGTATTTCAAAATATTTCCACTCATTTATGTTTATGTTGTTTTTATGCTTTAATTAATGTATTTGATGTCAGTTCAATGAGTAGTTACTTTTACAATCAATATTGATCTAGCGGATGAATGAATGAACTGAAATCGAGTGAATGTGCTTCGTTTGTCAGATTTAGATTATTTAGTGTCGTTTTTTAGATTATTCAAGATATATATTTTTATTGTTAATAATGTTCACTGAGTTCCTGTTATTGAATCGTTTCAGTATATGAGAAATGTAATCCATCCTTAGCTAATTTTTTGTAGTTTTTATTTATTTGAAGTTTTTTGATGCCAATGAAAGTTCGCCGATTTTTCTTGTTGGCCAGCGAGTTCAGTATCAACTAAGTCATTGAAAATCATTTTTTTGAAAGTTTTACGCATAGATTGAACAAAAAATCTTTTAATTTTTTCGATTACTTAAGATTTATGTCAGTTTTCCTTTTAGTTTGAGGTGGATCATTTCTGCGCTTTGATCTTTATTAATCATTTTTGGGTCATTTAAAATTCTTCATTATTAAAATTGATAACTATTATGTTTTCAAATGATTTTTTTTGTGGAATTATTGGGAAAATTGTCATTTGTGGACCAGTTTTGGAGAAATTCTGCGCTGGATCTTTATTAATCTCTTTGTTGGTCATTGGAAATCATTATTAGGCAAAGTTTTACGCATAGAAGTATTATGGTTTTCAAATGATAGGGCAAAAAGTAATAGTTTTTTGGTGATTTTATGGAATTATTGGGATTCATGTCAGTTTGTGGACCAGCGGGTGGAGAAATTCTGCGCAGGATCTTTATTTTTCTCTATGTTAGTCATTGAAGATCATTATTAGGCAAAGTTTTACGGATAGAAGTATTAAGGTTCTCGAGATATTTTGAAGCAAAGTGAAAAATTGTCAAAATCCCCTGTTTTTGGGGACTCTTGGTACTTTGTGGATCAGCGGGATAAGAAACTTGAAAATCTAATGATGCAACAACATTCCCAGATAAATTTTTGATTTAATAAGATTAAGTTGCTCACATGAAAGTATTATGGATTTTCAGATATCGGATCCCGAAGGGCTAATTTGTTACAGAAAGTGGTTTTGAAATGCCAGTCCTAATAAAAGTTTATAAAAATTCTACAAAAAGTCCGCAACATCCCAACGATTACTTGCTGTGCAAGTAGAGGAATTATTATTGAGAATTTGCCATCTTCGTGCAAGTTAAATCCTAAAGCAACTGTTCGGTTAAAAACGTCATCGAGGCTGGGTTTTAAGCGCAACATGAATTTAAATTTGTTACGAAAGTTCTGCAGAAACTTCTTCGTTTGAATCGATTTCAGCGGAGAACATTACATATTTCAGATTCAACCCCTGTGTAGGAACAAATAATCACTATTCCTGTTATTGAACTTGAAGTGAAATCAAAACCATTATTAGCGTAGACTTCGCTGTTTTTGATGCCACTGAAAGTCAACACAACACTCTTCTTAGCGAGTTCAGTACAACATAAGCATGAAATCCGGCAAATATACTCGCGATTGAACGAGAAAAAGGAAAAGATGATTCTTAATTCTTTTCGATAGACTTAAGAACACAAATAATTGCGTTCTTCCTTTTAGTTTGAGCATGCATGCATTTAGCTTTGAGGCACATTTTTACTTTAAAGTTCTTCATTATAAAATTGATAACAATTTCTTGTTTTCATTTTGTTGTTAACGTTATTGTTTAAAAAATTGTAAGGTTTAAAGAGTTTTTGTACAATAATAATCTCTTAGGATCTTTGAATTTAAATACCATTCAAGTAAGCAATTTTTAGAAGTTATAACTCTTTGACCTTATTTATATATCAATTTATCTACTATCATATACTAGAAACATTTAGGTGCACAGATGCCTGCATACAATAAAAATCTGCAAAAGAGTCTAGCTCCATCGTATCGACATTTTCTCCAAATTTCCAAGAGCTGTAAATGCTCCAAACTTCAGCTACAATTCAACGCTCCCTGGCAATCGTACAAGCAATTGTCACGGCAATTCATAAGGAATTACCAACATTGCACGTTCATTGAATTAGCGTCATTATGTTCTTATGCACCGAATGTATTAGCATTAAATTGAACAGAGAATATGTTTTTTCCAAAGAATATATAAAGATTATTTTAGAATTCCACCTTCATTCAACCTTCTGCGAATATTTTCAGTTTTCAGTTTTTCCTTTTTACCAGTATTGTTGGTATTGTTGCTTTTTATTTATACAGTTTTATATGGTTTTATACTTTCAAGTAAAAATTACATAGAATTGGCTTTTTGCGTTGATCTTGCTTTTTTGCATGTTTACAACGTCATTACAATGTTTCACCGAATTTTCGATTCAACGTCATTAAAATGAATTATCCAAAATGGAAATCATTTAAAATTTCACCGAATTTTCGATGCTTTAAATATTGCCAAAAACCTAAAACAACTTTGAAATTTTAAAAAATGCAAAATAATAATAATTTGTAATTATTCAAACAAAGACCGGCAACTTGAATTTGTATAAAAACACACTTAATAAGGTTCTAGTGTTTTTTCTCTAGTGTATGTCTTAGTGTAAATGGCATTTATTTCCACCTGGGTTGCCAAAAAAAGCAACTTTTGAAATTAAAATAATAATAATTTGTAATTATTCAAACAAAGACCGGCAACTTGAATTTGTATAATCATTAATGAGCAAAAAGCAATTTATAATTCTGAAGTAGTGGCTTGAGGTCCAAGTGGAGGATAATAAATTCTTCAAAGATAAGATAATATGCTACAACTTATTTCATTAAACATTTAACACTTAAAACTATATTCTTGGAGTTACAAAAATGATGTCCTCTTTTTAATCAGAAAGTTTGAGAAGCACCTAATATAAGCTATTGTACATTTTAAATTTTACTAGATTTCACTACTTGCAAAGGCTTATTTGTCATCTTCAGCAACAGTCTCAATTAATCTAAATGAAATGTCGACATGCAAATAAAAAATTAATTGAATTGACGAAAATATAGAGCCAGACTACATAAAGGCACATAAACCAGCTGGGTCACTGAACAACCGAGCACATGCAAAACTGAATTTTTTTGTTGATTGTCGCGATTCTTACATATTTAGAGTATTTTTTCATTATTTCGAAACAATAGTTTAGCGTGTTTCGTAGAGTTCACGATTCATTTAGACAGTGTTGTCGTATTTTTGCAAGTCTCGCAGCTTATGTGTTAGCATGAGTACAACTCTGGCAATAGTAGAATTTCCTGTAATTTGTTGATGATGGTGCTAATGCCATTTAAAGGTTTGTTTGTCTGTTTTTCTGTCATAAGCTTTTGTTGTTTTATTTCGTTCCGCATTTTTGGTAATTACAATAATTTTTGAAATATACTTTGAAATATTAATGAGCATCGCGGGCTTGTCAGCCATAAGTTTTATGAGCTTTGGATCAAAGGATTGCAATAATGATAAATTACTGATTGATTATAAATAAAACAAATATAAATATTTTAGACTTTTGAAGTTTTTTTTGAAGAAAAATGTTTTAATCTCTATTTAATGTGATTCGTCGGTAACCATCATTTTCTTAATTTCAAAATCCTCAACTTGTGTATTCCTGCGTTTTTCATAATAAAATTAATACGTATTAAAAAATATATATAATAATATATGTATATGCCATTATAATTCTACTAACAAATTCTGTCAAGCATTTTTTTGTGAATGTACCCATTTTTATACTTCTTTTGGTGCTTGCAAAAATTTGTTCGTGTTGGCAGATTTTAATGAAAAAATTATATTTGCATGCTAATAAATTGCTGGTTAATTTTTGCATGAAAAACTTTTTGTCTGGCATAACATCAAAAAAAAATGTGGATAAAATTTGTCGAGTTAATTTGTGAAAGATTATACGAATCACTTTTTGCTGTTTAATATTCAAATTAACAAAAAGGAGACCATGAAAGTTACAATGTTTGAAGTATTATTGGGTGAGAGAAGCAACATGGATTTTTGAAACATCGTCTCAAATTAAGAAGTTTCCAAAAATATTAATTTATTGACTTCATTAAATGCAATATTTCTTATTGTTAAGTTTATTGACATTAACTCTTTTATATTCTCTTAGATTTGAAAAAATCAGCATGTTGTACAACTATGATCAGACATGTAAATTACTTGAAACGTCGCAAGTAAAAAACTAGTTGTGCAGCTTGTGAGCTGAGCAGGACTTCTCCGCTAGCATGGAATGGTGTTTTCATTAAAAATTGTTTCGAAGTGCTATCTCTAGTCGTTCTAAAAATCGTCTGGTACCCCCAGATGACTTCCAGCAGGTAGTGGAACAAACATCGATGCAATTCTTGACAGAACTTATAATTTCAAACATTTTTTCTGAAGAGACCGAAGTGCTATATCTAGTCGTTCTCGAGTTCTTGAGAGTTGATCCTCCAAAAACTCAATTTTTCTAATTTTCTGAACGAATCATGAGATTCTAAGACTTTTTCAAAAAATTTGTCTGGTACCACCAGATGACCCTCAGATGACTCCCAATTTTGTAGTGGACCAAACATCGATGCACTTCCTGACTTAATTTATCATCCCAAACATTTTTTTGTGAATAAACCACAGCTGTATCTTCTAGTTTTTCGAAATAAAAGTTTTTTGTATGAAAACCCCGACTTTGCGTCACGGAAGTGGTTCTGGTGAACTACCCGGTGGAATCATCACCAAAAAATATCAGGTGCACGATGGGAAGAGATACCAAGTCGATTGGCAAAAAATTCAATCGGTTCGGTGGGAGGTCAGATTTTACAAATACACCGGAAATTCCACCGGACATCCGGCCCTTAGTTTTTCGCATTGCACGGGTCAAATCAAAATTTTTCAAAAATTTGTTTTTGACTTCATTTTTTTAACTCAATACCGACAAAAAAAATACTGGATATTTTTGAGATTTGTTTACGGGGAAGTCAGGAAAAATCAGATAAGGTTGAAAAACCCTGAAAATGCTGGGACGAAAACAATACTTATCCGCTTTTTGCGGAGAAGTAAAAATGCTGTCTGCTTTTTTAGCCTGGTACGAGATAAGCTTTTGACATTTTTGTAAGGAAATTGTAATTTATTCGATTCTATGCATCTACAAGTTTTATGCAATTTCATAAATCGTATACTGAAAGCGAACTCTAAAGACTTTCTACTTTAATTTCATCCTTTCTGTCTCCATACAATGTAAAAAATATTTCTAACATAATATTAAATAATTTATCGGGCGTGAAAATGTTCTGCTTCGTTTGAATTTGTCAAAGGAATGGAAGCATCGATTGAAAGTATTTTGTGTCTGGATAGAAAATTCAAGAGATGACATGGCGTGTTGCTCAAAATTTTGATATCTGTTCAATAGTGTGGAAAACTAGAAAATCTTCCAGCAATATCAAAAATATAACAAAGAAGCTTATTAAGACGATCCTTGAATTTATTTTATTAGATTCTTTGTGTCTGTGCGTCGTAGAAGCATTAAATGGAACGAACCGACAATATTCTTCTAAATAAAACGGAATTTTTTTT
Source organism: Parochlus steinenii (assembly GCA_038502155.1). Taxonomy (NCBI): domain Eukaryota; kingdom Metazoa; phylum Arthropoda; class Insecta; order Diptera; family Chironomidae; genus Parochlus; species Parochlus steinenii. The sequence continues at coordinate 128,410 of JAXCIN010000021.1, read as the reverse complement.
CAAAGAAAAGATCTTATCAAACAACATCCCTTTTTACCAATTTCGTTTTGTCACAAACCAGAAAAAATATTTACATCCTTTTCCTTCACTTTTGGAAATGTGAAGAAATGAGAACCTAACATAATCATTTTCAGCTCAATTTTCACTTTTGCAAGAAAAAGTTGTGTGTAATTGCAGAAAACTTTCAAGTCACAAAAGTCTTGAAATGTGTTCATAAAATGTATTTTAAATGGCTCCAGACATTTTGGGTTTTAATGGCATTCCTCGCAAATAAATGTATGTATTGTCAAATTCACAAACTGGTGTTGTTTGCGAAGAAACCATTGAACTCGCTCCTCATTTAGATATTGTAGTATTGTTTCCTGTTTCTATGAACTCATATTTTTTATTGCCATAATTTAGTTGAATTAATAAAAGTTGTGTAATGATTCATACGTTCAAAAATACAAATACAGTTTTTTGTTTCAAGGAAAACTCATTTTTTAAATTGCAGAAGGATTTGAAATACAATAACTTGGAGTTTTCTGAAAAAATACTTGAATAGTGATGATGTTATACAAAATATGTTTTTAAGGACCTGAAAATTCTAATGTTAATATTCTAAAGACTGCTCAAGCAACAATCATAAATAGGATAAGCTTAAACCATCTTAAACGCTTTAACTAAGTACACAAAAATTGTGAATAATAAGTATGAATAATTTTCCAAAATAAAAGCTCGAGGGTTCATTCACCTCTTAGTATCCACGATTTCTTAGTTCAGAACACTTTTTGACTTTCTTATCATTTTCATCGAATCACCATAATCATTTTATTAATCAGCTAGCCATTTTGTTTTATAAGAATCGCAGAAAAGCTATAAATACAGTTTTTCTTTCACGTGTTTTTAAGAATAAAATTTTAATTAGAACATATTGCATACACAATTTTTAAAAATTGAATGTTAAGTATGATCTAAAGGAAGGATACAAAAATGTGTTGTAGGATACAACTATTGTTGTGTATAATACTATAGCTTTTATAAGCACGGATTTTTGACTTCCAGACATTGATTACATTCCCTTTGTGAGACATAAATCAACAACTAAACACATAAATCAGAAGAAAATGAAAAGCAAACTCGTTTCATACGAGCATTAGACCCTAAATCCCTCAGCCTTGTATACAGAATATAATCAAAAAGCTGTTAATTATAAATGCACAAACATGTAATGCAAAGTTAATTGAAAAGTATTTTCCACAAGAACTAATGAATTTGGTTGTTTATCCAGCTTAGTGTTTCATTATTCATGTAAGTTCCCTGCTCATACTTCAGCAGCAACCGTATACTTTTCTCTCTGTGAATTATTGTTTATAAAAAATTAATTCATTGTGATTGTGATAATGCATAATTTATGTTCAAGAAGCAGTCCATTAGTTTGTCTATGAGTTTGTTAAAAATTTATATCAAATATCGTACCTGCAAATACAAAAAAAAAACAAACTAAGAAGGACACGGAAAAATGTTATTGAGGTCAACGACACCTATTTGGTTGATTGCATTTTCAAACATTCATTAGCAAATTTGTTTCAATATTTTAATAAAGTTTCATTGTCAAAACCTAAAAAACTAACAAAGAACCAATAAAAACTTTTTGTCAAAGTGATTGCCATTTTAGTACACGAAATACAAATATCTAAGCACAAAAAATAATAAAAAGCAAAAAACATTCAGCTTAGGGTGGGTTAGTTTTGTGTGCAAACCGAGGGGATTTTCGCATGAGCGCTCTTTTTCACAAACTAATAAAATGAAAAAAACATTAGAGCTTTTACCGATCAAAGAAAAAAAGAGAAGGAAAAATCTTTTTAAAGCCTTTCATAATAAATTATATTTGATAATAATCTTTATCATAAACTATTGCGACACAATCCTAGCCAGGGAAACTTCTAACTTTAAAACCACAAGCAAAAATAGTATGACTTTTTCTACACAAAAGTATGCTTATCTTGGAGAAACACAGTTTGAAGGTGGTTTGGGGGTTGAAAATGTTTCAGAGAGGAAAACTAGCAGCAAAATGGAAAAACTAGCAGGAGTGAAAGTGTCTGACATTGAATTATACCAGAAAATGGCAAGACAACAGTATTGGTTGGTTTTTGGAGAAAAGCTCTGTTCTGGGCCACGTCTGCTTTTTGCTGGTTGTTGGATCGAAAGCTGCTACCATAGCACTACAGGGGCTTTACAGTGAAAATGATTGATGTGGGTGGCATTTTTACTTGCTTCAAAAATATAACAAATCTTATAGATGTAGCAATATAACATTCATAAAAATGTCTAGAACGGAAGACTTTTACTTTCAATGGAATTAATGTGATATTATAAAAGCTTTTTGTGGAATATTTTTTGGAAATCAGATGGAGGAACCAACATTTAATATTGTAGGAAATTATAGCAAGACAAATATTGAAAACATGAAATTTTATATTAAAAGATGGAAATCAATTTCACGAGACAAAAAACTCGAGTTGTCGTTTTAGACTCAATTTCAAAATTGAAAATTGCGGAGAAATATTAGTGTACTTGTCAGTTTTCAATCAAATATTGGAAATCATTATCAAATTATTATTTAGTAGTTGTTTGTTGTGTTAAATAAATAAAAACCTTATTAAATTATCGGCTGTCATAAAAACTGAACCCAAACTTTAGATAATTCTGACATGGCAATATCCTCAGTAAAAATGAAAAAAATTCAAATTTTTTTAAGACTTGTTTAAGGTTTTTGAGCTGGTTTTATCTCCGTGCTAGTTACCAAATAATTTTTCTTTGGAAAATTCATAAAAATCTCATGATTCTATAACGGTGCTACTATATAAATAAAAGTAAATAATGAGAGTCTTATTTTACCTTCTTTTGTTTATTGAGTATTAAAATACTTATGTTCCAGACATGCTCATTTTTTTAAAGAGTTTACTTTATTTTTATTACATTTTGCAAATAAACATGTTAACATTCGCAAAACTAAAAAATTGAGAAACCCCAAAATCAGTGCACAAACTTTGTATTTGAAATAATTCTCGATGCATAAACTTGAGCCAACATATATATTATTGACCGAAAACATCTTTAGTTCTTTAGTTACTTTTAAAATCTGTTAGACCATACCTAAAATATGGTATGCTATACTCTAAATTATTTGATATAAAACAAATAATTTTATTTATGGATACCGTATCTCAATCTAAATCATTCTCATAATATTTTTTGTCTACAAAGACCCACCGTTTATCTGAAATCTCCAGTTACATACAAATAAATGCACTCTTCTAGTAAAAGTCTCATAAGAAGTATATCGAAGAAGAAGGCAGCTTAGCCAGTTTGTGCTCAGCAAACATTGTTTGGGTTTGCTAGAAAAAGCACATAATATATTAAGAATATTAAGGATAATGTGTTTATGTCTGTAACGTTTCTTTTTTATCTGAGCAATTTACTTGAGTAATTGAATCAGCATTGTGGAGGTTTTTATAACTTGGGAAATGCTTGAATAAACTTTTAAGTGGTTTAAAGCTAACCTTGTTGTTTTCTGTTTGCAATCTTATACTTTCGGCTTTTGTTTTCGTTTCAAACATATTGTTTATGAATTTATTGAGGCATATCAAGTGAATTTTCTTTCGGATAAAATATTTTTCTCTCTTAAATTTGCTTTCAGCGCTGTATAAAGAAAAGCAAAAAAAAGCTTTTCTTAGCAAGCAACAAAAAACTGCTGGAGGATGAAAAACGTTGCTCATTTTGAGATGCTCATAAAAAAATGTGAAAAGCAAATAAAGACACAGCCTAGACCTTGAATTTTCACATACAAGTACATAAAGGCAAAATGTCCCTTTTCATTGCCGAAGCTTTAGCAGAGAAAGCTTATATTGGTGGTATTTTTCTGTCTGTGTAATGTTTGTCCTGACAATAAATGGTGAATATATACAAAAATTCTCATTTCCTGCTTGTCTGTGTTCATTGTGACTTGAAAGGAAATGTGTCCGGAAAATTTTGTTTAATTAAAAAAAGCACAACAGTTTCATGATATCATATTCATGTCATCTTAAATTGTTCATGTTTGATAACGATATAAATATACGTTTTTTCAGTAATTATCGATAATATCATAATAAAAAATTATTTAGTTTCTAGTTCTGATTGATTTAAATAGAATCTTTAAAACAGATTAAATGAATTTTTACTGCTTAAATTAAATAATGTTCACAATTATATATTGCCAAAAAAGCAGATAAAAAAAACTTAAAGTTTGCCTATTGTGCAGCTAGATATTTTGTTAAGGAAGCCAGGAAATTTAAAAATGTTTGGACTCTTTCTATAAATATATTTTTAATTTACCAAAAGATTTATCAATCCGTATGGACAAAGAAACTTTATGTCATATGTTCGTATATTAGCATACAAATTATTTTTAAATTAATCCAAACAGAAAAATAGAATACTGTGGCGTCTTGAAGACGAGTCGAGCTTTAGAAGCTTGTTGTGATGTGGAAGTTTGTTTAATTATTTGGCATTACTTGTTTAATTGTTAGAGAAAAATCGAGACTTTTTAATTAAAAACTTTCTAGATGCTTGTACATACAATTACATAGGATTATGTATAGAAGCTTTTGATGATTTTGATATTTTTCGTACACTCAACATAAAATATAATTAACTTTTTTGCAGCTTTTTGGAGAGGATGTCTATTAATTTCGGCGACTAGACTAGACTTCAGAAGTTATTTGAAGTGACAGCAAGCCATCAATTCTGAGACAATCTCCGCTGGTCTATGAATAAAATATTATACAAAAGTACACTATCGGAAAATTAGCAGAAGCGAGATTTATTTCTTCTTCAATTCCTTGTTTTGGAGGCAGGGTTGAATATAAGTAAGGAAAATTAATTTCAAATTCATATATCCCTCGTCACAATTATTTGGTTTTAAATAGATTTGAGTTTAATTCTTTCATTGAATACCGTACTAAAATAAATTTAAAATTATTCCAAATTTCTGAGCTATTATGTTACATTCCCAATCTTTAATAAATGAGTACCAGCTAGCCAGTACCTCATTCTATGAATATATATCACTAGCACTCAAGCTATAAGCCACAGTTGAATAGAAAAATACAACTTTATCATGCACTGGTACAAATTTTTGTTATCACTTATAAATTATTGAACAGCAAAAAATTTGAGTAAAACTGCATCTTCTTCATATATACTTAAATGTGCTAAATTATAATAGTTGAACCAAGTTGTTTATATCGGTGTAATCTGTTCTTCTAGCAATATTAAAACCAGAATATATCAGTCATCATTACGCTATTCTTCGTCTTCCTCGAATATATTTTCTTGGCTATCGGTTGTAATTTCAGTTTTCTGAGCAAATTCTCTTTTTTGTAAACGATGCGAAATAATAGAATGAAGCAAACTTGTGGCCAACAACAAAATGTTATCAACCTTAAATCTCCAACTCAGACAGACAGGTTTTCCACAATGAACGCAGCAAATTGTTGTTATTGCTGCTCTATTATTATATTTTTTCTCTACAAATTTGATAATGTTGTTGCATATAGCATACAAATGATATATACTATACATTTTTTGTTGTTATTTCTCTTTTATACATTTATTCTTGCTATATTTGCTGCTACAAAAGTTGTTTTACAATTGCAACAATTTTTCCTCGGAAAAGCAAAAGACGAGAATGCACATTGAGATTTACCACAAAACATTTTGTTGCTGTAAATATATTTTCTGAAGATTCCATGATACATTTGGCTACATATTTTTGTTTAACATGAGCGTTTGTTGTTCACTTTTATTTTTTGTTTTTGGGGTATCAAATTGTGTGTATAAAAGGAAAATTAAAGTGAACGCCCCCATTTTGTGTTAGTGAATTTGTACGTGTATTGTAGCACCAAAGGAAAAAACATTGATTTTCAATTTCCATTTTCCTCGATCTTCAAACGACCTTCCAGTTTTCGTACGAAGAATGGACACGGTATTAATATCGGCGAGCTTATGAGGCTTCCTTCCTAACTGTGAAATGTTTGTATACATAGGCTTTGTGGGAAATTGATTGGGATGTTATTTTATATCAGCTGTCTACATCATTGCTTCAAGCGGAAATTCATGAATCAATATAAAATTATTCAAAGCTGAAATTGTTTTTGCATTGTAAAATTAACTCAAAATATATTGATATTAATTACCATGGCATTCAAATTAGATATGAAATACACAAGAAACTCTCACAATTGGCAAAATTATGTACAGCGGCTTTTCAATGACATTCAACAACTTTCAGTTGCCATTCTCCTTATACAATATTCGGGAATTTCTTCCAAAAAAATGAGCCTACCTCAACCCCTATTTGGTTGTGCATTCCACTTTCATCATAATTTTCTTTGTTCTTCTTGAAAATTTTCTTTTTGCCGTATACGCACACACATGAATTTCTTACGCATTGGATTTTTTTCTTCTTGATGATCACCAACACGGTTGAAGTTAAAGAAAGGGAAAGTTTTTCAGCTGCAGACAGACTCGTGTCAAACTCACACCATCATGATTTGTACGAAGGGTTGATAGAAAATTAATATCATGATACATTATTAAAAAAATATACATTTTAGCTCATTAATAATTTATTAGGGGCGGAAAAACCTTGAAGAAAATTACAAGCTTATTCATATTTATGGGTGAAATGAAAACTGTCATAAATTCTTTATTGAGCCTCTTACCCAAAAATTCCAGAGTTCATCAGCTGAACTGAATAAATCAATTAAGCCCCATTAGCATTCTAAAAAACTGTTGAATTTCACGCGATAAAAAAGCCCAACAGTGTTACGTCAAAAGTTGATGGTAAGATATTGTTGAATAAGTTAAATGCTTTGGATCAACAGCTTATAAAAACATCTGAATAAAACATTATCCTCAAGAAATTTTATAAAATGTATTACTACATTTGCCAGTATTTTTCAAAAAAAACATGTAGGCTTTTTCTAATTTTTAGCTCTGCAAAAAGGAAAACATTTAACAAATATCAAGAAGATTTGATCGTGTAAATGTATTTCGGAATTCTGAGCATTATAGGAACCATATTCGATTATGTTCTCATTATGTTGGAAGTATATTTGCAAATGGTTGAATTAACATATAATTACTTTGACAACCACGCTTATATTATTATATAAATATAGGCGAAAATTGGATGATTGTTTTTTTTAAATGAAAATGCATGTGAATATTATGAGGAAGAGGATACCTTCAATAGTTTAACTATTTATTATTTATTTTTGAACAAAAGTTTTCACATAATTTAGTAATCACGTTGAAGGTGTGAAAAAATTAAAATGTCTCTGATAGGACAATTTTTTTGCAAAAGAGAACAAAATTTCTGCTTCACAACTTTTTTTTTACTGCGAACGTATATCGTTGAAAAAAATATTTTACAGATGTAACTTTACTTATGGTATTGTTTTAATAAAAACCATCCAATAAACACCACATTATTTAGTTGGACAGTGACGATCACTCTTTCATTTTTTTAAATTACTTAAAACTAAAGTTTTATAAATTGTCTCATCAATAATAATTCTTTGGGGTATTGACGATTGCATGTAAAATGATGAAGTTAATGCAAAACCAGGCAAAACCAACAAAAGTTTAATCAAACTGAAATACAAAACAACACTTGGCTGAACACCTTGACCGATTTAAGTTCATTTTATTGACGCTAAGTGCGTAATTGTCTCTGATTATTTTGTTTAATAAAGTGTATGGAATAGTGTTGCCAGAATAGTTTTGACGCTCGTTGTCAATATTTTGAAAATTTTGCGTTCCAATTTAAATATAACCTTAAAAACACAAAAATTACGTATTTTTAGAATTGGCAACTCAAAAGTGCAACCTCCTGCATAATTTAACTGCAATTTGTTTTATTTAACATAATTTGCCAGTGAATTTAGCGACTAAATTTAAATGTCTGTTGACTTTTGATTTACACCTTATTTCAAGTGTTAGAAGCAAAACTTTATGAAAAAATCATATTGAATTAGAATGATTTTTCTCATATGTACATTCCAGAAAATAAAATTTTAATAAATAAAATTTTTTATGTATTTTTATATTTTTTTGATTAAGATACAAATCAAATATTAACTGAAGTTTTTAAAAAATTTCCATAAATTTTTAATTGCTAGGTAAAACGGATACTAATGAGTTTATGCATACAGTTAATCTGTTCAATGATACTGTTCATTCTGTTCAATATGTTATTGAAAATATTGCGCTGTGTCTAATAAGATCAAGGAAAGTCAATGCATTTGAATTCTTAAGCTCAGATTTATCTTAAATTCATATCAAGTTGAGCAGTTAAACTTTGTTGATCGAATCACTGCCAAAACGACATAATTTAGTTTGAGCATTCATTTTGCATAATTGATTAAAATTATTCAAAGATTTAGAGTATTCTTGTAAATGATACTAAAACTTTAATGAACCGTTTTCAGTATTAATATTTGTATTTTGTATCACTTTATAAATCACGGTATGTGGACTGTTTGCTTTTTGTCTGAATTTAAATTAAAAATATTCATGTGCTCAAATAAAATAATGAATACCAAATATATACTATAAATATGCAAAAATATTATTTTCAAGCTTTTAGCTTTTCTGATTGTAGATAGTGTCGCAAATATTTTATTTAATTTCAATTGAATTCATTTTTTGGTTTTATTTAGCTCTAAAACTTGTGGAGATATATTTTAACGCTGTTATGGTAGGTATATTTATCTGAATAAAAACAATTTCAATATTTCTATGTTATTATAAGGTTACTGTTAAGTACTGCTCAAATAATAATTAGTGTTCACATATTTTATTTCTTTCTTTAGTTCTCCCATGGCAATGCTTCAAGGGATATTAAATGTTTATGACACACAAACCGTTCATAAACTTTTTTTTTGTGATAAAACGAATGGGTGTCCCCAAACCGACTTAAACATGTATAATATATATTATTAATTAAGACCAAGCAATTTATCTTCTAGAAACGCTTTCTGTTCCCTTTTCTGTTGAAAATCTCAGTTCTTGGTTGACATAAATAAAAACATAAATTACAAAGTAAAATATAGCCATAACGTTTTGTTTTAGAAGGCGACGATTAAAATCTTTGAAATAATAAAAATACGTAGTATGTTACACTCTTTTATATTTTTCAAAGTAGTAATATTTAATCAAACCATTCATGTAACACAGATTCTATGCAGGAATGGAGTTAGTTTGTAACCTAAATTCTTTAATGTGCTTTAATGCTTGTTGTCAGATAAAAATTATTTGCAAAACATTCAAATTATTGTACATATTTGGTTTCTGATCAAATTGTGTGTCAAACACGTCAGTTAAAAAGCATTACTTTAGTTTGTTACTCGCGTGTCAGAGGTTTAAGGAATTATCAGATTATACTGGGTTAAATTTTTATTCATTATGGAAATCAAAGTTTAAGCTTGCGGTTTTAGGTTCACTGTTTAGAGAGGCAATTTCAATTATTCTATTGTTAATACGTTAGATATTATTTCTGATTTGATTCTCTTCTGCTAAAACAAAATGCTGTGATGTGAAGTTTAACTTTAATCCTCCACAACCTTTTAAAATAATACATATCTGATAGGAATATGACTAACTTTCTTGAATGTATGCATAGATTTTGCAATAATACTTTAATGCGTTATAATCTTTAAAATATTTCTGATTAAATGTTGTCTAAAAATTCCTAGAATCCTTAAGTAATTGACATGTTTTTTAAGTGAAATTTTATTATGAGGAGACTATATTTAGCACGGTATGGTACATCATAATTTTTTCAATTCTTGGAATGATAATGAATCGATAATATGATTTTTCAATAACTTTGGTCTTGGAAGGAAGTTCTACAGACACCAATCAATTAGTTTCAAAACCCAAAATACTCGTAAAACATGGATGGATAAATGAAAAAACATTTCAAACCTTTATTGCCTCAATAAATTCGAGAAGCTCTACAATAAGAAAATGCACTGGTTTTTAATTTATGTATATGATTTGTTTCGATAATTTATGTTTAATGGATCGAGTAATTTGTTTCACGAGCGAACTAATTTTTCCTTTGAGAATCAGACAAACTTGTTACTGATTTTTATCTCCAACGAACTTTTAAATGGTAGTTTAAATATATCCTAATCGTGCTCGTGCATCAAAGTGGGGAACCAAATTTGAAGAATTAAAAAATTTGTTAACATTGACTATTTGTCTGTAAATTAATTTTCAACCAGACAACTAAAGCGCCAGCCTTTCCGGTAGCGGATTTGAAATATACAAATCAAGTGCATTCCAGACTCACTATATTGTGTTGCGTTTTTTAAATGCATAATTTTAACTCATCATATTCAGTTTCATTTGGCAAATAAGGCAATCGATCATCCAAGTCTTCACTTACCTGAAATGGAAAAATAAAAATAATTAAAAACCTTGTCATGAAACTTAAAGCAATTTCAATATATATGTAGTTCGTTTGTCTTTTGCTATCCAACTCTCTGGTAGTGATTTTTGTATGTGAATACCAGCCAACTTTTGCGTTTTTTCCCCTTTTGGTAGGTTATTGCAATCAAAAATCACTACCAGAGAGCCGGATAGCAGAAAACAAACAATATTAAGTATTTGCTTTGTATTTTAACTTGAACTAAACTCCGAGTATGATGAAGATATGATATAAACTCGCTTTAACAGTGAGGATTAAAGAAACAGGCTTAGTATCCAGCACCTTAGGAAACATATTTGTTTACATCCTTATAAAGGTTCGTTTGCTTGAATAATCACTGCTGTAAACCGATCTTCAATTCAAATGCAAAATAAAATACAATCGAAGCACTTCAAGCTAAGAAAGACCGGATAACACCTTTATACTTAAAAATCGTCTTGGCAAGTACAATCAGGGATAGGAATGTATGAAACCGATGTATCATACATGTCTTATAAGACATGTATTTTATGTATGTCTAAAACTCCTCAAATATACATATGTCTGAAACCTGTAAAAATGTAGATTTTAACTAGAAATTTTAACAGAAAAACTAAATAGTTGCAATTTTTAATAGATTTTAAAAGTTGTTTAACTTTTCACAAATTATTATTTGGAAGAAATAGCACTAAAAAGCCATTATATACTATTATAATTTCAAAATATTGAAAAATGACAATATATCTTTAATATACCAAATTTTAAGTTTCAGACATACATTTATACATTTCTACATTTAGACATACATTTTATACATATGTATGTCGAAAACTCAATCAGACATGTCGAATTCCCAACCCTGAGTACAATTAATTCTGTCCACATCTTTTTTATCAGACGTCATGCATAATTGAAGATCAAATAATTGATTTCGACAATACTGACAGAAGTTTTTTGAGCCAATATTTCAGAATTGTACTAAATTTCAAAATGCCTAATATCAATCCGTATAAATTTGGACACCAGTTTTAAATTGAGAAAAAAATATTTGATATTTTTATTATTTTCAAATTGGACATAACCTAAAAGCAAACAAATTCCGCCAATTATTACCCGCTTCTCATTTAATTTGCAATGCTAAAATGCAGATTTTATTTTCTAAAAAACTTAACAAAATTAGCATTCATCCCACAAATTCCATTATTCTTGACACCCATACAAAACACATGATTAATTATTTTGTAGTACTTTAATCCAATTTATGGTTGCCAATCGTAATTACGTACGATGTCATGATTGAAATCTGCATATTTTTAAAAATTTACAACATTTAATACTTGAGTACTATCTTTTTTGTTTTGGTGTGTTGAGAAACTTTATTTATACTTTTAGGTCCGTCCATCCGTTATCATTCACGAGTTAAGATCATAAAAATCTTCACAAAAAATTCAATAATCCTGGACCACCAAGCTTGCATTTGATAAAATATAGTTATGATAATACGGATTTAGAAGTTTTAAAACAGATTTGAAATAAAAATTATTATATAGTTCAATAGCTTTATTTTAGGGACAGAATAATTCCAAATGCTGATGCATATTACCGATGATATATTACTTTGAAAAAAGAATTTTCGTATGTTTCTTTTTCAAATGTGTAAGAACTTAATTGTTACAGATGTCTGCGTATAAGTCAATAAAACTCAAAATCCACTACATAAAACCAATAATTACTGGGGCGCATTATTAACTATACTGAACATAAATTATGTACAATTAAATTATATCTTAAACCGTAATGAATTAACAACTTATCTATTGTTTTACATTGGTGCATAAATTTGCAAAAATTGCTTTTTAAACAATTTATTCACTCAAGTGTAAAATTGTGTGTCTGGAGTTCAAGGATAGCGGTTTTGAGTTTCAATCAAAGAAAATTCACTTATTGGGAATTCAATGTTTGTGTTAAGACCACTTAAATACCCATTATTATAATCTATCGAGCATTAGCTAAAAATTTGTTTCCATAGAAATAATTTAATTTATTCTTCTTTCTCTAAATAATCTATGTATACTTCAATAATAACGATACGCAAACTTTGTAGAATTTTTTTCTTTCATTCCAACAGTTTAATCCTTATTTTGACACTTGTCTTATTTTTGTTTTCTTATGAGTTTCTTCTTGTTTTTGTTTTTGGAATTTGAAATTGTAATTTGACTATTATTTTGAGAATTTCTTTCCTCCCGATATGGGAGTAAATTTTGGAAAAATTTCGGAGTTATATTTGAAATTTTATACTAATAATAAGACGTCAAATTAATGAGAACACATTATTTTTTCTTGATCATATTATTATTATGTAACTAGTAGCATAAATCCCCTCAAAAATGAGGGGTAGATGACACACTTGAGAATAGAAACATAATATTGAATCATAATAGAGATAATATAAATCATTCAAAATTCTAGCAATTTTTTCATATGACCCAGACGCGTTTCTTAAAATCAACGAATTTTTCAGATATTGTGTGAGGAATAAGGATAAACATTTTTGAGCAAAAAAAATCAAAATATTCCAATTAATTGTCACAACAATAAAAATTCACTATTTTGCGTGGTTTCTGGATGTGTTGGTAAAATCCCATTTGTGTCTTGTACTTTTTGTTTCAGAGAAAAAATTTTTTAAATTTTAAGAGCCATAAAAGTGTCATCACACAGTTTTTTTTAAAAAATCCCCCAGCTGGTCAATATATCATCCTCAAAATCACTAATTTTCAATTTTAGATAAATTTTGAGTGTCGTGTAAAAAATTCAAGATCCTAACTCTAATAGCAAGAAAGTTATTAAAGCTCAAAAAGTGTAACGCTCTTTTATTTTAATTTTCCTAATTACTGTGTTTTATATTACTTAGATATCGCGTCTTATTTATTTAATTTTTACAGCAGCAACAAAAATCTTTTAATTTATATTTATTTGTCCAACAATATTTAGTGTTTCCCATTATTTTTGTCGTTTCAACTCCACCAGATTCGTGACATTTTTTCGTCATCGGCTTGTCACACAAGAAATCAAACCAAACGACACAGTTGTGAAGAGGAAATTGAATGGTTAGCATATCGTATTTTTTTTAACATTATTAAACTAAATAAACCTTCACTTCTTAACAAAATTGAGCTTCCAACATAAAAAGATTTTTTATTTTATAAACGTTAAAACTTAATCAAATACAAACTATATTAGTTTTTGCATCTACAATTGAACTCATAATATATACTGCGTAGGGATTTCTAATGTTAGAAATGTATATTAAATGTTCTAATAATTAGGAATCAGGCGTCTGTGAAGATTGCATAGGATAACGCACAAGAGTTGTCAAGCCCCGATCAAGCTTATTGATTGAGAAAAATATTTAGATCTAGGCCGGGCCATTTTAAAGGAAAATGGTGAGAGACTTTAGGCAGTTGACAGTTTTTGTGTGCAAACATTAGACTGGATGAAATATTTATGTTTCAAAATATTTCAATTTATAAAAAGATCAATTTGTAAATGAAAGACAAATACAAAAGAAATGTTTTATAGAAACACATGTTAGTTGTGTTTAAGTCCGTTGAAACATGTTTTTTGTAAAATATAGCAAATCTCAACAAACGAGATCACACTAGCATGTGAATGTTCCAGTTATCTTTTTGTAAATATCAGGTAGCTAATTAAAAACTTCGATTTTATTTGGTCATATGTTGATTTGTTTTTTAATCAATATTGATATAAATTACAAATTTCATTAATAAAGATTGATTATTATTTTAAACCGATGCAATATATAGTTATTGAGTATTACATTATTATTAGTATTACAATTCTAAGCAATGTGATATTTTGAACACATCATTCTGTGAATTTTTTTTGCAAAGTGCTTTATACCTAAAAAAATTTCAGCCGATGAGCACTTTAAAAAATTAGGACTATTTTTGAACCCAGCCAAATTTTCAACGACCAAAAAAATTTGTACATAAATATATATTTTAGAAAGAAGTTTAATGGATTATCGTCACGTTTATGCATTTGACACTTTTTCATATTTTGTAAGTGATTCAGTTGTCTCCAGTTTTGTTTTCGGCTGTTGTCTAAATTAAAAATCTCGTTGTGCAACTTAAAAAAAGATTAACTTTTACTACCAAAAACACAAGCAGATAAAAGTGGTGTAGTGAAATAATATTGATGTCATAATAATATGCATTAGATCTATTCCATAGAGTGAAACAGTAATTTATGTTAAATCTACACACTCCAAAAATGTGAATTGCATAATGACACACATTGGTCTGGGAAAAAAATGGATAAGATAAGATCGCAATAATAGAGGCCGGGCTCGAGAGAGAGTGAGAAAATGTACAATAAGCACACAGATTTTTGCTAAGATTCATCCCATTTGACATTAATATTTAAAAATTCTAAATCTTCCTGACTTTATATGTTTTTTAATTTGAAACATTATTATTATTATGTTAAAATAAAAACAAGAGCAATATTGAAAAAAAAATAAAGTAACATTAGTACTTAAAAAGTAAAAAATCGGAAAAGCTGAAGCTTTAGCAGGCACTTCGGCAACATAATACCCATGTTTCATTAGAATGATTCATTTGAATGAAGCATTAAAATTCTAGGAAATTCAAAAATATGTAACCAAAATATTAATATCCGATCAGAGCGCCGGGCGGGAATATTGTGCATTATTACTGATAATTCTGTTGAATCAAATCTTACCACTTTCTGATCGACTTGAGTTGGTAGTTTCTTAACAAAAAACACGTAAAACTTAATTTCATTGTTTCAAGAAAAACAATATATTTTTTTCCAACAATTTTTAAATTTTGCTAAATTGAAAAATTTTTAAAACAGTTGACAGTTTTGGTCATGGAACAAAATTTTCAAAAACCTGCAACCTATTCAAAATTTTTCAATTTTTTCAAAAAAAAAAAAAATTTTTGTATGGGAAATGACAAATGTAAAAGATGGCATTATTAAAAACACGCTGTTTAAGGCCGTTAAAAAGCATGGTTTTTTCCAAAATATAGAAATCAATCGGTCCGATGGGTTCTGAGATTACGTCAAGCATGTGAATTTTCCAATCTTTTTGTAAATGACAACTTGGCTAATGGTAAAATATTCCATAAAATTTCTGGAAATATGTTTTTGGGCCAAATCAATTTTTGCATAAAATTTTTAAAATTTAATAAAAATTAAATTTTAAAATGGTAGATTGCACTACTAGTTATTGCGCTGTATTAAATTATTATTAAACTCTTCGTGCAATGTGAATGACAAACATCATTGGTCTTTCTTTACGTCAAAAATTTTTTCAAAAAATGAACTTTTCCAAAAATTTCTGGAATAAGAACCCAAATAAATTTTCAAAACCAAAAAAATTTGTACATAAATAATATATTTTAAAAAACATTAATGGAAAATGGTTTTTCATTACAGCTCTTTGGCGCTTTATTTTATAAAAACTCTTCAGTACGTCTCCAGTTTTGGTTTAAAAAACTGTTTTTAAAATTTTAAAATCCGATGGGTTCTGAAATTAGTCAACAGAAGTTTTTTTAAAAAATTCATTGATGTCATAATAATTCCATTTGATCTTTCCATTAATATTTAAATAAAAAAACTTTGAATTCGCAAATCATACATTGGTCAGGAAAAAAAAATGGAAAATGATTTTTTGTACTACAATATATGGCGCTTTTTCTTGAATCGAAAACGCGACCGTTGAAACATTATTTTTTGAGACTAAGATTCATGTTTTGAAGATTATAAAAATTCAAAAAACAAGAGTTTTTAATTTGAAACCCAAAATTTCGGGTTATTATTATGAAGAAAAAAAAGAAATAAAAAAAAAAAAATAAATCAAGTACATAAAAAAGTAAAAACTGAAGACCAAGTTGAAAGCTATAAGTTCATAAATCGTAAGCATTCATGTTTGCTTTATTAGTTGTGGCTGCGGTTAGGTCTGCAATCTACAGCACAATAACGATTTAGAAAAATAATTGAGATATGCTGCTTTTAGAGCCATTTATGAATACTGGGCAAAAAATTAATTCGCATAATAATAATTGTTAGAAAAATGTGAATTTCAAACTCAACGAGCCATAAAAGGCCATTCACGATTGTTTACAGGTCGGTTAGTCAGAAATTATCTTGGTTGATATATGTGCAAGGAGCATTTAATTGCGGGAGTTCATTAAATTGTAATAAAACCTATTCAGTGGTATTATTAGCAGTGATTTATTGAGGCATGATTGTTGGCCATATGTAAAAAGAATTACATGTTGAGCAAATGTTGAGAAATATTTTGCTGCTGTTTTTAAATCTTCCCGCCAATTTAATCGTGTTGGTGTCCTAGATTCCGTTGTAATTTTTTCCTTTTCCAAAAACCACTCTCAATTTCAATGTAAGTACAGTTTTTTGAACTAAATGCTTTGTTGTTGGCAATAATGAAAATATCACAATTAATTTTTCAGAAGGTAGTACCTGATGCTAACTCATACAACTTTATGTATAAAATGCAAAGACAACATTTTGCAAATAGTTTTTCAATAATCTAACAATCATAAATAAAAAGTCATAAAGCAATTTTTAAAGAATATTGCAACCCTCTGAATATTATAAATAATATTGAGCGATACAAATCTCAAGAATGAGCAAAACACTTGAAAAGCAAATTCGTAACCGTTTTTGCGTCCTCACATATGAAAAAGAACTTTAAAAGAAAAATCTCATTCAAAACCTGCTGAAACCAAAATTAAGAGGTTATGTACGTGAGCAGTTGTTGTTATTAAAACAACTGTAATTTCGGTGGTTTTGGTTTCTTCTTTATAACTTCTTTGCCTCGTTTATTTGTATAAGAAATACACTTAAACAAGAGTTCAGTTTCCTTAATGGGCACTTGTTGCCCTTTAAAATGCGCCAAATTACAAAATAACAAAATTTCAAGCCAAATACCACTTCTCGAGACATATTTTGCCGTTTTTCGGCGCAACAAAACTTGACTTGCGACTTCAGGATAATTTTGTGCGATTGCAAAACATTCAGACACAAAAAAAAGCGCTTTTGAAATAATGGAAAAATTTTAAATTGGTTGCCGCAAAAATTTGGCAACAATTCCGTTTTACTAATAGCGCTCATTTTTAGATAGATGAATGGCTCAAAAGTCGATTAATTTGATGTAAAGCAGACAACAGTACAATAACAAAAATATTACTCAACCGAAAAACTACCGATTCCTCATTCCTGACATAGTTTAGATTAAATTATGCAAAGTTACCCTCGATCAATTGATGGTATTTGGACAGGGATTCAGTTTGATCATTGGAAACTGTTTTTTGATGATAAAGAGTTTATTAATTTGTTCAAAACATAGTTGTTTAATACATTGTTTAAAGAGTTTATTACATAGCGAAGTATCTGTTTAAATTATAAATTTCTCGTAAAATTAAAAATTGTACCCTCTCTACTTAGATCGAATATAACTTGCAACGCGCGTAATTAGAACAAAACACATCATGGTAAAATGTTATAAAAATCAAACAAACTCGCAGAAATGAAAGTGAAAACTTGTGGTTTATGCTATTTTTAACCGTATGCATGTGAGTTAAGCCGCCAAACTATTCCGCGAATACTCTTGAAATTGATGCAATTTGTGCTCCAATTTGTGGGGAATCTCACCTAAATAACTGAATTCCGCCATACTATTTTGTGTTGGTTGTGATAAATAGCTACAGCAACAGTTTTTCATTCAAGAACATCGCTAGGCGTCAAGAAAGTGTTAGCAAAATGTAAGAAAACACAAAGTTAGAAATGGGGAAATAAAGAATACTGTGTGAGAAAAATCTGCAAGAACAACTACCAGACGTATGAATAACAGTGACGCAATTGTGACGAATATTTAATTATTGCATGTTCTTACATATTCTCAGTTTGACTTTCACTTTTTTGGTATTTTTCTTTTGGCGCAGACGATCGAACACATGTAAATATCAAATTGACTGCAATTCAAATAAAAAACAATACAAGAATCTGCTCAAGACTGACATAAAAATTTTGGGAAAATACAATAAATTATGGAAAATTTTCTTTTCAACTGAAGGAAACAAAAAATTCCCACCATTATAAACACGACCATGAATTTCCTAATCGTTTTTATTTTCCATGAGCAAACATATTTTCTCGACATTTACAGTTTCTCAGTTCTTTAGTTTCCAAATAGTTTCTAGGCAGAACAATAAATTTCACACTCTTCTTCAATTACCAAACATTCAAATTAACTAATTACAGAAATTAACAAACAACCAAAAGTGCCACAGTAAAAATATGTTAATCATTCAAGCAATCTGAAGCAGTTAACCCCTTGTAAAAACAGAGGAAAGTGACAAGTTTGCTTTCTTATATTGCGGCTCTAAGAAATTTGTCTTGAAGATTTGTACGTGACAATTTTGTAGTTTTCTGCCAAGATACTTATTATTATGTGAAGTCAAATAAGTTTATGCCATAAGTTAAGTGTCAATTGAGGTTAATGTGTAGGATTTTATTTCATTTCGTTTTAAGGAATTGTGTAATATCGTAAAATATGAGGCTCCCACAATAAAGGAGAAACAATTTCAAACGCATCAATGAATCTCAAAATAACTAAAATTTAACGGAGATTTTATTTAGGCATTCTATCTCCCATCCAAAAAAAATGAATCTTTACAAATACTAATTCAATTTTATATGCAGACTTCCGTTTATAAAACTTTCATACTTTCATGTTATAAACTATTTAACTTTTAAAGTAAATTTTATAAAATTGCAATAAACCCTACTGCTTATAAAGCACTTTGAATCATTCCAAAGCTCTGATTTCAATGTTCACATCCGATTTCCCCTTCTTACATCCACAAGTGAATGAAACTATAAATATTTGGTGGACTTCATTCAACCAAAAAACTGTTTTGCACAAAAATTACACAATATACTTATTTTCAGATTTTTAGTGAATTTTTCAGTTTGTTTAACAAAAGTAAACAAGAAACGAGATTCATTTTCGTTCAAATTCGACAACAAAAACAAAGCGAAAGAAATTATAAGACACGTTTAAGGTCAATCATGAATTCACAAGTTTTAATTTTTCAGCAGTTTTTATGATTTGATTATGCTTTGAATTTAATTAAAATAAATTAATGATAAAGATTTCTCAATAGAGACCAGTTTTACAACTGTTTTTTGAACAATAAAAATAATTTTTATGCGTCCTTCAAGCTACAAAAGCTAAATCAAAACAGCCAAAAAACTGATAACTGTTCATAAAATAATTGTTCAGTGTTCAGTTGGACTAATTCTATTTGCGAAATGAAAACTTAAAGTGGCAGCAATGTGCTACACTTACAAATTAAAGGTGTCTATAGAATATCTTGCATAATTATTATCTTTACGAATATTAAGATTTTACCAAATATACCATCATACGTACCATAAGTAAAATCATTGTTGCTCTCGCTTAAAATCGTGCACAATGAAAACAAATCATAAAACTTGTTCAACACAAAATGTCTAAGCAATTAATCTTAATTGTGCAAAATTTTAGCTTGCCAGATGAAAACAGATGTCACTAAACAAAAACGCGTTACTTGTTAACATGCAGTGCCAGTTGGACAGAGAAGCTACTTCATGTCGGCAACCCTGCCAGAAAAAGCGCGACGTATTTCTATTGCAATTTAAAATCGTTCGCATATATGTAAAGTTATTATGAATACCTTCAATAAAACAGTTAATCCTTGACCGAATAATCTCTTTCATATAAAAGTGCAAAAATCGTTTTAATTTAGCTTTTGCCCGTTTTATGAATAAAAATGCATTATTGGACTTTTTATAAGCAAATTTTTTAAATGAATTTGAACAGAGTGTTTCATGTGTTTAAACTAGCATAAATTATGTGGACATGCATGATTGACAAAATGGTAAGTATAATATTGACTAGATATGGCAGTAAAAGTAGTTTATTGTTTACCGCATTAATTGCTGCTTGTTTTGAATGAACAGTTTAGTATTTAAAGAAATTCTTTTATTAGAAACAAAATCAATCAGATGCATAAAATGGAAGCAATATCTAGCTGTTTAACTTTGATTTAAATAAAGGCCATCAACGCTAATTTTATATTTTCAATATTTTATTGACTGGATGGCATTTCTATTTCTAACGAATTTCTATCAAGTTTTTCACTACTAAACTATATTTAAATTAGATTTGACCCCAACTAAAATTTGAGCCAATGGCAACAAATATGTCAAAGAGATATTGCTTCATCTTGTGAACAAATTATGACCACATTATACAAATGGAATCAACAACAACAACAACAACAACATAATTATTCAATTAAAGGAAACAAAACCCATTAATTTGTATATTTTGTCTTATATTTTTTTGTGAATGAAAGTGGAAACAGAAATTCAGCAATGGCAAAATATGTCTCAAAACCTTTTCAACCTGTTCAGATCACTTTAATACGAGTAGAAAATAGTTTTTTCGTTTGAAGACATTTATAAATTTCTCAAGTGTTTTTCAAGACAGAGCAATAAACTACCGCCTTCAAAATCTTCTGTTTCTTTCTGGATTTCCTAAATTTTCAATTTTTTTTGAAAGAATAGATTAAATTTAAAAAAAAAATGAATCTCAAAAATCTTTATTATGTTGACACAACAAGAAAATCCGTAGATGTTCCTTGAATCTGTGTCTTCAAAATCCTTTAACATTTTTTGCTCCTAGAAGCCTTAATGGAATCACGGAACATTTCAACGGTATTTCAACATCTTTTTTTATGAAGTTTCCTTTTATCATTGTGAATTGAATGTTTTTAAAATTTTAAATCAAATTAATTCACACAGAAAAAGCATTTTCAAGCTGAAAAGAATTCTCAAACTTCAAAAATTTGTCCTTAAAAAGTTTTTGCATTCACGTTTAAACATAGTTTTTGCGGCGCTAGAACAAATGAGCAAATTCAAATAAACACATTCATAATGGCTCGTTTTTTTCTTTGTTGATCTTACATTAAACATAAACAAGTTTTAAATCGACCTTTTTCTTTTTTTCTCAGGGCACATTGAATTTTTTCGATTGTAAAAGTATTTTGCATATGAAAAAAATTATAAGACAAAACTTTAAGGTTTTTACAAAAACTGAAAATGTACAAAAAAATTTGTAAATTTTGCTGGTAAAATTTCTTTGAAATTTGATACAAACTTTGAATTTAACCAAAATAAATTAAAAGATAAATTATTTAGGCATTAAATTAATAAACACCTGCTGAAAAAAAAAACAGTTTTGTTTTTAATTTTTCGAAATAAAAGAAATTTTTATGACTAATATTTTTTAACAAAGATATTTTAATTTTAACAGTATACAAAAGCTAAATCAAAACAGCCAAAAAACTGATAACTGTTCATAAAATAATTGTTCAGTGTTCAGTTGGACTAATTCTATTTGCGAAATGAAAACTTAAAGTGGCAGCAATGAGCATAAAAAGAAAATAAATCTTTATTTTATACATTCACTACACTTACAAATTAAAGGTGTCTATAGAATATCTTGCATAATTATTATCTTTACGAATATTAAGATTTTACCAAAAATACCATCATAGTTAAAATCATTGTTGCTCTCGCTTAAAGTCATGCACAATGAAAACAAATCATAAAACTTGTTCAACACAAAATGTCTAAGCAATTAATCTTAATTGTGCAAAATTTTAGCTTGCCAGATGAAAACAGATGTCACTAAACAAAAACGCGTTACTTGTTAACATGCAGTGCCAGTTGGGCAGAGAAGCTACTTCATGTCGGCAACCCTGCCAGAAAAAGCGCGACGTATTTCTATTGCAATTTAAATCGTTCGCATATATGTAAAGTTATTATGAATACCTTCAATAAAATAGTTAATCCTTGACCGAATAATCTCTTTCATATAAAAGTGCAAAAATCGTTTTAATTTAGCTTTTGCCCGTTTTATGAATAAAAATGCATTATTGGACTTTTTATAAGCAAATTTTTTAAATGAATTTGAACAGAGTGTTTCATGTGTTTAAACTAGCATAAATTATGTGGACATGCATGATTGACAAAATGGTAAGTCTAATATTGACTATGGCAGTAAAAGTAGTTTATTGTTTACCGCATTAATTGCTGCTTGTTTTGAATGAACAGTTTAGTATTTAAAGAAATTCTTTTATTAGAAACAAAATCAATCAGATGCATAAAATGGAAGCAATATCCAGCTGTTTAACTTTGATTTAAATAAAGGCCATCAACGCTAATTTTATATTTTCAATATTTTATTGACTGGATGGCATTTCTATTTCTAACGAATTTCTATCAAGTTTTTAACTAAACTATATTTAAATTAGATTTGACCCCCAACTAAAATGAGAGGCAACAGGATGTCTAAGAGATATTGCTTCATCTTGTGAACAAATTATGACCACATTATATAATACAATCAACAACAACAACAACAACAACAACATAATTATTCAATTAAGGAAACAAAACCCATTAATAATATTTTGTCTTATATTTTTTTTTGTGAATGAAAGTGGAAACAGAAATTCAGCAATGGCAAAATATGTCTCAAAACCTTCACTTCAACCTGTTCAGATCACTTATTTACGAGTAGAAAATAGTTTTTGTCGTTTGAAGACATTTATAAATTTCTCAAGTGTTTTTCAAGACAGAGCAATAAACTACCGCCTTCCGAGTCTTCTGTTTCTTTCTGGGTTTCCTAAATATGTGAAATTTGAAAACATAGACTATATTTAAAGAATCTCAAAAATGTCATTCAAGTTGACACAACAAGAAAATCCGTAGAGTTCTTGAGTGTCTTCAAAAATCCTTTAACATTTTTTGCTCCTAGAAGCCTTAATGTAACTTTTCATTCAGAGTATTTCAACATCTTTTTTTTATGATTTCCTTTTATCATAATTGAATGTTTTAAAATTTCAGACAAATTAATAAGACAGTAAAAAATTTGACTTTTCGTGCTTTGAAAGAATTACTTCAAAAATGTGTCCTTAAATGTTTTTCGTCCCTTTTTACGAACATAGTTGAGCGGCGCTAGAAGGCAAATGAGCAAATGTCGTTAAACCATTAGGAATGGCTCGTTAAATAGATGATCTTACTTTAAACATAAGTTTTATATCGACCTTATGGCTTTTGAGGGCACATTTTTAGTATTGTAAGAGTATTTTGCATATGACTTAAGAGACAAGACAAGAGTTTCTGAGTTTTTCTGGTTAGAATGTACATGTTTGTAAGGGATCACTTGCTGGTAAAATATCTTTGAAATCTGATACCAAATGCACAACCAAACCAAAATATTGTCAAGCATAAATTATGATTAGGCATTAAATTATATGAACATATGTTGACAAAATGTTGCAGTTTTGATTTTTGAATTTTTCGAATGATAAAAGAAATAAAAATATTTTGACTAATATTTATTTAGATATTTGCGTTAAAGTCAATGTGTGTATTATGCTATTTCTTATTGTTAGATAAAGTTGACCTACTTGACAAAAGTTCTATTTGTATTTTACGCTCCTTAAGACAAAAAGTTTTCTCAACCTTTTAAAACACATTTACCTAAAGCTTCAAGTCTCAAAAACAAAAATTTTAGAATGATTCTGAGGGGCTTCTTAAAGGAACTCAAGAAAAGCATCAATTTTTGACTCCATCATATCTGGGACAACAGAAAACTGAATAAAGTTACGGATAGTAAGAAATTTTCCAAATTTAAAAATTGATATTCTGATTTCGTTTTTGCTGTCCCACCTATGATGAAAAATGCTACATAAAATAGTGGAATATCCAAATACAGCGTATACAACTTTTACAGTAAAAACACAACAAATTCTTAAGTATTTTTGCTTTTGCTTATGTAGAACATCCCATTAAATTTATCAGAGACAAAATCGATGAAAACCTTCAACTTTTAGCTACGAATTTACGAGAATGTATAAAATTTGAACCCGATAAAGTCGTAAAAAAGGCATTCTAAACAACTCTCGGAATAAACTTCAAGTTTCATTATTTCACACACGATTAAACATCACATTTTCATAAATACTAGCCCAACCAATGCCCAACCCAAAACTTTAAGCGAGCTTTTGATTCATCAACGTGCGATATTAATTTTTTTTGGATCTGCGGGTGTTTTGCCTTACTTGCAATTCAAAACACTGTGTCGCGGTCAGTGAATGCTAGAAATAAATATTTGCAACTCAATATCTCAATTAGATTTGAATAAAAGTGATGTAATTATGTACTAGTCATATAGTGTATAACTAACCTAGCCAAAAAAAAATTATCCAAAAAATCAAGATTCTATAAATCTCAAATTTGTGATAAAATAAAGAAATTTTAAGGGCTCTTAAAAGCAACATTAGATCAAGTTTTTTTCAACATGAAGAATTTCATCATTTTAAACCAAAAAATCTCTCATTTAAAAGTTCAAGCCTTCAACAGCGAACTGCAACCGAGACCACGCGACAAAAAATCACTTATTTTACGGATTTCGCGAATAAAAAGACGAAGTCCATGACCTAGTCAGAAAGCGTTGATTTTTATTTATTTATGTTGTTTTGCACAAAATTATTCAATATTTACTTCCATGACGTAGAGAACAGAACGTATTAATAAAAACATACGATTTGATTAATATTAAGTAGCCGGTAAGTTTTAACTGTAATTGAAGCTTAATTAATAAACTCATTATAATATTAACTTCTCATATTGAATCGATGTTTTAATCCATTTCAATTTTATAACCATAACAAGGCAGCAAGAGCATAATCATTGTATATCTTTACATATATAGAAGAAGTTACAAGGAATATTATTAAGCTGTTGAGTATATTATTGTATTTTGCAGTATTTTGATACATGTTTGTCGCGATGCTTTATTGACATTATCACATGACGTGTTCATAATTTTAAATATTCAAATTTTCGGAAACAAAATGAATGTATTTTGATTTTAATTTATTATTATTGAACTGGGTCAAATACAAAATAAGCAAGTATAGCAAAATGTTTTAGATTTAATTTTTAAGAACTTTTAACTAAGAACGAATGACTCAATGAATTCCAAAACTTCAACACATAATGACAAAAATAGCCTGAAATGTAATAATTTGTGAAATAAATTTAAATGATTGGAATTATTTTATAATGTTTCCTCGAAAGAACTAAGCTATCTCACCGAATCTCAACTTTCGATATGTAGGCGTGTGAAATCACATGAATAATATCCAAACACATAATTGTCATGTCCTTATTATATGCTAGTTTTTCCTCGTTTCATGTTACAATTAACGTTAAATTTCTTAATTTCGGGTCAAAAAGATTTTGTGAAAAACTACGCCCAGAACAAAAAGTGAAGATATTTTAAATTTCAGAGATTTCGTCAGCTGCTTATTCATGCATTCAAGTAAGCAACAAAGTCGTCCCTAAAACACGGCAAGTGTATATACTGCTGATGAAACATGTGTTTAATTTGGACCAAAAATTCATCTCCGATGATGTAATGATTTTTATCTCGCAACTCTAAAAAGTGATTTTTTTAGCGTTTGTAAATGTCTTAAAACCTCATTAAGAAACAATATTTTGCACTTTTACTTTGGCTGTAGACTCATACCAATTGGTTCAAAAGCCATCGACAGCAGAATAATTATAAACCAAACCCTTTTGCATTTTTTCAGTCAAATTTTCAGCCTACATGAGAATTGCATAGCAAGTAACCAGAAGATGTTTAAGATTGAAAATACATGATGAAGTCTCACTGGCTATAATTGGATATATTTTATTTTGAAGCAGTCAGACAAACTTTTAAAAATATATAAACGATATTAAAATTTTGAACAATAAACATTTTTCAGAAAAGTCAAACTTGTTCGAGACAGAAACGAGAAATATGTAATTATGTTTTTTTACAACTATGATACTATTCGAATCTTTGCCTGTCTTTTCGTCTCCTCCCAGTGCATTGAAGCTGTTAGTTTAGTCAATGATTTAGTTTGAGGTGATTCAAAAGTCTGAAGAGTTAATAAACAGTTCAATCTATTTTATAATTACTGAAGTATACGACTAAACATAAGTGCAATCTCCGATACTTAACGCCATAAAAATATTCTTAAAATGTTCTTCAGCAGTTTGTAAGATTCTCAACTGATTTCAAGGCATAAAGTTAAAGGAAACTTTCACGGAAACTTTTCATCAAAGATGTCCCTAATATCAAATCGAGTGACTCGCTAAATGAAAGGAAATTTTCACACAATTCAAGTTATCGCAGTTGAATCTTTTTAAACTTTACATACAATTTCGATGGAGCTCATCAGATCCAACCAGAAACACCGAAAAAGTAAAAACAGAGAATTTCAATTTAGATTATTATCGCCCCAAATGCTACTTCTTTTGTTTAAGCGCGTTCATTCATTCAATTATTGTGCAATACACTCCACCATAACATTATCCCATTTAAGTTTTTTAAGTTTATGTAACGCAGAATTGAGACTTTTTTTTGTGAGTATGTGCTTTAAAGTTCGCTGGCAAAAAATTGAACACCAAAGACATAAAGTAAAGTAACAATAATAACGCCGGAACGTGACATGCCAATTTGGGTCAGCACCAGCACAATAACTTGTATGGTGGTAAATGTCAAAAGAAAGGTCTACAAGGTAACTCCCTATTTAGTTCGCATATTTTGGTTTCCTTAAAGTGGTAGAGTGTTATTTTTACAAAAATATTTTGGAAAAACATTTATAAATTTTCAAAACACTTTATAAGATTTTGAGTGAAACGTTTATTGGCAAAATTATCAAAAATTTAGTGTCTCCAATGCAACAATCAAGTTTTATCAACTTTATGTATAATATAAAGTGAGGAAATGAAAGTTAAACTGACAAATCACGCAACTTTGTCAACAGGTGAATTTTCAAAATTCATAAAAAGGACCATAAACTAACAAAGGCAAGTTTTTTTTTAATTTTAAACTTTTTTTGAAAAAATAATTCGAAGAAATTCATCTTTAAAAACTCAAAATATGTTCTTGTACCCCTGCAAAAATCTGCGTACACGCCTCCATTTAAATAAAACAAAAATATATGCAGTAAATTAAAATTTTGCAATAATCTGAAAATTGCCGGCATTCTTTAAATTCTTATCCGACATTGCAACATTTGCAGCAATTAATTTTGTCTGATATATACTCCATATTTTCCTGCTATGTTCACGCACAAATGTACAAACAAACACACGAATATCTATCGACATAATGTCAACAACAATGTAATAAATTTTAACAGCACTGACATGTTATATGTGCATGTAGCAAAGTATTAACGTGCAGAATTTTTTGTGATCATATTAAGAAAAACCATTGAATCGCCTGAAGGAGATATTTTAGACAAAATTAGGTCGCACTTTGTGTATTTTTCACATTACCTTTTTACATCACATAATTCAAGAAATCTTGGGATTAATGACACCGCAAAATTTGTCTCGACTGTCTTTATGATTTCAACGAATTAGCTACTAGCTTAAGAAAATATTTGAAGCATATAAAACGAATAAAGCTTCCCAAACCCCTGCTACCCAAATCACCCGAAAAGTACAATCGACTTGTCGAAAATTATTGAATTGAATTCACTTGGCAAAATTGAAAAGATTAAACATATTAAATTATAACTCAGTGGAGCATATGAGTGGAAAAAGAGAAAAATTACTTTTTAGGTGTCAAAATGTCGTGTTCTTTTCACTTGCAGACAATGAGCTTTCTTGTGCCGAGCAAAAATATTTTATGTATGGTTTATTAATTTGTGCCGTTTGCATTGTTTGCAGATTTCCTGACAGACTTGAAAAAGTTATGCAGAATTAATATGTGTAAAGTTTTCGGAAATAGTATTATGGCCTGAGTTGTCATTTAAATCTATGCCTTAGAGTTTAATTTAAAGGAATTTAAACACTTGTGATCCAACCTGGCAACACAGAACCAGCAAAATGAACATAAAGAAGTATCATTAAAAAACATTTAGTTTTACAAAAGATTTGTAATATCGCTCGTAAAGTCATAAGACTTATATAATAGCCCAATACAATAATCACCATATCGAAGTAAAAAATATAAAATGATTAATTGCTTGAAGGAAACTTTAATGTTTTTCAGATTATTCAGGATGGAGATTGCTTGAAATAGAGCTTTTATAACAGTTTGCAATCCGCGCACATTTTGCTGTCATAAAGTTGAATAGGTTAATTTAAACTCGATAAATAACAAAATACAATTAATAATTTATTACTTTATTCGTGGACATGTGTTCCAATAGTGAGCATATTTCGAAAGTTTATTTCGATAAAATAGGTTCTAATTGGACATTGTTGAGTGAAATCACAAAGAAATTTACATAAATATACACGCATTTTACTGTAAGGAATCGTTTATCATGGATTATCAATTATCATTAATCCAAGCACTAAACCAGGCATGATTCAAAAAATATTAGTCATATTTAGACATATAATAAAAGTTAATTTCTATGCGACCACATCAACAACCCAACTCTAGAAAATTTTAGCAGCTTCTAACAAATTTCAAACCCACAATCTGATTGCTGCGCTATGCATTTTGCTGCTGAACACAATTAGTTCTGATTTCTCGCTTCGGTCATAAAATGAGACAAGAATCAGAAATCTGGATTTTGCAGGACATCCAGACTGGTTGATAAACATATTCCAACTATAACAGTGTTCATAAAATATTTTTACGACTTTTGCGTATCTTCGTTACTGTCAATGTTTCCCATTCAAAGCCAAAAGGAAAATAGAATGGCTCTTTCATTTACATTTTTTACGACCTATTCCGAGCACTTGAATGTAACGATGCAATTCAGGGTATTTAAGCAGAATGCGCTCTAAAGTCATAAAAATGGAAAAATTTTGATATTTAAATTGTTACTGTTTCATATTTTTTTTTGTTAAACGGAGAATTGCTGCTGAATGTCATTTAGCTCGTAAAAATTAGTTATATAATTTCGACGGTAAAAGGAATATGAAAGGATGTTGACTTTTCTGGAAAACATTTCAGTGTAAACCTACACAAGACAAGATAACTTGTTTTTTAAGAAATCAATCAAAAAGGATGTCACATCCGTTTTTTGGCTGAAATGTTTTCCTAACTAATTATGATTTCGTGATTTTTTCCTTAAATCGATTTCTACTGGAAAAATTTTTAGAATGCTCTAGACACGTGTCTCATAAGAATCAATTCATTTCATACAGGAATTATGATCTCTCTGATTTTCAAACTTAAAAGATTATTTTTCAGTTTGCAAAAATCATTCTACGTCTAATTGAATAGCGAGGATTTAATGACTGTTTAATTTCGGAAATAAAACGTAAATGTATCATGTCATATTATTATTTCACAATTTCCGTTCAAATTATCAACCACAAATTTTTAGAACGTAAAAGAATCGAGTTACTCACCAAATTTCTTTGGAATTTTATTTTTTTGTTATTGAAATTTGCAAAAAATCCAAACAGAAACAATGAACCTGGTGAATTTGATGCCTCCAAAAAACAGCAAGTAAAAGTAATAAAAAATTACACTAAAACAATTGTCATTTCGATATTTTCAAGTAAAAATGCAACAAATAAATATGAAAAGTTTTATATTTCCGAAATGCAGTGCAGAATCAGCTCATTTTGAATTACATTCGCAGGTGGAATGATTTGCAGGTTAATGACGGCTTTAGTATAATAGGAATATTGCAATATACTCTCAAATATAGAAAATATTTGATTCTTTTAAATTAAAACACTTCCTGATTTTTTCACATATTAAGAATGCTGAATTTACTGAAAATTGGAAAACAAAAAAATTAAAAGGAAATTAATTTTTAATACTTGTTAATAAAAATATTCACCCTACAGTTCAAATTATGATAATTCAATCTCTCATTTCCCCATAACTGCAAGTTAATAATTTTCCTGGTAGAAACACAGCGCATATATTTACTATGTTCGTCTTTAATCTGATGAGAAGTCAATGAAATGTATTTGAACTTTGTGCAAAAGTTTCCTTGAATTGAGCTTTTTTGCCATTTTCATGCTTCACAAGAAGCAACAACAGCAAGAGCAGTAGCAAAAGGGAAAATGTGATACGGAAAAATATAGCTTTTCATGCTTCATGTCAGTATTTGCAGCTAAAAGAAGTCTGGGGTGGCGGACGGAGACTTTTGTGTAATCGCTAGGGCGTTTGGTGGCTTCCGGTTGGCAAACTCTGAGTCGATTTGCAGCTTATAACAGCAAATCTCATTCTATATCAGTTTTCCAGAGCAGCAACTTTTTGTCACGTTTTAATGAGGAAAATTCCTTTTTTATCGTGCGATTGCACTTTCCTCGTAACTGCAACTTTTTGTGCACAAAGAAAAGTCATCGAACCGAAATTATGATAGTTTACATTTTAACAGGAGAGTCAATATTTTGAAAAGATCCTTGTGTACTTAATTATTCTTACATAGAAACCTCAGATGAAAAAATTATTATCAACCAAAAAATTTCCATGAAGCAAAAAACAAATTTCAAATTTTCATAAAACTTTCTAATATTCTCTTAATATTGAGTATCCTGATTCTCATTTTATTTCTACTGCAATGTGCTTTTCGTTGATTGCATTAAAAAAATGATCATTTACTTTATACACTTGTACAGTTCATTTTTCGTTTAAAAACAAAGTGTATAATTCGCTAGAAAGTTTATAAAATGGGAAATCAAATAAATTTGAGATTTGCATGCATTTTTTGAGCTTAAAAATGGAATTTGTTTAATTTGATAAGAGATAAAGTTTCATTCATTCGTCCATTTTTAGTAGTTTTTGATTACAGTTTGTTGAACTGTCGTGATTATAACTCCAGTCAGTTTTGATTCATATTTTATTTTACTACTTTTTTGCTGACTCCTGTTCAAATCAACTGTTCACTGTTGTGAGTAGCAAAATTGTGCAAACGTCAGAATAATTCCTTAATGTCTAGAACGGTTCATTATTCTGAGCTCTTATATTTTAAATATGTCTATACAACAGAAAAATGAGGATGACTTGAGTTATCCCTTACAGATATTATAATCCAAGGAAATTTTGGAACTTTCAAAATTTTCCAGAGTGTGCTCTTCTAATAGAATCTTTTGTTGCAAGGTCGTCTGAATGATGCGCTGGTTATTATTCCTTCGTTTTTAAAAGAAGTGTAAAATGATATGGTGTTAAAATATTGATATGGTAGGTATCTACACTATCTTTCCAAAATATTATTATGTTATTGCATTTAAATAAATGCTCAGATTTGGATACTGATCATTCTTTGGATGTGAACAGATTTTATACACACCCTATTGGTAAAGTGCCGGTAAAGTAGATATCTGCTTTATCACATTAACATTACCATCAACGGTAATACAGAATTTAAATTGCGACGGTTATGCCAAAACGATGGTAATGCAGTTTTAAATTAATTTTCGCGATACAGGTGGTCATTTAAGTGCATACATTTTTTAATTTCTAAAGCTTACCTTTATTGTCTTGCCGATTCCCAGCTAGTAATTTGGCAGCATTTATGAATCGATTTTGTAGAATTGTGAGATTGTTTCGATCATTTTGTGTGAGGGTGAGCAGTTCTTGTGGGTTTGATGAGATGCATTGAATGTTTTGAGAGTTGGTTGCCATTAATGCATTTCCGTTGGCAGTGCAATTGATAAAATTCTCAATTTGGCTATTGCTCGACTCTAAC
This sequence comes from Parochlus steinenii, assembly GCA_038502155.1. NCBI lineage: Eukaryota > Metazoa > Arthropoda > Insecta > Diptera > Chironomidae > Parochlus > Parochlus steinenii. The sequence goes on along the minus strand of JAXCIN010000021.1, from coordinate 96,043 downwards.
TGAATGTCATTGTTATTTTCCTCCTAAAATAATACAAAAGTTGTGTAAATTAATGAATTTTAAAGGTTTAATTTAGAATCTTACAACTTTAATGTCAGCTGTGTTAAACTCTGAAAAAAAAGTATCCAACTCAAATGTGTTTTCGGTGAGTTGCCGCAGTAGATCATCAGAATCATTGCATAGTGGATCTAAATTAGCTAAATCACAAGAGTTGCCAGAAAGATCCTGTTGTTGGCCAGAAGTAACGTCCTAAAATAAATAGTATTAAATTCTTTCCATAATAATGCATGTTTCCTAAAAATTGACCTGAATGCAAGACCCAAAATCCCCTACCATACGTCCATCATTATCAGGACACCATAGTAGATCATCTTCTATGAATGGCATTCCGGCCGCCACTGCGGCCTGGCCACCTCTTAAACTAGCCGTCAATGCCAGCGTAAGACTGTTTGATAATTTCGGTTATAAGATATGATAAAAAGCAAGTTTGAGCTCAGTCTATTGGAATTGTTTCCAAGGCAGTGACTGTTTCTTAAAATACAATGTTGTTAAACAGTAGCTAGTGGTTTTTTATAATTGCTTTGTTGAAAGGCACTTTCAGCTTATCTTTTAAAAAGTTTATAAACATGGGACGGATAAGTCTTTAACTTAAAATAGAAACACATTTTATCGAGAACAAAAAAGTCGAGAACCAATTGTAAAGTCATTTGGTTCGATTTGTTGAACTTCTGATGCAGATGCGTATCACAGTGAATTAATCTAATTTGGCAATTCGTTGTAGCAGGTGTCTCAATTATTATCTGAAAGGAAAAGAAAAACCCGTTAAAAAACTGTAATCGTTGAGTTTTTAAATTTTAAAATGGTAGGGCTGCTGTTTAACGAAAGTCGAGAAGTCGTGAAAATACAAGTCAGGGCTTGGAAAAGCTTATTTTTATAAATATCATAAATTTGGGAAGTTTATCAGTGAATTATTTATAGGAACACAACATTAACAGAAAAAAATGTTTATTGAATGAATTGTTGTTCATAAATTAAGAACATACCCAAGCCCTGACAAAATCAAAACAACGAAGTAGTGTTTGAACAATATTATAAACTTGAATCATCGTTTCTGGATCGTAAGAGATCTACATTAGCTCAGTGGAAGTTAAAAGATTCTTAATAAATGAGTAATCAACCAGGAACAAGTGCTGAAATTGAAGAAGCAACAGCAGAAGAGCTCGATTTTTCTAGCGATAAGTTCAATCCATTAAAAGCACTTTATTCAAAAAAGCTTAAGCTTCCATATAAGAACATAAAACCTTTAGATAATATAGCTGCTTTTGAATCCAGAATAAAGAGAGCTGGTGGATCCTTTGAGGCGGATATCACTAAACTCAACGCTCCAATAAAGCAAGATAAATCTCCTGAGAAGCCGGAAGTCGATGAAACTAAATATCATGTCACTAAGATGGGAAGAGTATTCCTTAAGGAGCAAGGTAATTCTCTCTCTTTTTATGAAAAGAATCTTTTCAATCGATTTAACTAGGACTTATATTGCAGCTCCCGTTACAAAGCCAAAATCAGTTAAACACTCTAGAAACTTGCTCACAAGGATAGAGAGCCATGAAAATATGGGACCGATAAGCCTACTTAAAACTTTTAAGGACAAACACACCCACGTAAAAATACTCACAAGAAAAGAACATGGTATTAGAGGATATGTGACTGGATATATTGAACTCTTCGACAAACATTACAATATAGCATTAAGTGATTGTCACGAAGTTTGGAAGAGAAGAAAATTTACGTACAGTGAAGCAAAAGTTGTTATGCCAATATCCTCAAAAGATTGCTCAAATTTACTAGCTAAGATGGGCATCGAAGTTCCTATAATCAAAGTGAAATCTCTCAATAGAAAATATGTTGAATGCTCTAGAAATATTCCTCAATTGTTGGTTCGAGGTGAGCAGATCGTCCTGATTGCCAATAATGAGTCTAAACGAGAATCGAAGATTTTCTAAAGATAAGTTTATGTTTTTTCAATTTAATTTAGTTTTTATATGATGAATAAATTAATATTAATAGATAATAAAGAAATTTGATAGAAATAAATTTGAAATATCGGATAGAGAAATATTTGCTTGTATAAAAAATGTTATTAAATCAAGATTATTGAAAAAAAAAGTTTATTCATTTATCATGTAAAATTATATTCATAATCGTACCACTTAGTGAACAAAAAAAAAGAGCATTGAAAGCTCTCCATAATTCGGTTTAAGTCAACTCATCTCACAAAGCAATTAATTATTCTGCTAACTACTCAATATGCAATCAATGCTAAAGGCGAGCAAAAGGTGTGATTAATTAATTCACAATAAAGCTGTAATAAATTATCTGCATTACAATCATGTGCTTACTTTACATGGCTCGAGCATGCAATTAAAGCAATTGCCTGTAATCGCGCGCAATTCCGAATAATGATTCAAATTTTTTTCTTAGAGCATTTCTTTTTCCCACCTCATATTTATGATGCGCGCGGCAAACGGAAAACTTGCAGCAAAAATGTGTAATTAATTCATAATAAGTTATTTTATGAGTTTTCGGTCATCGAGCTCGCTGTGGCGAAGAAAGAAGTAACAAACAGCAGAAGGTGAAAATCCGAGTGGATTTCACTTTCATTTTTCATTTGGCGAATGCAATTGGACTGGTATAGTAAACAAAGCAAGAAAAAATGAGGAAAAATTTTCCAAGTGGAAACTGGCAGTAATTGAATAATGTGCAAGAGTTCAATGGCTGCAAACAGCAAAAAATGTAAACAATTTTTCTTTACAAGCTTATGCGGTTTTTTTTTTTTCAATTGAAAGCTTTTCCGGATTTTCAGATAGATTTAAAACATAAGATTTGATTGAAACCTGGTTCAAGGCAATTTTTTTACAAATTTATTAAATAGAATATTGCATGACAAATGATGAAGATCATTTTCTGTTTTACAAAGAGGATTTTTCTTACGGAGAGTTTGTTTTATAGAAACTCGCTCCGTATTTGTTGTTTTGCAAAAAAATCAATAAGCGTTTTGATATTTAAAAAAGTTTTAAGTTAGAAAGTTTCAATGCTAAAGAAAATACATAGTAAAAACTTTTAATAAAAGTTCTTGAATCTTAATTAATTTTAATGAGTGTAAGCATTTCAAATTATAATTAAATTGCTGTCGTCAATAAATGGTCTCAATCCCTGGAATTAATTAATATACAATTAATGTTCAGCAGAAAAGTTGTTTAGGAGTGCAATGCTAATTTAAAGCATTATAAATCGATTGATATTGGAATTTCAAATCGAATTCTATCGATTGGATGCCAACAATCTAATAAACCACACTTTGAAATGCATTTTTCGCTGTCAATGCAAAGCAACGTTATACATTTTATCAAAGCAGTTTTTTTTCATTTTAATTTAATTGCAAAAAACTGGAATAGACAACTTTCTCTAATTTACAATGTTATTGATTGCTCTTGGTGTTGCCATAGCCAACTATTTTACTACGAGGAAAAAAGCCAATCATGCATCTATTGAGCAGAAGTGGAAAATAAAGAGCAACAAACTGTACTGTTACTGAAATTTTTAGTTTAATGTTACATGTGAAAGTGGCCGTCAATTTGATTGTGCTTTTTGGTATTTCAATATCAAATTATGATGCAAAACCATAGCAGGAAAGCCAATAAAAGTGAGAAACGAATGAAATGGAAAACAAATTTAACAAAAATTGTTAAAGCGAATCGAGTATTTTTTATATTTATATCTAAATCTTGTTTTTTATATATACATGCAGACAATTAACTTTTTTCGCTTTTCAGCAAATATTATCTTAATGATTGGAACATTATCGGAAACATAACATAGATGATTTTAAAGAGTTTTGAAATAATTCTTCTGTTGTATTCTACACGCATGAAAATTTGGATTTTTGATAAAGATTTTCATGAATATCTTGATCTACTAAACATTAAATCCAGCATCAAATATATTTTAGTAATTTCTGTCACTTTACTTTTTAAAATTGTCACTTTACTACCATACTAAAATTTATTTTGGAAATTTACTTGGTGGTACTATTTTTTTTAGTGGCACTAAATTGTAAAAGATTAGGCATGTCGAAAGAAGTAAGTACGCAAAAATCATATTATTGAGAAGCATTTTGATCGTCTCTACAAAATTTGTAAATATTTTTGGAACGAGTAAAAAATTAAGATTCATTAAAAATCACAATTATTGGATAATCTAGAAGTAATTTCAATATTTTTACCATCCTCAACATCATCAAAATTACAAAAACGAAATCGAAATGAAAAAAAAATTAAAAATTTCTTTTCAATTCATCTAAAGAAATGTTTGTAAAAAACTGCCGGTAAAAATTTCGCTGTAAAGCGTGACGTGAATGATTTTCTATTTTACCATTTGAAATGGAAATTGACTAAAATGTTCATGAAAAGTGAATTTCCGAAGAATTAACGATTTTTATAGACATCTTTCTTTCACGATCCCATTTAATCACTTGTGAAAAAATCCACGATCTAATCATAGACACTATATTAGCCGACCCTCAGAGCGCATATAAGCAATGAAGTTGCTCGGTTTTAGTTATCCGCAAATATAATTTTCCTCGAAAAAAAGATTGCTCCATATAAAAAATAGTCCTTTTTTAAAATCATTATTTTGTTCAAAAAAGTTGCATGTGGATTTTCTTTTATGGTGAAATATCAAAGATGAAGAGTCCAATTGAACTTCTGTTTCAACAGAATTTGAATTAGGCAACGCTAAAGTGGTATAATTTGAGTGTCTATTTTTAAATCGAAATACTCCGTCTAAAAATTCATATTTCCTGTTAAAATGTTCATGAAAAGTGAATTTCCGATGAATTAACGATTTAGCATCTCTATCACGATCCCATGAAAGGTCAAATTGGAGAATTTATCAGTCTTCAGCACTCACTTTTTACATCCAGGAAGTATAGCATTAAATTTTGAAGTGCACTTGCGGTTAATGAATCACATTTTGGTCCTTATTTGTGGTTCAATCTGTAAAAAGGAAAGAAAACATTTAGTTTTGTAATAAAAACTCAATCATATAGAAATGGTTATTCAGCTATTCACTTTGTTTATTTACTTCAACTAGAATTTCAATATAAATACTATAATTGCAATTACAAATGTGTTGAATTTGAGAACTGAGAACACTTGAAAAAATTTCTACGATAAACGCAATGAACGTCATCATAATGTTTCAATTTATTTAATGAATACGATTCATCTGCCAAACAACGCAAAACAACAAGCAATTTCTAGCAATAAATACAATAATGTCCTTGATTTCAAAACTATATCTGCACTGTCAAAAGTATTCGTATAAAAAATTTACATGTCCTTATTAAAAACAAAAATTTTCAAAAATAAATCAATAACCGTTTGTTCGAATCTGTATTCTTTAAATTAGCTAGTAAAATTGAATCGTTTCAAGGATCAACCTGAAATTCCCGCTAAATTGATATACTAATTTGCAATTCTCAGATTAACCAACATCAAAAATTAAATTTACTCAAATGATATCAATAGTGTCACCAATACTTAATCGACTATTTATTCAGCTGTAAGAGCGCTTTTTCATCTATAACCAGGAAACGTTTGCCAAAAGTGTTTTTCTCGTATCAAGGATTTTTGTTCAATTTCACAATATTGTTTGCAAGTTTTCAAAGTATTGCATTTTTCAAATCTATACTAACAAAACATTAGAAACACGCCAAAACAAGTTTTGAAGCTCTCGACATGACTTGGTATGACTTCTCCGTTTGAGTGAACATCGCAGGTAAACACCGAGTAAAATTCAACAAAATATTTTCTAGAAAATTGATTTTAAAAATGGTTAAATTTTCGACATATTTAATTCCAACAAATCCTAATCACCTTTGAATTTCCACAATTTTCTGATATACGTATATTATCTGACATATGAAGCTATTATAAATATTTCTCTGATAAATTTTCAACTGGTTCCTTTTGTGTGCCTTCATTTTTAAGAAATATTTATAATTTCACTCTTAAAATGCATAATAGCTAATTGTCTCTTAATGAATTTGTGATGTTTTTTACTGTCAGAAAACATAGACTCGATAAAAAAAGCTTATAACGGGTTATTTTCTCATACAAGTCTACTTTTCGCAGAATAGCACCTCTCTTGAAACGACGAAGTTATTCAATCTATTAAACAACGTTCAAAGAGACTTGGCCAAACTTTTAATTATCACTTTAGCTTTATTTAGTTTTAATGAAGATTATTGTTTTAATATCCATATTATTTTACAATATTTGAAATTTTAACGCAAAAATGCAAATAAACAAAAACTATTTTTATATTGAACGTGCTTAAATTTGGCTACATCTGAATACCAATGAGAAGTTTTACGATGAATGATCCAAATTCAAGGATAATTTTCAAAAGCGTTAAGCATGCACTTCAATTCTTAAAATACTATTAGTTTTAACAATATGGTGAATTTGCAGTTTTGAATCCAGTCTTTAAACTCACACTATAGGAGTGCAGTAATTTCTAATTTAAAGTAATTTTTAGTATTTAATAGTTTAATTAAGAATCATCATTAAAATTTCAATCTAAATGTATTGAAATGCAAAGATTTTTCATGGAAAATTTACCCAAAATCTTTGTAATTGAAATATCATTCGTTTAAAGTTGTTAACTTAAACTCCAAAGCCATTCAAGTTGAATCGTAGTCTATTGTGTTTGTGTGAACTTAACCTTCTCTAAAACATTCAAATAAAGCAATAAAACTCTAAGGTTGAATTCATACACACTATTTTTCTCTATCTTTTTATTGATCTTGAGGTTAAGGTTTTTGTTGTTGTGAGCTTTTTACAGTGGTTTGGAATATTTTTCTGAAATGCAAAAAATTTATATCACCAATTTTATTAAATTTCTTGTTAGATTGATTCATTTGCTTTCTTCAATTTTTGAAAGCTCAAGGTCATTGATATTAATAATAATGAGAAAAAATGTTTATTACTTGCAAATTAAAATAATCCATAATCTAGTTTTTAAGTCTTCAAAATTAATTCACAGACTCTGAAATATTTCACTAAAAGCCCTGAATTATTGCAACCACTATAGCTCGGCGTATTTCCCGCCATTCAACTCTCCGCTGAGCGCATAACTAAACTAACTATCTTTAAGGATTACGCATTTTTTTGGCCCACACCTTGAAGTTGAAATACTCTGACTTCCTGGATTTGGTCTGTACTTCAATAAAACCAACTGACCGTGACGAAAAATTATCAATAAAATATTGTTTTTAATCGATTGTCAATGAAATTTGCACTGCGCTCGAGCCTGTTGAATTTCAAGCAATAAATTAGCATTTTTGAAACATTTTTCACTTTATTCGCAATCAAATGAAGTTTGACCATTTGTCAATTTATGTTGAGAAATAAACACTTTTGCAAAAAATAACCTAAGATATTGGAAAATACTAAAAATAAAATGTTGGTATTAAAATTGCTTGCAATCTTTCATGACTTGTTTATTTATAAAGTCATTATTTTTGAGGAAAAAGATTTTTTGTGTTCACAAAATATATCAGGCGGCACTTTCAATAAAATATGCAACTGGAAATTCTAGGTTTCTATGAGAAACCAAATGCTATTTTGTGTTTGTAAAATTTTAATTTATGACTTGTTAAAAAACAATTTCATGTCCAATTGTTTATAGTAGCTTTCTCTCAACTATATATTCTTGGCAGTGTCAACTACGTCATCAGATGTCATCTTAAATTATCACAGAAAATTTGCACTGGAAAATTTTGAGCTTGTAGAAAAGTTAAACATTAATCATATTTCACAATACTGAATTAATATATACATTTATTAGAGTGCGGAACCCACATTCATGCAAATTGAACCGCGCAAAGTGTGTGATTTAGAAAATTGGCGGCCTTCATACTGTTATTTTGTCATTTTGTTAGATAAGTCATCCGTTTTTCTGAGTGGTTGTTATTTTATTATAACGATAAATTAAAAAAAAAGAAAATAATGTCCGCTGAATAAGGAAGAGAAATTCACCAGAACTGCATGGATAATGAGAATAAATATTGTTGTAATTTTACAAGTGACATTGAAAAACTAAATTTTGATGAATCATCAGAACTGCTTTTACAGGGTTTTGAAATCATTCATTTTGATATTTCAACGTACATCGTAATTTTTCATATGTATATTGAGTAAGACAAACTTCATTCGGATTATTGGATTTCACGCGTTTGTCCACTCCTCGTATTTAAAAAACAAATGAGTCATAGGCCACAGTGATTATATTTGATAACAATTAATTGCCTTTTTATCATACAAAATGTAGGGTTTTGAATTATAAATTCACATTTTAGTTTTGAAATTAAAATTCAGTTTCAGTAAAAATTCTTCCACTAAGAATACTTAAAGAATATCAATTTTCCTTAAATTGTGGATTTTCCTTAAATTGTGGATTGTCATCAAAAATAGAATTTTAAGTAAAAATTTTAAGATTTACATCCGGGCTGAAATGTTTGCAAGAATTTTTTAAAAGAATTCGTTTCCAATTAATTTAGCAAATTTCTCATTCGAGCATTTAATTATTTGCATAAATGCGCCTATGCCCACACCCTTTGAAAAAGTATTAAAAAGTCTACAACGATTTAATTGAATCTACAAAACAGTGTCGAGAATTTTTCTACAGATTCGTTTTATAAAAATATAATTTTATAAGAAGTGTGAAGATTTATTGCAAGGTCGTTCGTTGAAGTAAATAACGTTTCAAGACAAAAAATTTGTAGACTACACCACACATAGAAACTAGTTGTGCAGCTTGTGAGCTGAGCAGGACTTCTCCGCTAGCATAGAATGGTGTTTTCAATAAAAATTGTTTCAAAAATATATTGAGTTTTGGAGCTGAGAGAAAGCGGTACCAGGGTGAGATTCTAGGGCTTTTCTAAAAAAAATAGTCTGGTACCACCAGATGACTCCCAGCAGGTAGTGGACCATCCCAAGCATTTTTTCTGAATAGACCAAAATGCTATATCTAGTCGTTCTCGAGTTCTGAAGCTGAGAGTAAGCGCTACCAGACTGATACTCCATAAACTTGATTTTTCTTATTTTCTGGACGAATCATGAGATTCTAAGACTTTTACAAAAAAAAGTTGTCTGGTACCACCAGATGACCCCCAGATGAATCCCAGCAGGTAGTGGACCAAACATTGATGCAATTCTTGACTCAACTCATCTTCTTTAACATTTTTTATGAAGAGACCAAAGTGCTATCTCTAGTCGTTCTCGAGTTCTGGAGCTGAGAGTAAGCGCTACCAGACTGATACTCCAAAAATTAGATTTTTCTTATTTTCTGGACGAATCATAAAATTCTAAGACTTTTTCAAAAAAAAGTTGTCTGGTACCACCAGATGACCCCCAGATGACTCCCAACAGGTAGTGGACCAAACATAGATGCAAATTTTGACTCAACTCATCATCTCAAACATTTTTTCTGAAGAGACCAAAGTGCTATCTCTAGTCGTTCTCGAGTTCTGGAGCTGAGAGTACGCGCTACCAGACTGATACTCCAAAAATTTGATTTTTCTTATTTTCTGGACGAATCATAAAATTCTAAGACTTTTTCAAAAAAAAGTTGTCTGGTACCACCAGATGACCCCCAGATGACTCCCAACAGGTAGTGGACCAAACATCGATGCAATTCTTGACTCAACTCATCATCTCAAACATTTTTTATGAAGAGACCAAAGTGCTATCTCTAGTCGTTCTCGAGTTCTGGAGCTGAGAGTAAGCGCTACCAGACTGATACTCCAAAAATTAGATTTTTCTTATTTTCTGGACGAATCATAAAATTCTAAGACTTTTTCAAAAAAAAGTTGTCTGGTACCACCAGATGACCCCCAGATGACTCCCAGCAGGTAGTGGACCAAACATCGATGCAATTTTTAACTGAACTTGTCATCCCAAACATTTTTTCTGAAGAGATTATAGCTGTATCTCTAGTTTTTCAAAATAAAAGTTTTTTTTTGTATGAAAACCCCGACTTTGCGTCACGGAAGTGGTTCTGGTGACCTATCCGGTGGAGTCATCATCACCAAAAATATCAGGTGCACGATGGGAATAGATTCCAAGTCGATTGGCATCAAAAGATCCGGAATCGGTTCGGTGGGAGGTCAGATCGATCGTTTACAGTAACCCCACCGAACCACCGAACCACCGAACCACCAGGCACACGGCCCTTAGTTTTTCGCATTTCACGGGTCGGAGGCTCAATATTTTCCGGATTTTTTTTTACAGGAATTTTCTTCAACTCAATACGGACAAAAAAAATATGAGATATTTTTGAGATTTGTGTACAGGGAAGTCAGGAAAAATCATATAAGGTTGAAAAACCCTGAAAATGCTGTCACGAAAACAATACTTCTCCATTGCGGAGAAGTAATAAATTGTTTCGAATGTTTTCGAAATGTTTATGTAAAAACAAAAACTTTCTGAGAGAATAAATATTCGGATTCACAATAATTTTGGCATATTATCAATACATTATTGTAAATGTTTTCTGGAATAATTAATCATCATCATACTTGTTGAAGTGCGTGTTGATTAAAACAGCAAAGACATAAAACCCACGTTTTTCAAGATCTTTACGATTTCAATCACTTATAAATTCAATTAAACCTCTGATTAAGATTTATCTTGAAAGTAAATTTCCCTTTAAACCTCACTTTTTATTGTAATGGAAGAGCATATAAATTGTTACTTGTTACTAGCTGATTTTCAGACACATCAACTGAACGGTGAAAGAAGTTAATGCAATTAACATTTTTGTATATTTATCGATATAATCCAAAGAGTTCCTGAAGATTTATCATCAGCACCACAAAATCTCAACACTTCTCACGGAAAAATTATTTAAAATGCTAAAATGCACAATTACATACAGAACTTTTAATCATTCTATCAGCCACTCAGCTAACGAGCGTAAAAATTTGAAGAGAAATGTAAAATATAAATGACAGCATAACCACGAACTTTATGGAAAATTTCAATGTTAATTGACCCACATTTAAGCTCCATGCCATTATTGTGATGAAAATGTAATGACCGAAAAGCGGCAAACGGAGATACATCTGGCTATTAATAAAGGTTTTAATAAATCGGTCAGCATTCTGTACACAGGCAGGCAAAATGAGTTGAATAATTGTAACAACAACAAAATGACTGTACGGACTTTCAAGATCAATCGAACATTTGAGTTAGTTCTTTTTAAAATTTCTTTTTAATGTATAAACTTTTCGTTTGCATGACTTATTCTTAATGTAATTTGTATACTAAATTTCTTTTTATTTGGGGCAAATCAATAAATATTTTATGTTTTTATGATAATTTCTTATTAATGTTTAACATTAAAAATAAAAGTATGCTACAATGTATATTTTTCAAAATTCTAATCTAAATTTTTTGCTTTTGGAAGACATTTTTGGTGGATATGCCAGGTTTGTCCCAACTTTACTCGTGACAATATATTTTGACAACCCCATATATTATTCGAAAGAATGCTGCTTAAATATTGTTGCATTTCTTTTCTCTATTATTTACTTTATCTCACTACTTTGCATTTGCTTATAAAAATGAAAAATAAAGGTTTTCAAATATACATAAAATAAAAAGCCGTGACTTTGTACGCCCACTTTTGATTGGAAAAGCTGTAAAATATATACTATGCATAAATTGAATTTTGAATAGACTAATCTTTCGGCACAACATGTAATAAATTCAAGTTCATGATTTGACATTTATGAACTTCAGAGTATTTTAAAACTTGCATAGTAAACTGCAAAGTTTTGTGTGATTTTGATATGTAAACTGTAAAATCTCTACATCGAATATCATAATATAAAATGACAGCTTTTCAAATTTGGAATATTGACGATATGACAGGAACAAAAATTTAAAATTGTTAGTAATCTATTTTATCGGAAAATGAATAACTTTACTTAGAAAAACATGAATACTTCGTTTTGATTGTATGTAGTGACTGCTATAATAGAGCTATTTCAAGAAGCGGAACGCAACCCCCAAACCTTTAAATAATCGATTAGGACTTTAGAATATATTATCGATACAAAACCTTAAACTTGGAGTTGACAACGAGTATTCCGAAACATATCCAATTTTCTCTCAGAGATCTTTAATTTACATGAACAAATTTATATTACCAACGATCCTAAACTAATAATTTTACTTCTACAGCTCTGAATACTTTACTGAATAAAATGCATGTTTACTCTTATCAAGTGATTTACGAGTCGTTCTTACGCTATATCCAATACAAGATAATTTACTAAGCAGTAAGCACACATTTCATAAAATATATCAACTTTTTGCGTTGCATCTAATATCATTGTAAATGTAAGAATTCTGTTTTGAATTGATTACTTAATTAAAGATTTGCACAATTGGCAGGTGAAGCATTTTTATCACGTTTGAGAGATCAATAGATTACAGTTTCTATTATCTGTTTTAGTTTAAAGTTGTTTCAACTGTATGAATATGGTGGAATGAGTAAAAAAGACTTTTAAATCTAATACTATAAAAACATTTAATGATACAAAAAAATAATTTCATTATTCAGGTTCATATGAATGCGTTTTTTTAAATCGTGTAAATAATTCTATTGCCGATTTTACCTTTCACTATGCATCAAACATATCAATCAAACCTAACGTAAAAGTGTAACTTAAAATAATACCTTCGAAATTACATCGAAAATTTGAAAATTTGTGTTATTCAATAAAAATAAGTTTTCTTCAGGAAAAACATTAAATGAAAATTATATTTAATCCAATTGAAAATAAATCATATTTCAAGGATACATCACATTCTACTCCTAGTTTTTCATCATTAGCGATTCAAAGAACGTCTCTTTAGATTTTTTTTCAATCAGACTTACTGTAAAAAAAAAGAAAAAATGTTACATATTTTATTTTCAGTACAGAATTCTTAATTTAAAACTTTCCTTCAAATGTTTAATAATTATCGCAACTATTTATTTTGATAAGAGCTGTAGCGAAACACAAACAAAATATAAAGATAAACTCAATAGTCATTTCATAGCAACTAGGAAAATTTTCAGCCTTTCATTGTTTACCGCCTACGAATGCTTTTTAATGTAACATTGTGATTGAAAATATACGATTATGAGAAATTAACACGCTACAATTGTCTTATCATTTTCAATTGTTTTGAGAAATTGCAAAAAAAACACTACAGTGTAGTTATCTAATAATTTACTATTGCTTATGGAAAATTGAATGAATTTGCAGATTTATAATCAATTTAGTTACTCAGAGTATGTTAAGATATCGTTAGAATATTAAGAACGCATCAGTCTACAAATAACGTATACGCAAATTTAAAAATGTTAGACCTCTCCAATCATTTTGAATCAATTCAATAATGTCATATGTTAATATCGTAGTCTAAAAAAAACATTAATAAATGAATACTGAAATTAGTTTAATGTTTCCATGTAACTTAAATAAATGCTCCAAAGTACTAACTTAGCCTTAAAAAAATTTGAAGAGTTTTCAGTTTGAAATGTAAATTTTTTCAAAGGTCAAAACTCGAAAATCGTATTTTATCTTAAAACTGCCAAAAACATTGTTGCTTTTATGCGAGAACGACAATGACCGAGCACGAGTCACTTATTGTGCTATTGCAGCTTATGTTTATTGAGCTTTTTTGCTTTTGGGATTTTCTCGTGAGTCATTCAAATTTGCTCTCTTCAACACATATACTATCGTAACGTTGTTCAGAAATACTCTTTCTCAATGAGATTATTGCTTCTAAAACTTTAATCTTGCTTGGTGGATAAAATTTAAAAAAAAATTTCCCTCAACTTTTTTTTCAACTACCTAATTGAATTTCACAATTTTAGTGAATGTGTTGTTTTTTGAAAGAATTTTTATTGAAAACTTTTCATTATAATCAACATAAATATATTTATGCTGCAGTATTTGATTTACTTCAAAAAACTTACTACAAAAAATGTTTTCTCAAATACTGCGCACTGTTTTATCAAAACACATGTTATAATATATACTGCTGTGCTTTTAACAATTACTGCATGTCTAATCCATATAAAAATAACATAGTCAATACATAAACGCATGGTGAAGCTTGTTTGGAGTAGTATGCAGAAAGAAAAGTAAAGCAAAACATCTACCGGCAAAAAATAACTCATGTTTGACGTCGATCGTTTTGCTTTTATTTTAATATTGCATAATAATCGCGAATACGGATAGAGGAAGAGGTAACGAAAGAATGAAGATGCTTTTCACCTTTTCAAAACCGAAAATATAGTCTTAAAAAATCTGAAACTGTTTGTGTTGTGCATTCTGTAAAAGTGGGAAGGTGTCTAGAGTGTGGATTTAATTATTTTTCAAATATTTATCATTCTTATTTCACGAATCTTCCATAAAAATGGTTAACTGGGTTTAAATGATTTCATTCAATCTTTCTTACACCTTCACACTCCATAGAACGTTGAAAATGTAAGAAGATCAATCATTTGATTAAATTTTTCAATATTACATTTTATTTAGTAAATAAATATAAATTCTTTACATATAGCAACTCCTTAGAAGTGCAACAACTCTTTCAATCTGGATGAGAGAGACGAAAAACTGATACAACATTGTCAAAAGACAATGGTAGCTTGAACATAGTTTTTCTTGTCCACAAAAGCAACATGCTTGGAGACAAATGCATTTTTGCTGCTATTATCTAACCGGTGACAACGAGTTTTCAATGCGCTAGGTATTTTCTTTTTTATGTGATACCATTTCGCTCTGGGTTCCGCAATTGAGTATGGATCCAATGAAATTACATCGCTTCTAAATCTCGTTAGAGGCTTTCTTTCGTAATTCACGGATTTTAAATTTGAAATTCAAATTTGTTTGCCAACTCGGAAACATTTTAGGCGATTTTTTCAAGTCGAATTCAAAGCATTAAAGAGAGAGTGGAACAATGTCCATTAAAAATTGATCAATGTTGATTTTTTCACAGAAAAAAAGCTTTATGATAATTTAATTCGATCAAAAAATATTTACGATATCTGAACATTTTTGGAATAAACTTGCGATTACCTACAGATTTGCATTTTGGTGAATTATAACTTTTTTTTTATTTTCGAATAATTTTTATGTTATTTACATTTTTCATTTTCCAATTCTTCACTTTATGAACCAACATAAATTTTTTGTGCTTGTGTGGAAAAAAGAAGAAAAACTGAAAATTGCGCTAGGTCGTAGGAGGTCAATAACTCTGTGTACTCCGCGGGAAAGTGATCCGCCAGTTCGGTGTTAGAAAATATGAAATTTATAGTGATCATGTGTTTAATTTTTATTGAAATTTAATCAAAATATTTTCGAATATATTTTTTGTCTTTTAAGCATTGAAGGTTTTAAGTTGCTCAAAAATTTTATTCCAATTATTGAAGTTTTTATTATTATTAGCAAAATTTAGCAGAATCATTGCAGAAATAACGCATTCATAAAGATTAGAAAATAGAAGTTGTTTCGAATTTGCCTAAATATATAAAAATATATATTTTAAATTAAAATAAAATTTTCAATATGCTACTGTATTTTATTTTTAATACTTCTTAAACCACAATATCTTAAATTTGCTTTATGTGGTGTATTAAAACGTCTCAATAAAGGCAAAAAATACAGCCTCGCACTCATGAATCTATTTTTTTTAAAGCCTGTGGGCATAAAAGTGACACGCGATATACATATAATTTATATAGATAA
The DNA here is from genome assembly GCA_038502155.1 of Parochlus steinenii. Classification (NCBI taxonomy): domain Eukaryota; kingdom Metazoa; phylum Arthropoda; class Insecta; order Diptera; family Chironomidae; genus Parochlus; species Parochlus steinenii. The sequence goes on along the minus strand of JAXCIN010000021.1, from coordinate 80,166 downwards.
ATTTATATAGATAAATTTTTGAGCCCTCCTTTTGGAATTTCTGTGTTTATAACTATGTCAAATTACTTGAAAGATTACCAAATAAATTGTAATATTTCTTATTTAATCAACAAAAAATATCTGATCTTGAAATTTAAAAATGTTTTTACGCAAAAATACAAACACAGTTAAGCCTTGCAATTTTTCGTTCATAAACTTGACTTTGAATACAAACGTTGAAGTTTAATATATGTAGTCATAAACTCATAAGGCGTTGATATAGTTTTGTCAAACGAATCAGCAAAATCTTCTTACCAAATGTAAATTTGTTGAAATGGTTTGCATATTTACTTTCTGAAAGGTTTAGGCAATTGTTCAATGTAATTTTGATTTGAATATATTTAATACTAAATTTATGATTAAAAACTTTAATAGTGCATTAAAGCTGTAATTTTTAATTATGACTCATTAAAATATTAATAATTGTGATATTTTTTGAACTATAAAAATAAAATTAACCAAAAAAATTTCACATGCTCAAATAAAAGTAAAAAGTAACTTTCTTATTCCGTTTTTCACTTAAAATCGAGAGTTTTACAAATTTGGCAATTTTTAGGTTTTCGTAGAAAATAAATTCACTTTTCAACTTTTTTCCATTTCGTTGAAATTATTTTTTTTCGTTAACATTGAAACATTAAAACTAACGCGTTTGACTGTGTAAGTTTATGTATGCGATATGAATAATACTACAAATAGTAATAAAAAGCATAAATAACCTTGTCTTTGACCCACATAATCTTTCTTTCGATTTGTATTTTAAGTTTTATGAATTAAAAAGTCGAAACAGCACTTTTCACTTTTCTTTTGAAACAGTTTTTACGGTTGTTGTTGGAATTGGAGAAACATTTTGAGCAACCATTCTGTTTGATTGGTGTTTCTGTTAGTTAAATTAATTAAGTGTTTTTAAACTTTCTGATGAGATTTATAATTTAACTTTTGATTTTTATTACAACAGTCTTGATTTAATTAATTGGATACCATTAAATAGATCTGTAGCCAAATTGAATATTAAAATCACGAAAGTGTGGATAGAGCATAATTGCTGTTTTTGCTGAACAATATATTATGTCTAGTCGAGCCTTCCTACTGTTTTGCAAAAGTAGAGCACATTTCTTGTGATAATAAATATTAACGTCTGCACTTCCAAAAATATTTATTTATAATTTTTAATAATTCAATTAATGATAATTCAATCATTCCCAATCATTAAATCTAAAAGCACTTGAAGTCTTGATCCTAGCAATTATTAAAAAGTCTTTAAAAAAATAGTTTTTGGTAAAATACATCAAACTACGTCATTTGTTGTCACAATGTTCGTGGTGGGAATAGGATTGAAAGAGTTGATCATAAAAAGTCACGATTTTTTTCTTTTCCAAATGTCAAAGATCTTGATTTTAAACAGTTTGCACTACCCAAACAAAATATTTTGCAAACTTGAACCGCAAATTTAAAGCGTCCCTGAAAAATCAATAGATTCATCTCTCAATGACTTTGAAAGTCTCCAATGGTAAAATTAAATTAAGTTTGGTTCAGGTTTTTGAAGTTTATGGAAGAACTTGAAAAGGTACCTCATAGTTTACAATTTGGTGACCCTCGTGTACTATATTTAAAATAAACTAAAATATAATTGTAATTTAATACAACAGATAGATTTATGAAACTTGAAAATATTGTTTTCAAAAATCTTTTTTCATACCAATTTTTTTAATTATTGTCTAATAAAATATTAAGATTCAATAATAATAATACTAATTATATTATATTACAAAAACATATTATGTGTAAACTTTTGAATTGTTGCCATGCATATGATTCTATGCTCAATGATTCTTCTGAATATAAAACTATTATTATGGTATATTGGTTCATGTATTAGTGTATTGATAAGATAAAGCAATTGTATTAGATGGAAGATATGATAGTTTTCTATACCCACACTGCAATTTACAAAAGGTCGCTTAAAATCTTGAATAAAACAAGTTAAGTTCTATTGCATTTGTGGAAGCACATTTCACTAAACATTTAACAATGACCATGTATTGACATAAAACATAAATTTCCATTTCTAAAACTATAGGAAAAAAGAAAACTTCAAGTCGTTGAACTCCTAAGAAAAACAATTACAATGGCATAAGCTGTATGTGCTTATAGGAAAGCATATAAACAAGAAAACATAAAAAGTGCATGCGGCAAAAATATGCGGCTATGAGAGTGTTTTGCTATGCCATAACTGGAAGAAAAAAAATAATTAACAATAAAATAATTAGTTTTTCACATTCAATTAAGCATCGAAATGTGTCTCCTGGCGCAAAATTTTGCCCATAATTGTATCGTTTCCTTCCGCATTTCGCTTTCGTTTAAGTTTTTGTGCATTTTTACCAATTTTTGCAAAACAATTGCTTTACACCACTAATCTATTGTTAAACCAAGGAGTTTTAACTGCAAAACTGCATGACAATGCATTGAGTTTCTTTTGCATTTTGTTTCTGAACTAGGTATTTGAGGTTATTGAGTTTTTCATCATGCGAGAAATGATGCAAATTATGGATTTTTTATTAATTGAGCTTATTATTGTTACTTCCGAATGCAATTTATAATTTTTAGCGTTATGCTCCCGCAAAACTTTCGCCAAGTGACAATCAAAGGATTTGCGATTATATATTATAATGATGTAATTACATGCCATTACAGACTTTATGTAGTTTTTCTAACCAACTCACAATTTTCTAATAAACATTCCATTCAACTTGTAAAATAATTAACAATTTATTAATTTTTGCTTAATTAAGAGAGGCAGATAAAAAATGTAATTAGTACTTTACATAACAGACAAATATTTAAATAAAATGACAATCTCTCAAAATGATACAAATCAAAGTAAATACGGAACATTGCGCGGGTTTGAAAAGCTGTTGAGTTCATTGACTAACTACAAAGCAAAGTATTTCACTTGTTCAGCCAATTTTTTGTAGTTGCTTGTCTGCGATAGAAAATTAATTAAAAATCTTATAAAAAACTATAAATGAATTTTACTTTCATCGAAAATGAAAATGAAATGAAAAATGGAAATAAATTGATAAACTTTCTAATATTGTAAATTTATGCAATGATATTATTCTCTGAGGAATATTTTTATTATTCACACAATTATTACGTCGACGAGTTTATATTTTCTTGATTTGAATAATTCCGAGCAACCAACAAAGATTCAATTTTATTTTCAAGATCAATGGAAACTTTTTGAAAAAGATAAATGTTTTAAAATTTATGTTAGAAATAAAACTTAAATTGACAAACCGAAGAAAATTGTAAATACTGTGAAAAACTGATGGGTCAATACCCTTTTAATTGACGCACAACAATTTACACCATAACGCACATCTTTAAAGTTGAAAATATTGACATTTACACAAATTGCTAAACAACTTGAGTTTTTATTCGGTACGAGAATAGAAATATTGTTTAGTTTGGGAGTTTCCTCACAGACTTATGATATATATTTACATCTCATCCCAATCAATACAAAATGTAAAATATGTAGTCAAAATAGTTTACGTAATTAATATATTACCAATGAAGTGAACTAATGATATGTATACGCACTCTCAATCAAAATTTGTTAGACAGTACATAAAGGTTCATTAGCATCCCAAAACACGTTTTCTTTGGTGACGAAGATTGTTCCGATTAAATGAAAATGCGGTTAAGAAGAATTTACTTTTCTTTCAAATGAACTTAAATAATTTTTATTTTGAGGAAAAAACTTATTTTTGAATTTTAAATTATATTTTAAGGTCAAAAATTTATTTTTTATATCAATTATCAATTTTTTGTTTTATTATTAGTTTTATTTTAGGGACATAGTCTTTTAAGCATCAAAACAAAAACAAAAACATAAATTTACTTGAATTACAAAATTTATATCTGTCTAGTATAATTTTCTCTTTTCTTTCTAGATCACTGGATGATGTATTATATAAAAGCTCATAATCATAAATATAGAACTTTTAGGATTATCAATTCCCAAATAATTTCAATTGACAGTAACGAATATTAATAAAATCAGTGTATGGAAAAACTCATAGTTTTCGACTTATAGGTGTCGGTTGGTGTTTACCATCGTCGTCAGTAGTGACTAGTGAGGCAAATTTATGAATTAACAGTGTTTAAAGTTTGTCCTTGCTCAAATTTGTTTTTTGAAGCTGGTCCTTGCTTATGTTGGTTTTTTACCCAGTTGCAAATCCATAGTGGATAATTTCTTGTTTAAATTTCTTGTTTCTTAAAGGTCTGAAAAAAACGTCTTAAAACTGAAAGAAGCCTGTACACTCCAATTGCAGGTTCAAGTACTTGGGTCTTATGATGATTTATTTCAAAAAATGATGAAATATGAATTATTTGTATACAAAATATCGATCTACTGAAAAAGTTTTAGATGAAATCAATATAGATTGAATGATACAATACTCGTTCAAAAAACACCTTCTTTTGTACTATAACAATGTGTAAAGTAAATGATAAATTGATCAACTTGACTTTCGTAATGGATAAGTACTTGAATGTACCAATTGTTAATCTGTATACAGCAGAAAATTATCGTGCGAATTTCATTGAAAGATCAATATGAAGCTTATTGGTTTTTTAACCCGAAATTATCTCTTTAATGTATTATATTGTACAATATATAAAAGACGAGCATATTCAGAGACAACAAATTAATTTAATTGTTCAAGGATGTTGAAACATTGACTGAATCGCAGCTTCAGTTCAACTTTCATCGCTCGCCACTTGTACACCCTTATTGCGCTTGTTATAGACACTTGGCAAAACCACTCATATTATTATGTACTTTACATTCTCCAAGATATAACTTCTTCTTCAGCCGTTCAACGTCTTTTTTCAATATCAATATAATTCGCGAAAGGTTGAACAATTTCATGAATTAAAGTAAAATGTGATGACCTTTAATAGGTAATTGGGACATTGAATTGTTTTTGTGTCAGGGTCATACTTATGATGTGTATTGCTAATTTTAACAATGGTTGTATTAGTGGTGAATTCTTTTTCGCTCCTGCTTACCAAAAAACTTAAATATGCCTAACATTGTGAGAGAGTTTTATTTTCAAGATCAACATTTTTCCTTGCTATATATTGAGGTTGCCTAAAATATCCTATAATCAGTAGATTGCTGGAACGTTGATGGATCTTACATATTTAATTTCTTTAATTCAATGATTGATATTATTTTTAAAATCAGTTGTTGTCGTGAACAATTTTTGCGATGCTAAAACGTTTACAATTTTTCAAGGCAACTTTTGTTTGTCTTTTTATAGTTATTTTTGACATATTGTAAATTAAACGCGTCTCGACTTCGATTTCCGAGTTTCCTGAATAGGCACGAATATTGATTTGCTATACTATTACTTCAAAAATATTTTGTTTGTTCAATTCAGATTTATTACATTTATTCAGACATTCACAGAAAATAATTTCAACTACAATATGAATTTTACTTTAAATTTGATAACATATTTTAACTTCCTTATGCAGTCAATTTTCATAATTAATCGCGTTTTGATCAGTGTGTCTGGCATAGTGTTTGAAAAGTAGAAGATCAGTTCAGCATTGCAACGAATGAAGTGAGCATTAACACGATTTTTGTTTCAATAGCAGGCCAGGGTTAGCTTTTACGTTTTACAGGCACACAACCAAGCACATATTGCCGCGTGCACGCAGACCAATAAATTTGCACCAGACGCCGCTTAGTGAAAACCGCCATACGTACAAACAAAAAATTAATAAATTGTTGAATCTTTTTTGAGTTAACCAGGCAGAGAGAGATAATCATAGCCAACATATCATACTACAAAGTAACAAACACTTAAACAATAAGCAAATTAAAATAATGTTATTCTCTGCTTTACGTTTATTTCGGCGCTGTTGCCTGAGTGTTTGCGAGAATTTCATTGAGTTAACCTAGGACCCACATTATGTTTCAAAAGTCAACGCACAACCGTATAGGGTGGCTCACTCACTAATTGTTAATTATTTATTCTTCATGTACAATTTTAATTGAATTTAATCGAGTAAATTCTCGTTCGTTGTTCGACAAATAGAAACTGGCATGATTGATTGACAAATGCATTTCTTTGCAAAACAATTGATTAAATTCTCTTTTCTTGAACTTTACTTAACCTTTGGCTGATTACTGTTGGCAGAGTTTCCAGTATTCGCATTAATAAAGGTTCATCAATTTGCCGAGCAATACAATGACTCTTTATCACTCACACAATTCTTGGGTTAATACAAAATGCGACGTCAAGAATCCTTCATTTTTATCATATCAGCCAAAGGCATAAACTTGTGAAGATTTTATATATTTTTATTAAAATATGTATTTTTCAATGACACTGAATAATAAAAAATTGCTCGTGTACGCCGAGTCTTGGCCATTATTCCATTATTGAGTTGTGAATTTCAAGTTTTTAGACGGAAAAATTATTCGCCAAATATTTGGTGACCTTAACTCGTTGACGAATAAAAAAAATCGTTTTAATATTCGACAAGACTTATAAAGCATCTAAATCCTAAGCAGGTAACCTTCGGCACGCCTCTTTGAATTCAGCTTCAGATTTGAGAGCCAGTCAAGATCATGAAAGACATAAAAGAGTTGGATTTCCATTTGCGAGCGAAAGTTTTCCGCATTTTTATACTTCGATAAAATTCACACTCATTTGCATAACTTGCTTGCTTAAGTAGTGGTGACCAAATTTGAGGCAAACTGAAAATATTATATCATTTAAAACTTAAATGTCCACTATTTACATTCAATCATATTAATATTTTCATTGTCAAAAATATCAGTAATTAAATTGTCAATGCCAGAGCATAGCAAATGTCTGGAAGCACATGATAAAATAAAGCAATAGCTGTTTGCACAGTTTATAAATTACAATATTTCTTAATTAATGTATCATTTTCACTCTTTTTTTAATGAAAACAAAATTTCCAAAATTTCATTAAATTTTTCGGCAAAAGAAGAAAAGTTTTCTCTCAATGCGTAAACGCATGATTTTTTTGCGATCATGAATTTTGTGTGAATGGAACAATAAAGTGTTTGAATCACCCAAAAAGTTTATTCATTCGAAAAGTGGGTCATGGCTAACAATTTTAGCGCATCATTGTTTGTAATCGCCCTTTTATATAACCAGCCAAAATTCTCTAATGAAATTTGAGAGAAATTTTTATTGAAACTGAGGGAAATAAATGATTTTAGAAAATATTTAAATTGAATAGATTTTTTGCAAAAATGTTCCCAATATTTTGTATATGATAAGAAATTTTAAAAGAATATTTTTTTATGAATTCAACTTAATAAATATATTATTAGGCTATATTTAAATCAAAAGTTTATATATAAAACTGAAATATTTTTTAAAAAGCTAATTGTAAATTCGTAATAGATTAAAAATATTTTTCAAATACTTCCTACTCAAACATTTTTCATTCCACATTTTTATTCACCGGGTTGGTTGGTTTATAGTATTGTAGAACATCATAGCATGACCCACTTTTGTGAAACATTTGAAAATCTGTACCAAATATAAAATCAAATTTTTCTTAATTTTATATTTTTGTTTATGTTTAATTTATTATCCTTATATATCAGATAATTATTATCAATCATATTATGTTGTATAAATTTGAACAATATCTGACTCATTCTTTGGCTAACTTTAAATTTAGTGAGTGTATTCAAGGAAAAAATGTATTCAATCGTAATTGGTTCTCAAAAACGAGAATATTATTGATATTTAATCTTCCTTTTTGCATAGTCTATATCATCATAGGTTGTACTTCACAAAACGGAAAAAATGAGATATTAAATGGTTTTTATCGTCCTTTTCAAAAACTTTTAGCAGTTCTTGTCAACCTTGAAAAAGTATCAAATCTATCTCGTGGAAGAAGTATGAGATTGATTTTTTTCATTAATATGGAATCACTAAATCAGTCTACAATAATTATTCAAATCAAAAATATCTATAATCATTTTAAAACAGATTAGAATAGTATGTTTATGACAAATTCTTTTTCGCAATATTGCGAAAGTTAGAAATATATTTTCTCTGATTCATACGGTCTTAGAAATGTATTGAGAAATGTGTAATCTTTATTATAAATGTAGTATATTCACTATCACATTTATAGAGTATTGTTCTTCCATGTATAGTATTAACCTTCATATTCGACAATAACAAAATAAACTAGCAAAACTGATGAATAATATTAAATGTTTTTCATTTTCACATCAAGTATATTATAATAAATACTACAAAATTTATCTAAGAACTTTTTGGCGTTTTTTGTATTTTCGTCTCTTCTGCGTGTTTGAGATACTCTAAATTATCTTTAAACTATAACCTATGTCCGCATCCTTGCCTCAATCACATATATTTAAGCAAACATAGAATCATATATTCCCAGGTGGAAATAAATGCCATTTACACTAAGACATACACTAGAGAAAAAACACTAGAACCTTCCCCGTAGAAACACTAAGCTTAGTGTGGTTTTAAAACACTAAGCGATTGTGTATGTTCTAGTGTATCCTAGTGTGGAATTTTAGAAAAATTAAAAAATATAAATTTTAATTCTACACTAGAATATTCTAGAAGTACATAAATTTCTAGTGTACTTTCTTTTTTGCATCTTTTTAAAATTTAGATTTGAACCGCTGCCGCACATTTGTGAGGCAGCGCGCAATCCACTCGGCTGTATTGCCAACTAGTTTTAGGTGACTTTTAACTTACTTAAGTGAACACCAAATATGTAATATTTGAAAATTATGTGTTATTAAAATCGCTCACATTTTTGGCAATAATTAATGAATATTAAACGAGTGATTGAAAAAACATTTTGGATATTCAAAACAATATTTTTCCGATAAATTAATAAAGGGTTAATACTAAAGTTTTTCATAAAAAATTTGAAAAATCGGCAGAAATAATATTTTTAAAAAAGATTTGAAAATCATCATTTTAAAATTATGTTTTAAAAAGATAGATTTTTAAGACAAATAATATTTCAAAATTAAAAAAAATTTTATAAGTTAAAAACATCGCAAATACACAAAATAAATACCAAAAATGCTTTCAACAGCAAATTCAAGAGTATTGAATCTGATATTTCGCCAAAAATTCGAAAATTTGAATTTTCAAGATATTAAATTTTCCACACTAGAAAACACTAGAATACACTAGAAGGAACACTAGAAATTGAAATGTTCCTTAGTGTATTCTAGTGTGGTCATACACTAGGATACACTAAAGAGCACACATTTTCCTAGAAGCTAGTGTGTCTCTTAGTGTATCCTAGTGTAATATTCTAGGAAAAAGTGTACTTTCTAATGTATTCTAGTGTACCTACATTAGGACTTGAACCAAATTTCCACCTGGGTTATATTAAAGAACAAAATAGTCTTCGTTGAAATCACCAATTCTATGATTGGTCATACTTCAAACTTTTTATACTTAAAATTTTTAAACAGATGAATAAATGCTCTTTATCAATTTTATTATTAATCGATAAGTTAAACATGGTTAAACGTTCTCGCTTTCGGCAAACTTCAGTATAGAAATATTTTTGAGGTATATTTTAAAGTGATAACGATATTTCAGTGATTAATTACATTTAGTTACCTAATTAGTTTATTACCAAATTATACAACCGCAACAAATATTTTTTTAAATGTATATAGGATGAAACCAATATTTTCTTCTGCAATCAATTCAAAATTATGTTAATTCCTTCAAATAATAATTGAAATTGCCAAATTTTTTTCAGCTTAATTTCAAACACATAAAAGTCTATCAAGTATTTTTGCTTTTTATTCAAATATATGTTAGAAATAACGTGTTCTTATTTCTAGTCCAAGATGCAGAATTTTACATTATCCCAGATCAGTTTTTTCCTTGGTATGCATAATAAACGGTTTTTCGTTCAAGATGTATTGTAGAAATTTTGCAACACAATATAAAGAAGAATTCAAATAGCATGTTAATGTTATTATATTTCTAACATAAAGAATTTCAGTAAACTTGCATTAGATAAAATTTTCAGTAGAAAGAAGAAACATAATAGCAAAGCACTGAGCAAAGTTCACGGTTTTAGAATTTATGCTTCAAAAGTAGCTTATTTTAAACAAATAAAGAATGGAATATGAAAATGTTATTGTAATTCTAGGCAGATTGCATGAACAAAATTATTGAAAAAATTAATTTAGTAAATACTACAACATAGCACAAAAAACGTCTAATTCTACTCTTGATTCCTTTTTAAATTACTTTTTTATGTGCTTTTCAGTTTACGGCAATCAAAAACAAAATCTAATTTAGATTTCAGCGTGATGATTTATGTACATAAATTACAAATCTCTAAAATACAATCAACATGTTCCTTGCAGTTTTCTATGATACACGATTTTGTCCATCTGCCAGAAGAAAACTGCAATTCAACTGCAAGTTGAATGCAGTTTTGCAATTGCAACGAAAATCAAAAGTTCATTAAACGTGAAATAATGAAATAAAAAACAGCAAAAACGAATTTTCTTCTTTACTTTCTTTTAAATCGCTTTTATTACATGCACTTACACTAAAGCATAATTTCGGTCATTGCACCAATTTCTAATTATTTTACATTTTATATATATAAATATATATTTTCAACTTTTACTTTCTTTTCTCTTTTTCGTTTCTTGTAAGCAGATTTATTGTACATAAATCTGAAATATTTATTTTCTATTTTAGAAGTAACCCCAGCCAATATAATATCTGTGTGCTAAAGCATTCAAAATTATCCCATACTTCAGAATGCGTAGATACTTATGCTCAAATAAAATTGTCACACTAAAATGTTAGAAATATATTTATTACAATGTGGTTTAATTTCGATCTAAATCTTTTGCAAAAAAAAAACTAATAATAAAAATAATTCCTCAAGAATAATTGCTGCGAAATTGGGTGACCTAATTCGTTAACTCGCAGTTACGAATTATTTGCAAAACTATACAAAAATAGATTCTTGAAAAGAGATTCTTTAGGCTCAGTATTTTGACTGGAGCGATTTTTATGTAATGAAAAATTTATGATCGAGACTATTGGATTTATTTTGACTGTTTATTATTTATAGATTGAAAATTAAAAATATTTTCATAATATTAAATTCACAATATTTAACGTGGTGTTGAGTAGTTTTTTCTTCATTACTTAATAAACTTAAAACCAAGTAAAATTTTTGTATCGCAAAACATTCTACTTTAATGTCTATAGAACTCGTATTACAAATAGATTTTTCACTTGCTAAACCATTTTCTTTGTTTTCCATTAAGTTCTGTGTGAAATATTTTGTTCTCTATTGTGGCTGGATCATAATGTAGCGTTTAAACACTATTTGAAAATTATCTCAGGAATAAGATGTCTCGTGGATTGCAAATTGTTTATTTTTGAATTAGAAGTTAACAATAAGTACTAAGTATATTTTGTAAAGAGTCTATTAAATAGTATTAAAATCGATCATTAGAATCGGTCATCTCTGGTCATAATTTTTATCCACAACAGCCGAATAAGATATGCGGAAAAACACTGCTACAAAGTGCCTCGTTATTACATACAAATAATACTACCAAGGAGAACAATAGTACAAAACTATCGAATTTAACTCAAAATATATATTTTTGTTTTCCATTTTTCAATATTATTAAAAAGCTAAATTTGGAAAGATGAATAGCAAATTATTTAAAGTACTTTGTAAGATTTATAAATTTTGCTCAAATGAAATCGAAATTAAATCAAAGGAGAAAATTTTTAATTGCTGATTTATTAGCGATTTGTTTTTAATTTTATATGAGAAATTAAATTTTGTGGTATTTTTTTATTACAATTTCAGTTAACAATCAAATATAAGTCAAAAATTAATTTTCTGGAGTATTTAAATAATAACAGCCTGCCCTGAAAAGCATCTATTATTACTTCCGTGCTATAGTGTCTCAAATTCATGAATATAACATGAATAAATTGCGAACTATACTACCAATTTTAACAACCTCAAATGTTAAACCCGCATGTAGGCTCTCTGATATGTTTTTTTTTAAATATCAAAGATTCTTCTTTCTGTGATAATAAGTTGTGTACTTCAAATAAATTTTAAAAAAGCCTTTTTTATTCACAGAATTTATAAAAAAAAATTGATTAAAAATTTTAATTCTATTATTATTCATTGAAGTAGAAATAACTAAATAAGAATTTTTATGTAAATATTTTAAAAACATTTAAACGAATTCAATAATTAGGAAGTAATTATAAATTCCGTATAATATATTCAAACCATTTTCAAGCACGAAACTTTAAATATGAATACATATTAATTTGAATCTACACACATTGCATATTCTTGTAGTTTATGCGTAGTTAAAATTAGATTATGAATTAAAATCTTAGGAATGTCTTTGAAATTTGACAAGAAATCTTAAATTTTCAATCAATAAAAATGTCGATACACCGAGAACATTCATAGAACTGAGATAAATTTCAGTTTCGTTACATTTGGATTGATTAAATGGTCCAGTCAGCTTTCATAAACAATAATTAGCTAATTAGCACTGAAATTAAATTTGGCAGTCTTAAATATCAAAATTTCTCTGCGTATTTTTTTGAATTTTCCTTTTGTACAAGCAAGTTAATTTGAGGGTAGGGTCGGGCTAGGGTCTATTCATTTAATACGTAACGCTCTAGTAGAAGGGTGGGTGGGCGGCGCTTGGTGTCTTGAATTTGTTACGAAGTATTAATATATTAAAATTTGTTAAAGAGCGTTACAAGGAGGGAGTGCTGTTACGTATTTTATGGATAGCCCCCTACTAAGCAGTATTTGAATCTTTTATTTTTTTTTGTTATCAATTTTCCATACATGTAATAAAAAAGATTAACATATTATTTCGACCAATTATTTTCATTTTTTAAAAGTCAGCTATCAAATAATTTTAATTTTTTAAAGTTAACCAAAATTAATTAAGGTTTATATCGAGGCAATCAGCCATTTCTTCAGTATTTGCAAGTATAATGTTCACTTCTTGTTTTAAATAAAAATCTTGATTAAAACAGTATTTAAAATTTTCTTATCAATCAATTTCAATCTCTCGAGAGAACTACAGCGATGAAAACATTTAGATAAAGTAACAAATTAAAACAATTGTTAATATGATAATGGTATGAAATTAAAAGGCTCATTCCAATTCATTGCAATTATAAAAGCAATGAATTTTTGGTTTGAGAAGAAAGGTGAATTGTAAAAATGCTGTGTATTAAGTATTAACAAACTTTGTTGGCTAATGAACTTGAAATTAATTAATTTATACATTTCAATGAACGCCAATAAAAATATATCTTATAATAAATTGTGGCTCGAAGTGATTTTTCTGCAAGTTGCACAAAATGTAACATCTGAGAACATGGTTTGATTATTATTCATATACATTTGTCATGATCAACAATTTTTATTTAAAAATATTTAAAAAAGTATGACAAGTACTGTTCTAAATACCAAAAAAAATTGCAAATGCTGCAACAAAATCATCACAACATTCAAATTAATTTATTAAACAATAACTATCAACATCACCTAATTTCACAATCTTTTTCAGAACTATAAGTAACAAACGATTACAATATATATAATACACTTGAAATACATATTTTTGTCGACGTTGTCTTATAAATTTTATTTTTTAATTAATAAGCAATTTTTTGTGTACGATTTTTTCTTCATTAATATATAAAACACAAAAACGCTCAAAAAGAGGTCATCATATGGAATATATTTAATTTCGGATTTCCAATTCACACAAATTAATTAATTGTATATTTTGTATATTTTGATTGTAAAATACATTGAAATTACCCTAGATTTTTAGGTTTTATTCTGTTTTTTAATAGTCCACAATTCCACATTTTGCTTGGAAAAATTTCGCTTTTTTCTCAAAGCTGTTTATTTGATTTATATGAAGCAAAAACGCCAAAACATTGTAATTAAAATCTCTTTTTTAGAGCATAATAATTTTATGTTAAGCACCACGTGTTGAAGCAGCTACTTTTCTCGTTAAGCTTCTCAAAATAGTTGAAGTTAAAAAGTTTCATTTTCCTTTTGCATGCTTTGTTCTCCCAAAGTGGTTTAATCTTTGAGAATTCAATGAAAAATCGTGAGAAATTTCTATTTAAAAATTAATTATTTACATTTTACATGCTTTTTTATTCACTCGGATATTCCCTTTCCTATTTGTAAATTGTTCCTGAGAAAATTGTGTACGTTTCATACGTTTTGTAGGTAAAATTACTGTGCATTTGTTAATCGCAGTATTAATATGCACGTGATAATTGATCATGAATAATACAAAGGTTACAGTCAGTTTAGTATTTTATCAGAAAAGTACAGAATCTTTGTTATGTGTATTGTTAGGTTGATGACACAGAAATTAAAATAAGTAAAGTTAAGCATTGTAGACACAACCCGTCATTCGAATATATTTTATTATAATTTTGTCATTTTAATTTGTTTCCATAAAAATAAAAAAAAGCGACAGTAAAGACCTCGCAAGTTCAATCAAACTACACATGATTAACCATTACTCAAAAACTATGATTTACGTTCGATTTGTTAAGTAATCAAAACTGAGTAAATTTCACAATTTTCATTTAATTATACTATACTCGCCATATACTCAACAGAAGGCTAACAGTCATATGCAAAACAAAATACTTCAAGTTCATGCGAAATTTCAAATAAATGATTATCATATTAAAATGTACTTTAAGGATGAAACTGATGAAAACTGATTGCATTTTAATTAATTTAATAAGTTATAAATTATGTTGCTTTGCATATTTTATTAAGAAAAGTTCACCAATAGTGAAATAAATTTTCAGGGTCAATTTACAATTTGCATGTACGAATTCACAACAACAAAAATCGCCAGTGACATTTCGTTTAGCAGTTTCAAGAGGCTATTTTTAGAGCTTGTAAGACTTTTTGCAATTCAAAGGAGCTGCCCAGAGCTGACGGTGCGTCATTATTCATACAAATCCCCAAATCACCAGTGAGCAATTCGACTGCATTGCTTTGCATAAATTAGTTGATCAATAGACACATAAATTGCCAGTTTTACTTACTGTAACGCTTTTTGTTTTATATATATTATTAATATCGCCTTGCGATTTTAATTTTTGAATGTAAAACAACAAGGATATTGATTGACCTTTATTTTAATAATAAATTTTTCGCATAGAGCTACAATACAAAGCTAGCTGCACAGCAACAGACAAACAAAACTAATCAAGACAGTCGAGCAAAACAAAACAAATTATGAATTTAGTCAAAAATGCGAGGAAGAGATATTTTTAGACGAAATGGCGAATCATGATTTTCGTTTATTTGACAATTGTAATAGTTTTATACAAAAATTAATTAAATTATAATTTTATTGGTAGATTCTGAGGTACAATTTAAATGTTTTATCAAAATATTGTTTTATCTTGCTTGAAAAAAAACTTTTAATCGTTTTTTTTAGTTCAGAAAATACGCTGTGTCCCTCCGTACAAAATTATTCTCAACCAAAACTTTTGGTAGTAAATCATTAACATTAAAATATAGTTTACTCATGAAACTTTTGAAACTTTCTGGAGCTTGTTAATTATTAGATGGTGAATTAATCTTTTTTAAGCAAATTTTTAGAATTATCCGGATCACGCTGAAAAAGCTTGGAGACCAATTATGTTTGAGATTTTTTTTTTTCGAGTAGTGTTAAAGATTGTTTGTCATAAGATACAGCTTTTTATATGATTCTTTGGCTCACTAACCCATGATTTTATTTAGGGTTTTATTTTGGATTTTGAAAACTTCAGATGAGAGATAAATTGTCAAAAAACTGACATTGAGAGTTACATCAAAATTTTGTAAATTAATTAGTGTTCTGAATATCATCATTTATAGGATGAATTGCGTAAAAATCGTAAACTAAATAATTTCTTAAATCAACAAGGAAAAACCTTTCAACTATGTACTCATACATTTATGATAAAAATCGTTGCCTTCGATTAGCAATCATGATTTAACTTTTATTGTATTTTATCGCAAGAAATCAGTGTGAAATAAAATCATTTAGTGATTATTTTACCAATGGAAGTTTTCATTGAAAAATTCTAATCGCTAATGCGATTCAATGAAAAACTTATTGTTTTTTGTTTTGGTTTATTTCAATGTTGGAATTATAAAATCAAATTCAATCCCAATGTTAGGTACACAAAATTCTGAATTGTGGACTGGATGACATTCATGAAAAATATGAAGTTCGAACCAACCCGTATTACAACATACAAAAATTTGTAAAAAAAATTGTACATTTTAATTTATGTGTTTGGATCCTGAATATTATGCCATCATTTATAGGATGATTTGCCTAGTGTTAAATTCCAAACGTAAACTAAATATTTGAAAATTCAAATTTTCAATCAACGAAAATAATTAAAATATTGCTTAATTTGCCTTCTAAGATTTTTCAAAAACCATTTAATGATTTTTTTACGTATGAAATTTTTTTAATTTTGAAATATTATTTGTTTTTTCTTCAGCCGTTTCGACATAATTTTAAAATGATAGGGGCACCTTCCAATCTTTTTGTTGTTTTCAAAAATGATATACTTATTTTGAAAATTTGGGATTCTAAGAAAACTAAAAATTTGTCCAAACCCACCAGGTTTATTAATTTATCGGAAAAAACCATTGTTTTGAATATTTTCCCAAAATGTTTTTTTCGATTTTTTCAATTTTAAAGAATTATTGCCAAAAATCATTTTAATAAATAAATAACTTTTGCAAAAATGATTTTCATGTTTGATTTATATGGTTTTTAAAAAATCAATACAGCTGTTGTGAAATAAAATCAAAAAGATGCAGTGAAATACACTTATTTTACCATTCTGGTGTAGAATTAAAATTTTTTTTTATTTTTTTAAAAATTCCCCAACACACTAGGATTCACTAGAACATTACGTTTATAAATATTTTAAAACCAAAACTTGCTCTTTATAATGGGGAAGGTTCTTGAAAAATTTTTCGATTCAATGAAAAACTATAGTTCGTATCAAGTTGTCTTGTTTATCAGTGACTCAATTGACAACTAGCAATTTATTTTCATGATTGATTTGGTCAAATAGTTACCAAATAGTTGCATACAACTGGAAGTAAATTTGACCAAGGAAATGATACAAATCACTTGGCAAAATTGAATTATTTGCACTGCTCTCATGTGCATTTCATTTAATCCCTTGAAACTGCACAACTTGATTTTTTCTCAAAGTTGATTGCGTAATTGTATTTATTTTAGATGAACATGAAATGTTTGAAGAAAATTGCGTAAGGCTATATCATTATTACTATCTGTCAAATAATTTGTAAAGAAATGAGCTGGAGCTTGAGTTTGTTGACTTACCGTTAAATTTTATGCAATTATCCTTATTTGTATTCCAATTTCCGGAGTAATCCAAAGCTTTTTGATTGTTTACAACATTCACTACTGATATAATTTTTGTTGCATATAACTTATATATATCACAAATTCACTGTTTTCTTGTTTTTAATTATTGTTGTCACTTATTAATAATTAATTAATTTTTTTGTTTAATATATTTTTGGCTATGTCATGTATATTTATCTGTTAATCTCTTTATATCCAACGCACTAGCACTTGCTATTTAACTTTTTAGTTTGCTCGATCATGCAAATTTTGATTTATCCTTTTTTATTCACAAAATATTCCCGAAACATTTTTTTTTAAACACAGTTCAATATAATGAACACAATCCACTACAGTTCTTTGTTATCTGTTTGTTGTTTTTCTTCTTGTCTTGTTATTTTGAGTAAATTTTAACTTTTAGTTATTTTTATTTTTTAATTGTCACATATTCCATGATCAACTTTTTGCACATATTCCTGAGCGAACCCCGCGAAAACCCGCCGAAATTCACCATTGACAAATATGTTTGTTCCACTGCCAATTGATGAAAGTTTAATTTGAATTCACGTGTTGAACCCGAACCGATAATTTTCACGCAAAACTTTCAAAGAAATAAAAAAGTTTTTTGGAAAAAAGTATAACAAAAATAAAAGAAACCGAAAACAACTAAATTCAACGTACACCGAACGCGCTTAAACGAAAGTCAAACAATGACTAAATAAAAAAACTTGAAAAATAAAATATATCTGACTCAAAAGAGAACTTTCAGAGCTGTTTCTCTCAACCAAAATACGAAGCCAATGTAGTAAATTGGTATTGGGAACTAGCGAGCGAATATATCAGCTCTGTCTCAGCAATAAAAAATACGTGTACACATTCTGAGAGCTCTTATCGCAATTAAGGAAGGTCAGTTCATTCGTTATTACAAGTAGTTTTCTTTTGCAAAACCGGAGATTTACAATTGAACAACTCTAATCAACAAATTTATTTTAAAACATTTTGTACTGAAGATTTTTCTTGATATTATAGAATTTCTCAAACTTTAAATCTTAAACTTAAATCTAAACTTTTTCGGACCATATCTCTTTAAATGATAAATAATTTGAATTTTAAAGAAAAGAGAATCTTCAAGGCAATTTATTTTGCGGGTATATCTCTCTCTTAAAACTTTGCTATAACAATAAAGATGTGTGTGAGACTATTTCCGAGCTTTTCTCGTCAATATTTAGTTTCCAGCCATCACTTTATTACGTTAAAAGTTGTAGAAATGGCTAATTGTGGAAGGAAAGCAAATCATTTACTTTGTTATCATGTTTACTTCTTCTGTAATTTTATGGCAATGTTGTGATGTAAGATCGAATAACTTTATTATAAGATATTTGAGTAGCTAAATTATATTATCTCATAGATGATCTTGAAACGAGCTGCTTTTTCTGCATTTTTTTTTTGCTTCATAAAACTTACATACATTTTGAAATATTTTCAAGACTTAAATTTGAAGTGTTGACAATAATTTTAGGGTGATAAATATTTATTTTAAATTAGTAAGCAAGGAATAGTTTTGAGTTATATGTGTTTTTTTTTAATTATTCAAAAACTATTAAACCTATTATCATAAAACCCTAATTATTATTTATATTGAAAATCAACAAAATTGTTGAAAACTATTGAATCACAATAAAATATTTGATGCAATAGAAATTTATTAGAGTACATTAAACTGTAAAATACTGAAAAAGTCGGCAAAAAGTCGAAGAACTCGAGTTGTTTTGAAAAGAAAAGTTAGTTTTGTTGTATTTTCAATTGCATTTTAAAATGAAAGTAAAAAAAATACTTGTATACAGGGAAAGCATGTTTCATCGTGTTGTTTTGCTGTTGTTGTAAAACAACCATATAATTTTCTATTTATGAAGAGAAAAATTATTAATTCAATATCAAAAGCATAACATTAATTCACCATCACAGAAAAAATATGCACTCCAAAACGTATAAAATAGATTCGTGTTTGCTGGAATATTGCTGAATATTGCTGAAATTGTATTAGAAAAATGGTAAGAAAAATAACAAGACGGAAAGCACACGATAAAAATGCAAAGATGTTGAACTTAAACTTTAGGAACAATGTATAATGAGAAAAATCGGATTTTTATGTTGTTTAGATTGGATAGAAGTTGAAACAATTTACAAAGGAAAAACATTTGTTGAATTTGTTACATTTGATAAAATATTTATTGATAGTTTTTGTACAAAAGCTTAGAGCTGCTCGAAGTTTACAGCTTCTCTTTTTTAGATCAGAAAAAGAACTTTACTACTTCAAGGATCTATTAACATAATTGCCTTACATTATTTTGATTAATTCACGCTTTTGTAAAACAAACTATTAAAAATTGTCTTGTATTTTCCTAAAAGCTTTGGCTTTTGAAAATACTCAACTTACTTATAATTATTAATGAATAGAGGAATAACATAAGAAATCTAATTGTGATTCAAATATGCTTAACAGCTCGGTGAGACTTTGCAGTGAATATATTTACGCACTAAGTATTGAACTTGTTTGCAATTTTTTGTAAAACATCAATGTCTTAATTTACAATTTTATGCTAAACAAATTTAAAGTTTTTTGTACTCAAATTCTTGTTATTGAATAACAATTATAGTTATAATGAAAAATCTGCAAACGTTAATTTTAAGTTTTGACCCTCAATATAAAGTAAACGTGGTGGAGCAACTGAGAGTTATTAGGTTTTAAAGAGTTTATTGGCAAATTTGGTAAAATATTTACCTACACATCTGAGTTTATGTCATAAACAAATACTTGGTTTACGCTTTTCGGATTATAAACGGGCAAAAGGCCAAAATCATTTCAAGGTAATTTTTGCAAAATGATTATTATTTAATACTTTTTAAAAGGTGTAAAATAAAGCAATAAATACTGAGTTTGCAAATCTTTATCCTTTTCTTTTAAATCTCCTTCTCCTTTGCATTTCTTCCAACCAAAAACAAAATTGTAAAACAAAAACTATCTCTGGTACAGTTTCAACCAGAACTTTTAGCTTTTAAAAATATTGCCATTCAATAACAAGATAATATTTATGAAACTTTGAAATCACTGTAGTGACTGCATTGATTTCAAAGGATATTTATTTATTTATTATATTATATTTACGGCCTTACAACTCATTAAAGGTTTTTAAAAGACTTATCCTTTCAACAATAAATCCTCAACTCCAACAAATTGGTCTTTAAAACAGTTAATATAGTTGATTTCATGGGATATCTACAAACTTCTAAAACAGAAATTACAATCCATTTATTATATTTTATTATTATTATGCTAGTAATTGCTTTAGGACCTGACGATGTCAAATATGAAATAACCATACAATTTTGTATGGAAGTAATATTTAATGTGCAGGTAGAATTTTATTATGTTTTGGATAGAAAAGAATGGTTTAAGTCAATTAGTGTCCCCGAAATATTTTGCGATGTTACCTCTTAAACGTGTCATGTTTTCAAACTTCAACTGAAAAAATCGGATTTTCATCTAAAATTTCCATCAAACAAACACCGAAAAAAAACATCTAGTTAAACATGAAATTTAAAATTCCACTATAATTTTGGCAAAGCTTGTGATTCAACCATTTCGTGGGCCTCCAGAATCTCAAGATCAGTGACGTTTTAAATTAATATATTAAAATCTCCGTCATTTTTACCTGTTTGCTCTTGATTTTGGCGTTTTTGCGTTGCTTTTTCGTTCACTGAATTCAACCTTCACAAAATAGTAGAACTGCTTATTTAACATTAACAATCATCATCGCAGCACCAAAACGAAAAACCAGCATAAAAGCCTTGAACGAGTCGTTAATGTTAAATTCTGTGGATTTTTTATATTTCGGCTTGGTTTTGGTGCGTTCCAAACTGAAATGCTTAAAGCCCGAATACAGAAAAACTACACCAATGATCTTGAAAAGCACTTTTTCGTGAAAAAATAAGTTAATAAATTATTTAGCTGTTTTTGGGGGATAATTTAGCATTGACCAAGACCACATCTGAATGCTATCGAATTCAATGGAATAAAATTCATATGCCAAGTTCATTACAGCGCATAATAGTTCAATGGTATTTGCAGGACGTGAGTACGGTTTGCATTTCAACTTTTACGCACATTTTTTAGGTGTTAAATTATTTTTTAATGTAGTTTTTTGTTAAAATATTATTAAGAAATATCATAAATATATTACTTCACTAAATAAATTTTAAGTTTCGATGATATATAGCAATTTGATAAAGTTACAGTGTCTTCAGCAAAAATGTTTGAGATGATTAACATATCAAATAAAAATAAATCACAAAAAGTTAGTAGGATCTAGTGGCTCAAGACCACATTTAAACTCTTAATTCGTCGATAAAACTTATAAATCTTACTTTAGACAATGAATTTACGGTATCATCTCTCACTTCCGGTTTAACCCGGCTAAAAATAGATGTTCAGTGTCACTAAATTAATTTTTCGGGTGTTAACTTGAGTTAAATACTATATAGTAATGCAATACCAATTGGTCTGTCCAAGATAGCTGTTTTAAACGAAAATGTAGCTTTGGTGTCACTATAAAAACATTTGAAAAGAGAATCTTAGCCAAAGAGAGTCACATCATAAGTATTAAACAAAAGTACAAAAAAAATATAAAATCATCGATGATCAATTACTGAGTTAAAATTAAGATTTACGATAAAAATTCGGTTTTCATAAATTCAATTTTTCCAAACTGACCAATAGAATAGCATAAATCACCTATCCAATAGACTTTCTTTGGAAATAGAATCGCGAATTTTCCCTGAAGAATTAAATATAGAATATTTTTACTTGTGTTCTCTTCGTGTGCATAAATACATAAATAATAAGAAAGATGTTTTTTGTATTACATAATCATTTTAATGTTTATTATTGCATATTCTCGAGATTCTTCTCAGCTTTTTCAAGACTTTGAAAATTCTTTAACATCGCATATTGTGATAGATATCGTTATATACACTTCTGTTGTACTTATGTGCCTGATATAATTCATAATTTGATATGTGTGCATAACGATTTTATTGGAAAAGTTTGCTAGAAAAATACATAACAGTGATTTGCTATTCGATTTGCACTATGTAAAGGAAAAATTCATTAAAAAATACTTTGAACGAAATGGTATTAAAAGCATGTTGGTTGTTGTTATTATTTAGAGTACATGCTGCACACAATGCAATTGAAAATGCATGTCTGCTTTAGTATGCGTTTTGAGGACGTTGAACTGTGTAAAAATGGTCATTGAATTGGACGAAAAAAAAGTAATGCATCTCTTCATTTCTTCCCATTCGTCTTTTTACAGTGCTTTTAATTTATAATTATTTTCTTTTTGTGCATGTATGTGCAAACTGCATCTAAAGTATATGTTTTTGCTGAGATTTTCAGTTTATTTTGCTTGTAAAATTTTGGTGGACTCGAAGTTTATTGCGTTCTGGACTGGATTATTAATCATGAACATCTTTTAATATTGCCAAAAAGGTACAAGTCAAAAATGCCTCTTTAATTATTATGCTTACAAAACTGGTTCCTAAAGATCCCGTGGAAAGCTTTAAAATTTGAGAAAAATACATGGTCGCCTATATGATTTTGTTCTTTATTCCTACATGCAGTAAACATAACAGGCAACATATACAATTCATTGAACTCAAGACTTATTATATAATCACTTTTGATGTTTATACTGCAAACATGTGGTGTATTTGCGATAGTAATCAACTTAAAGAACGTATAGAATACGACTTATTTTGTGCATTTCCTTGCCAGCCCATATAGCTTAGCATGTTGGCTTTGCAGAATCAACCTGGGGAAAACAATGCAACAACAATATGCTTGCTTAAAAATGCTTTTGACAGTAATGAGATTAAAATTATTTCTGGGCTCAAATCGACTGAAAGGAAGACCTCCACGAAATTATATACTGCAGTACAAAATTAACAACTCTTTTGTTGAAATATTTGCATTCTAAGTTGCGATGACTTATATTTCGTTGTTTCATTCGATGATTTATAAAATGATTTATTGCACTGATCTACAAGATTTTATCATACTTTTCTTCTATTCCTATTTTGTATGCATATATCTTTCAACTTTGGTTATGCTCACAAATATCATAAAGTTCACGAAAGGCTTCATAGAAAACACAGCTTAGAGTTTTAAGAATTGAAAAATTAAAATGATATATTGTATTATGCTCAAACCTTTACCATATTTCTGACTGGTTTAGAGCAAAAACTTTTGAAAACCTCATAAATATTTTATTGTGCTCAAATAACATATTTATTTATGGTTTTACCACTGATAAGATCACATCAAAAAAAATTCTTGGTTTCACAGCAATCATTGCAGCTCTGAAACATTCATGTTTGAACTATTACAGTAAATGCAACCCATTTAATAAATTTTATAAAATATCGATATTAAAATTGTTATCAAAAGAATAATCGCAGCAAAAAAAATCAATTCAAATATTTTTTTCGTGCTCGCAACATTCAGAAAAAGTTTGAAATTGCTAAAATAAACGAAAAATAACCTATCCCAATAGAAATTATATTACGTTTCTTAGATTATATGTATATATGAATTTGAGCTTAACATATAGGTATGTAAATACACACGCTGTTGCTTTATATTTTCAAAAGAGAGTTTATTTCAGTGTTTATTTCGTCTTCTTATTCCACTTTTATGTTTAGTTTGTTATGTGCTGGTTCTGAATTTAATTTTAGGTTCTTTGCTAAACATCTTCTCGCATTCACGAGTGTAAAATTTATAATTTTTGGATTGTCTTGTGTCTGTTTTATTTTTAAATTGGATGCGACTATTTTTGTCGCTTCTAATACTTGTAGCACTGCTTTGTTACATTGTTGCTGATGTTTATAGTTTTAGCGCAAATTTCTCTAATCCTTATGGTTTAATGTTGTCTTGTTACATGTTTGAGGTAGTCATTCAATATTAATTAAGAATACGAATTTGTAACACTCACCGAACAAAGTAAGAAAAGAGGTTATTGTGGAATAAGAATGAATATTATATATATTACTTTGCTATCAATTAAGAGATTAAAAGGATCAACAACAATATAATTAAATGCTACATTTATCACTTATACTGAATGGGTTAACGTTTTTCGCAAAGCTAATTGTTCCATATTAGCAACAAGTATTAAAACTTCAAATACTTTTGAACAGGACAACATGGAATTGAGTAATATGTGTCGAAATTTTGAACGATAATATTAATTATTGAATGAAGCTACATTTACGTATACAGAAAATATTTATTCACAATATAGCCTTATCAATTGGTGAGCATGTTGTCGTTATCAACAAATTATTTCAAAAGCGTACTTGAATTATTTACAATTTTCATACTCATTTTGCTGCCTAAACAGTTGCCTAGTAAAACTCGTAAAAATCCGACTGGAAAATGTGCGGCAAAATGTTCTGATAATGAAAATCCGAATAGAGTTTCTAAGGTCAACTGAATATTGCTTACAATTTGTTTAAAATTTTTGAGGGATTTTTATGAAATATTTCATTATACACACATAAACTGTAAATATCTCAAGGAAGTTGATAAGGAGTTTTCACAACTTTTTAAGAATAACCCAGCAAATACCATAATTGTTAATAGATAAGTAAACTGATCACAAATATACAGTTTTCAACTATATATGGCGAATATTGTTGAAATTTTAAGTTTACAAGGACAAGCATACGAATCTAGAGAAATAAGACAACAACAAAAAACGAATAACTTTAAAATAATTTTTCAAGGTGTTTCAATTCAATTTGTTTGTTTCAAAATGTATGATCACTAAGCAGTGACGTTATCTCATTCTTCAGCTTTTAATTAATTGTTCTGTTGTTTCAAACTCGTTTCTTGACGAATTTAATTATTTTTTTATTCTACTGCTGTTTGAGCTTTCTAGGATTTATTTTAAAAGTTAGCTATGTGGAAAATTTAAATTATTTTCATACAGTGATCTAGTTCTGACTGGATTATTTTGTCATAGTCTTTATTGAAACTCAGATTTCCATAATAATTTTTAACGTTAACATAATTCTTTAATTAGTTTGAGCATGAATATTTATGTCATTCTCGCTGTTTGATATTAAGGGAAGTAAATTCTAAATAAATTTTCTGAGGTTTTAAGATTATTCACATTTTGAAATAATTTATTGGCTTTGTACATGTTTTGTTTTATCAAACAAAAATATTCAAAAATTGGAGAATATTTAAAAAAAAAGTTAAAATAACATTTGGGATAAACATTTGGGTTTAAATAAATAAATTCTAAATTGACCGTTTTAAGATGTATATTAAAATTGGAAAACAGTGACAAGTTATAATTGTTAAAATCAGACTTTATTGCCATTCTAAATTCGAGCAAAATTTTTGTATACCATAGAGTTTATGTCAATTCTTTCACAATCACGATTTTTGAACTCTCCTTTTTTTAACATACTCGACTGAAGTCTATAGGATAAAAAATTGCTGAAATTGTTGAGTTAAAACAAGTTTTTTTTTTCTACGAAGAAAGTGAATTATTGACTTTGACTTTTCTTTTAATTCTTATTTTTCTTTTCATCCTTTAAATTTTATTAAATTAATTCTATTTTCAACTCAATAGTATCTAATGTACAGTTAGTATATTCAAAATAGTTGATGGAAACGTTCATTAATTTTCTCACAAAAAGCTCTGCAAAATTGCAATAACCACAAACTAACAAAACTTTACAACTTTATTCGTAGTTCACTGAACTCGATTATTGAAAAGAAATTTTTATGAACAATTTTCCTCAATGAAAGATTTTCACAAACAGCAATATTTTCTTCGTTAACTTTTTGAGCAACTAACAAAACAACAATAGATTTTTATATGCTTTTGACCTTTCCAGTTTTCATATTTTATATTGCTAATATCTCATATAATATGCTATACAATGCATAGTATATCAAAACGAGAGAATTAATTGTACGCAATCAAATTTTTGGATGGAAAATGACAGTGAAAATAATGTTTAAAGATTATACAGATTATTTATTCAAAATAGCATGAGATAATTTTTCGACGTATCTATTTACATAAATAAATGCAGGTAACATTTGTTAGTAATAAAATCGTTAAATTTGAAAACACATGCATACTGCGCCGGTACGATTTACACACTGCAGACTGACGTTTATTAAAGCTGTGCAGCACAATAGTAAACAAATTAGTTTTTGTGTATATAACAATAACATCTAGAACCAATAATTTCGATAAGATGTCGTTCCCATTCTTCCCAACATTAACGCCACCAATTGCAAGCTCATTGTGGTTTGATGTGGTGTCGCAAGATGACGAAACTGAAATCAATCAAATTGAAATGGAGCACCAAAAAAATCTCAATATGATTCAAAATATAGCATCTGATCTGCTACCAATTGGAAAACTCCCTGAAAACATTGCAGATCAAGAATCCGATGATGAAGGTAAAATATTAAGTGATTCTTTTTATCAGATAGATAGTAAACTTTTCATAATATATTGTAGCAAATGATGAAAGTGAAGATACAGATAACTCTCATGATAATTCTGATGAAGATGAAGATGACCGTAATGGCAGAGAGAGTTTTGGAGTAAATTTCGAAGAAGCTGATGCGATCTGATAATTTTGACAAAAAAATAATTAATTTAGCTAATTTTCGGCTGATTCTTATAATAAAATTCAAATAAAACTATGTCAACTCCAAGGAGTATGGAAAAAAACTATAAACATTTTATTTATTTTTTGTAATATCACAGCGATCAAAGATCAAGTCTTGGAGGTTTCTAATGCTGAATGTAGGCGGTATACAGAAGATGAAAGAGAGAATGATATATGAGGAATAGCATGATCCTGATGAGTTATATGGAACATCTTTTGTCCTTATCTAGAAGCAATTCTTAATGATTTGCTGGAAATTATTGAGGTACACGATGAATATCAGGAACATCAGAAGAACATAGAAAAGTCAATAGTTTGATACCTACATAAACCTGTTCGTTTGATGAACGGTATCAGAACGGATACCTTGTATTTTCATGGGTGTAAAAGAAAATCGCTTGGTTGTTCAAGTTGATAAAGATTCCTCCATTCTAAAGTTCCACAAGGATTATTTCGTTTGAAAATTATTAATTGAATACGAAATTAGTAAGAGCTTAAAATGTTGTTCTTTTTGATATGTTTTTAGCAATGTAGTTTTTAGTAACACAATTTATGCGAGATAATAAAAAGCACCACGTAATTTAAAATAAAACTCATATTGCAAATTTTATTGTACCGTTAATTTATTTTTGAAAAATTACAGGATTCAATTAATAAAGAAAAGTAATTAGAAAAACCTTCAAAATTTAAGAATTATTATGAAAAAGTGTCGGTTTGTTACAATAATAATAATGCGTGTAAGTTATAGAATGAATAAAGTGACGAACACATAAAATTTAATCATGAATTTGCTCGATATTTTCATTTCTAGCTTAATGGATCTAATGATACTTTTTAATCTTACAATTTATCAAATCGTCTCTCGACAAGCTGCTTAACGTCTGTCACGTGAGTCAGATCGACTGAAATAATATAAAATTTAGTAGTTAATCAACTTTAAGCTGGAATAATCTTAATTACCTTCTACGATCATCACGGCGTCCACTAATGCTACGGGAGCGGCTGCGAGAGCGTCTGGGAGACCGCGATCTACGTTAATAAAGTACAAAAGGCATTCCAAATTATTAAACTATGCAGGATCAATCAACTGCACCAAAAATGATCTGATTCATATTAAAATGAAATCTTTGGTAATTTGAGACATGTTGGTTTTTAATTCCTTGGAAAATTCTGTTGAAGGCGATTGTTTTAAACTCCATATTTTAAAAATAATGCGAACATTGGTTGTGATGAAATAAGAGGTAACTGAGTGAAATTAATATATGGCAACACAAATTAAGTTAATTGAAAGTTTTCTTAAGAAATTATGTTTTTTTTATCATTTCAATATTGAGATTTTTGTATTAGTAGTCTCTCTATTGAATTACTCAAGAGCCAAGATTCACTGCATGCATGCTTTTTTCAGGGAAAAGTGATCGATCATGATGGAATAAAACTTTATCATGGTCATAAAGTCCGTTCTTGGTCATCAGTTTTGTGCTTACCTGGACTTGCTATATTTAGAGAAAATGAAAAAAAGTTTAAAAAATATGGTTAGTGGTTGTCGGAACAGATTGGTAACTAAAGTAATGAAAATCAAAATGTTGGAGTAGAGTAGTAAATGATGGACTTAATGGTTCTCTCCGATCAGTAAATGAGCTAGATTTTAATTGGTGGACTGACTATGCGGGCTGCATCGTCGATTTTTTGAGGATTTTGAGAGCACCAGGGCAGTTCAGCAGGGTCGAGTGTGTGTGGGTGTTTTTATTTGGTGGAATTAATAGCTGACTAATACGTGAATTTCAAAATGCTTTGGCGACGATATTCAGGCCATTTCTCAACCAGCAAGTAGGGATTCAAACACCTGACGCGATCAAGTGGTGAGTGTGGAACGACGTGGTGAGAGGCCAAGGATGCTGTTTGCAGTGGATCAACAAACAATTTGAAATTCTCGACTGTGCTGGACGAGGTAAAGACGCGGCCAGGGGCGCGCAACGAGTTGCGGAAAGTAGTTGGGTTATTTGTTGGAGCCCGATGGCGGAGAAGTAGAAGAAGTATATTAAAGTTGTTATGTGGTGGTAATTGATGTTTTTGATGTTGTGTTGGACCGAAGATTCGTCCCTGAAATTTGTTACCATTTTAATTTATTTCTTCTTTACGTTGCATTTAAAAACAAACTATTATTTCTATAAAATCTATTTTCTTGCTTAAAACAAAACATCTTTTTTTTAAACCACCAAAGTCACCGTACGAACGTAATAAGAGTCGGGTTGCTAATGTTTATTGTCAATGATTCTATTTGTGAATTAAATTTGATTTAAAGCTAATAAAGTCATGTAAAACACCCCATAAAAAACTTATAGTTCAAAGTTATTTTCACCTTACTTACTTAAATGTATTTTGTGATTCACATACAATAGAACTTTTGTCGTAATAAACCATTTTATTGAATGGAGATGAATTTTTATAAATCAGCAAATTGATGAATTGAGATGTTGGTATGTAATAACAAAAAGAACTAACCTGTATCGTTTGCGACCCCGTTCACCGCCTCCACGGCTTCCTCCTCCACTTCTGGGTCCTTCGTCTCGTCTAGTACGCCCAGATGACATCTCAACTCGTATGCGAGTTCCACAGCATCGGCTGAAGATTATAAAAATATTATTTACAAATTCACAATACGGTTTATTCTAAACTTACGTTCCGTCCATCGCTCTTACAGCATCTTCAGCATCACGCTTATCTTCAAACTCAACAAATGCGAAACCTGGAGGATTGCGTGCCACCTAATTTATAAAGATATTGATTAATATTAAAATTAAATAATAACATTTATTGGATAAATAATGCTTAGTTTACTAAATTGCAAAGGTTAGAGGTAAACAAAACAGAAACTGAACAAAGAATATGCTAGTTAAAGAGGTTGAATCACAAACCATTTACAAAATGTAGCCTAAAAACATTATTTAAAACATAATAAAAATAATACCCATGTGTTTTTAAGAGATCCAAATCGGCTGAAGACGGACTCAATTTCATGTTTGGAAGCCGAGCTACCAAGATTTCCAACGTAAACTTTGCTGTAAATTTTAATTTTTTTTTATTTCAAAATTTATCAATTAATTTCTGTTTAATGTTACTTACCATGTTAGATCCCATTCTCTATAACGTCTGGAAGCACTTCCACTTCTTGATCCACTACGAGCTCTTGGTTCTCGTTCTCGTTTCTTAGATCTATTCATCCGAAGGCTAAAAAATTTATTAAAATATTTGAGTTGACCATGAGGATATTGATTATAAATGACGACAAATAATGCAAAAATCTCAAGAAAAGCTTAAAATAGCACCGGAAGCTTATTATTATTATTTTTTCGATACATTTTTCGAAAACGTATAGAATTTGTAAATTCTATGTTTTACAGCAAAAACACCATACATATTTAAAGTTTACCTTGTGGAATCTGACTTGGAGATAAATTTTCTGGTATTTGCTACTCGTTTGGTTGCTCTAATATAGTTTTAATTTGGCTTGGAAATAATTTCTACGTCAAATTGAAAAGTAAAGTCGCAGCATAGCTTGCGCTTCAAGGAGGTATTATTTTTTTCAAGTGACGCCTTTAAAAACCCGCTAAATTTGAATAAGCTATAGAAATATAATCTTGGGAGAATTTTCAGAGTAAATCCATTTTTCTTCATTTTCAATTAACAAATTAAAGAAGCGAGATTAATGAAATATAACTAAAGTAACTGAAGAAAAATTTTAATGGCTTGAAAAAGCTAACATTTACAACAAAAAAACCAACTTATTTGAACTCAACTTTATTGTCTATTTTTAAAATAAATGAAAACTTATAACATATTTACAAACTTGCAATATTTATATTGATCCTGTCAGGAGCTCTTCGATTTAATTGCAGCCACTCAAATTATGGAATTATTTGTAAATGCTATACAAGTTTTGCAATTGAAATTGAAGAACTCTTAGGTGGATTTAAAAAACTTTCTTTACATTCTAATGTTTTCTTAGAAAAACAGTAATTTGCTACTCAAAACATTGTTTATGATATAAGTCTATGAATTAACATAATTATCAGTTACATATTTCAAATATCAACTATTATTATCAAATATTAATTCATTGATAAATTCTATTTGTAAGGCTCACATATCGACTGATAGTGATTATTAATCTGTTCATTCTGTTGTTCATGTCGTGGAAGAGTGCCAGTCATTTGAGTTTGCCGAAATTTTGTCGAATATTTATAAAAATCGGACATTTCAAAAGGCTTAGTGACTTCTTTGTACGGTTGAATTTTTCCTTCTTGAACTACAGTCATATTTTTTGGCGACTCTGTTTGAATAATATCAGGCGACAAATTCAAAGTCGGTGATAAATAAGACATTTGAGTTGAGCTGGAGAGAACTGTAGGTGTTGGCGACACTCGCAAATGAGAATTGTCTAGATCATTGTGACGTACCTCCACCAATAAATGGGATGCTATAGAGCGAGTCGACTCGGAATGCTTTAGCTTCGATTTTGGTGGCAAATTGGGAAAATATGCGGCATTTCGCTGATGATTATGCTGTGGAATTTGTGGAGGTGGTGGGGAAACATTTGCATAATGCGAGTACTCTTCAGCTGCCCGAATCTCACTGGGTTGCGGTTTAGCATGGCTAGGCGGGAAATTGTTGTAAATTATAAGATCTTCATCACGTTGAGAGTACGACGAAGTTCGACCAGGCAGTTGTTGGTGGACCTCGTGATGTCTTTGATGTTGCAACAAAGTTTGTAAATGCAACTCTTTTTCACGATGCAATTGCTGTTGCTGATGTAGAGAGAGCGTCGGTGACACAGGTCTGTGGAAATTTGGTGGTGGAGGCTGATAATTGTGTCGGAAGCTACGTGATGATGTTGGTGAACCTGCATAATGCATGTTGTTGGAAGTGCTGTCTAATTGATTATTATTAATATTAGCACCGTAGTATTTTGGCGACAAGGAAAGAGATGAAGTAGAAGTTGGAAGCTTAGTAGATACTAGCTTGGTCTTTGATACAGCAGCCGGGCCGTCAAGAGATGTCTCACGCCTAAAATTCATCAAAAAGAAATCAATTTAGAACTTTCCTTTCAAGATTTTCTTTTTACCATATCTTTTCCTTTTTTTTGGTCTCGTTACTTGTTCCAGATGAGATCGATAGTGCGTCTGGCGCAACAAAATCATTGCTTGACAAATCAAAGTTGCTTATTGAAGTGGATTTGGTCTAAAATTATTTTGATTTAATTTATACATTAGTTTCATTTTAAAGAAATCTTTCAACTTACTGTGATATTTGGACTTGAAGTTGATTTCATCCTGTAAATTTGATTCTTGCGATCAACGGTTGAAAACTTATTTTCAGAATTATTGTTGCACCAAACTCGTTCATTGACTTCATTCATGGTCCAGAACCCACCCAACCCTTGTTGCGGCTGAGCTTGTCCATGGTATCCTTGCTGCATCTTTTGATACTTGACTTGTTGTTGTAAATGCTGAATCATTTCCATATTACCATTTTCCTTCAGCTCTTCTTGGTAGTTACCTGTGGTTAGAAGCAAATCAGAGGCACAAAATGTTTGCGCAGTAGGTGAGAGTTGTTGAAGCTGTAATTGTTGCGAATAATGTTGATTAAAGCTGTGTAGTCTGTTTAAAAATTGCTTTTCGTTGGCATTCGTCTGGTGCTCTATTGGTAGAGTGTTGTACCCTGGCACGTTTTGTGGATGATAGTGCATGTACTGGTGAGAAGGTTCCATTCTTGCTTTGCTTTTTAAATTGTACTGATACTGGTTCACATGTTGCATTGGTATTTGAGGAGGAATCCTACGATTACAAGCAAAAAAAGAAATAAAATTTTATTAATACCCAAAATTTATTATCATACCCTCGATCATAGCCGTTGAGAAAGGTTGGAGACGGTTGACTCTCATACTCTAGATGGGAGCCATTGCTATAACTATCTTGTCTAGTACGAGGTGCTGCTGGAGCAGGCAATTTTAGTGAAGCCATAGAAGTAGCTGAAGAAGGACCCGATTGAACAATAAATGTGTTATTAGAACCTACAGAAGATGTTGTGGACTTCATAGAGTTTCTGCGTTCCATATACATTATGGAAGTATTGCAGTTTAAAGTGTTAGTTGCTAAGGGACTTTTTACTAATTTGCTAGCACATTTATGCAGATTTATATCATCTTGTGTGATCTGTTGTTGTCTCTTCTTTAGCACGTTTAGATTTTGGTTGATGGCCATTAGCTTCTGTTGGGCTGATTCATAATTTTGCTTATGAGTTCTTCTAATTGATTTGGTTTGAGATGAGTCATTGGCCAGACGCAATGAAGCCTCTGTTATTTGCGTTTGTATTTGTTTTTCCAAAATAAGCTTGTTTATATCATCCTAAAAAAATTCGAGTAAAAAAATCTGTATTAAACGTGATAGATAGTAGACTCACTTCTTTGTTCAATAGATTTTCCGGGAGTTTAAAGCTGGTTCCTACTTTTCTGCGCAATGTTGGAATTGATGAACCAGGTTCACATCCAGTAGCACAGAAGTCCGATGGATAAACTCCAATTAGCTGCGCTTCCTAAGATTAAAATACAGATTAAGATAATGTTTTCAAATTGAAATCTGAAGACCAAATCTTACTTCTCGACATATTTGCTGTAAAGAGTTATATTTTTCATTCAGCTTCTTCTCGAGGTCAGCTCGTCGCAATTTCAAAGTCTGATAACGAATTGCAGCTGGACTTTTGTCTATTAACTGTGTTGATTTGTTAAAGCTGTTGTTATTTGTTAGTTGAGTAGACATTTTATTTCTGTTATATCTAAAAGCATCGATTTGCTCGATATTTGTACTGTATTATGTTATTGAGTCGGTATGAATCACATATTATCCAAGATTTCAATTGAATGAGTTTATAATTCAATTAATACGTCACATATAATTGTTTTGATTCCTAGAGAGCTTTTTTGTTTTTTCACACTTAAAAACCACTTAAATCATATTAAAACCAGTAAAACATATAAAGTAAATCAGCAATAGTTACTTCGTTACATAATTAAACTAAAAATACATAGATTAACTCAATAAATAAGGACGAAAAATGATAAAATAAACACAAAAATAATGTTAGAGTCTTGAGGTGGAACTAACGCAGAACTTCTACCAAAACGGAGAAGTAAAAATGGTGAAAAAGACGGCGAACTAATATTTATAAATCAAAATCATAGATTAATCAACAAGGGGCTAAACTTTGACAAAAATTAAAACAAAATCATTTTGAAATCTACTAAATTTTAAGTATAAATATCAAATCTTATCTTTTCATAAAGAATGCTTAATTAAAATAGAAAATATCTATATTTCCTTTTTTATTTTAAGTTTGATTATTTGGCCTTACAACCTTTTTTATCTCTTAATCTTCATTTATTTATCAAAATGCTGCTGTCCCAGTATTAAAAATCCGTTAATTGTTTCTGTCCAAATAATAATAATTTTTATTATTACACAAAGATAATATAACATTATATTTTATCGGATCATATCTCAAATCTAATATATTATACGCTTCGCTTCATCAACACATTTTGCCAAGATCTTTGCTAGATTTTTTATTTTGATAAAAGCCGGATGTATGTCAGAAAATGTATTTTTTATATCACATTGTTCGTCAATTTATGATTCGTACCGCGAAAACCTAAAATCCTATAAACATAATTTTAGAAAAATGAAATTTTACGATTTCATGGGATAAAGAATAAGATGTAAATGTGTACGCACTTGAAATGAGAATGAATAAAAATCGCTATTCTTATACATTTTTCCATGCTTTTTTTATTTATTGGAAAGCATTTGTAAGTTTAACAAGGACTGGGGATGTTCCACCAGAGCTCCGACTAGAGCCATGAATTTCGCTTAAGCGCCGTTATTATCATATTTTCATATTTTATGCAAACAGTGAATAAAAATAAGCCAGATTGTTTTCAATATAACTTCTCCCGTAGGAGATCACTCTCGTGTTTTGCATGGTATTTTTAAGCACATTAAGGGAAAATCAAATTCAGTGATAATGATTCAATAACAACGCAAAGTAATGATATTGAAAATCTAAAGACTTTTTGAAGGAGCAAACAAACATGTGATAAGATTATTCTAACGTTTTGGAACAGTGGATGAATACAATATTTTTGGGATAATTTGATATTTCAATCATTTTGCCAACGTCTTCAAAGTTAATTTGAAATTCAACAAGGCTTCCTTTCCTCTCTAATCTTGACACCGAATAAATGCTCGTCTTCATTTTAAATATTTTTAGCATTTTTCAATACCATTACAATTTTATTGAAAATTAGCAAATTTTCCAAGAATTTAACTATGAATATTTACCTAAAATTGTGAAATTTTAAACTTTTTAATACACATTAATTATAAATCAAAACATTAAAATCTCAAATGCGTAGAAAGGTTACAGTTTAGACATCACCTAATGAAATTCACTAAAATCTCTTGGAATTTCGATAAAATCCAATATTGAAATTGAATCGACAAATTCCACATAAACGTACAATGAAATATGACCGTACGAGGTTGGATAAATACATTTTACACAGTTGAAGAGCTCTCAAAGTGTATTCAAAATGTGTTTCAATCTGCCATGCCTGTAGTAGAGTAATTGATGGAATTAATCCCCTATTTTCCATCGCCTTTTTGAAACCTCTCATCGTTTCAAGCCAGAATTGAATGATCAATTAATTTAATTTTTTCACCTTTTTAGTGCTTTTGCCATTTCATTCAGCAAACACTTGATCCAATTGATGTTTTTAGATGGTTGACTTTCCTATTTGATCGTCATTTGTTTGTTTTTCCTATATTAGGCTGACAAAAATAACAAATTGGTGAGTTTTTCTACCGATTATGTTGACATTTTGAGTGCTCTTCTATTTGTTGAGATGTTTTTGAAGAAAGTAAAAATAAAACGAAAATAAAATAAACTTACAGTCCATTTAATTAAATCATGCAATTTATTTAATTGATAGAGATTATAATGTTTTTCATGTTTACAAATTTGATTCTCACATAACAAATAATTAGTCGTTTTGTTCGACTTTACAATATTTTTCTTATTTTATGAAAGCAAAAAAACTTTCAATCATTTTTAAATAGAGCCAAAGTTTGAAGATTGATTGAGCAAATAAATAGAATTTTCATTTGAAATGAGCAAGAGCTTGTGAGCAAACAAATCCACTTTAAGGAAGTATTTATAGGGAAACTTTGAAATATATTATTGATTTGTTTTCTATTCAAAATAAATTATAAAATCACAAAGTTTTCTTTTGTATAATATATTGAGCTTTTCTGACAAACATTTAACAATACGTAATCACAAGCAATATTGATAAAGTTTTCATTTCTTAGCTTTAATTTTTTATTTCGTTCCACAAATTAGAATAATTCAAAATGTTCTTTTTCTTTAAAAATAAATTTTGAATGAGCTTTACGGAGCTTTTGTTTGAGTTTAAATTTTTTCATGAAAATCCCAATTTGCATGTTTTTGTGCGGTTCCAAATATTTTTACCTCATCTTGTATAAATTCGTGCATTTTCGGTTAACACAATAAAGTTTTATTCCTTAACTAAATTTCCATAAATACTTAATGTACGAATAATTAAAATTTATTCAAGAAATACTGATGAATTTTGCAAGAAAACTCTTTTCATTTGTGCATTCCTTCTTGTTTCTCACAACAACCAAATTTAGTGCTCGTAATTTAACTCCAGAATTATTCATTATTATTCAAGCTAAATACTCTACAAATATTTACATTTTAAACTGATTAAGTTTTGTTGCAAAGTTTCTCATAATTTTATGGTTTAATTCTACTGGGGGCATTTTATGAAATAATGTCACATATATATAGATTAAAATCGATTATGTTTCAATTATAATCATTACATTATATTGTATTAATATTATTAAAAAATTAAAAAATGAGCAAAGAATATATTTTAAAATACTACAACCCATAAGAACGACCCCCGAAAAAACTTTGTCCAACATTTTTGGTTTTTATAAATCTCTTATCAGCAAACCAACTTTTTAAAGAGATTTGAAAGTTTTTTCATTATTCGGAAATGATACCAGGTCCTACTTAAAATTTGTTTGAAAACTGACGTGCAGTGTTCTACCAAAGTTGAAAAGTTTACCCTAAAAGCTAACATTTTCTTTCATATGGTCACACACTGTAATTAAAACATTGATATGCAAACATTTCTTAATGATATACATGTATTTGTAGAATCTATTTAATCTTTGGACGGATCAATTTTCTAAAAGGCAAAACTATACATACATTAGTATTCATATATTTTCTAGACTCTCTAAACTCTAAAGAATAGATATAAAAATTTATTTCAAAAGTTCTCAAAAGTTTGTGTTTTCGTTATCATGTTGAGCAAGATACTTAAATATAACAACAAAATGATGTTTAATGGCAAATTATCTTCAAGTTCTTTTTGCACCCTATGTATCAGATTTCATTACAATAATATTTCTGTTAGGCGTTAGTTATAGAATCATGTTATGGCTACTTAACTGTGACATAACATTTTGAGTTATAAATTAGTAAGTATACATTATCCTTAAATTTCTTGTATGATCTAAAATTCTCTGACTTTTCACTTTCCACCATTATTTTAGATTTAGAAGTTTCACTTGACAAAACTTTTAAAGATCGTTATTTTTAAAACTTGTTAAATTGCAAAAACACAAGAAAAATACTTTTAAAAAAGCTTTCGACTCTATGTCAAAATTTAATTAAAAAGTTTAGACTGCTTAAAAGTTTATAAATTTGTTTATAGAAATTCGGTCTCATTGCCATCATTTTCACTGTAATTCAAGAAATCATCAATTAAGTCCTGGTCATTCAGGCCAATTAGACGATTCAACTCGTTGTCATCTAACGTCTCAATTTGGGAAAAGTTGTAGGTGGGAATAGTCTCGACAATCACGTTTGGGCCGGGAGGGACAGTTGAGCCAGAACTAATCGTGATTTCTTCGCACTCGATTATGTTGCTGATGTTCTGCTGTTCTTCAACAACTTCGACGTGCTCCAATGATATCACCGAATTGTTATTCAAGTCATCCGATAAGGTTTCGCTGCTTTCCATGGAATTGCCCTTGCTCTCGTCGCCTGAAAAATCTTTACGATTTTCAATCCATTTGCTGAACCTTTTATTGCTGTGTAAAAATCTGTTTCTTGTGCTGACATTGTTGCGATTCCTTTGTCGGATTCGCTTCTTTTCGCTTTTTGAAACGTCCATTGCAAGTTTCTAAAAAGGGAACAATATGTTTTTTTTATTCAAATTCAGTCATCCACGTCGTGTTTGCAGGAACGAGGCAATTTAATAAATTATAATTGAGAAATCTATATAGCTCACCCAGTAGCCGCCTTTTCCCTTCTCGTTCTTATCCCTTGCCACTTTTGTAAAGAAGAAATTTAACGATAAATTATGTCTGATTGAATTCTGCAAATAAAGAATCAAAGAAAGAGTTAATCTTGCACATGGACGCAGTTATTTTTTGGTATTATGGTTGGGATATAAAATAATTCTTATTTAACCGCTAATATTTCAATATCTTTAAATTACACAAATGTTTTTAAGAATAAATTTTATTCATAGTAAATCCCGCTATATCACTCCATTTATTAATTGCGTTGGCTTACATTCCAGTTTTTGTGCTCTTTGTAGTAGGCAAATTTATCTTGAATCCATCGGCAAATTTGTTGCAGAGTCATTTGTCCTTCTTCTAGCATCGCCATTGCGATGATTTGTGCATAATTAAAGGGTGGCTTTTCACTGGAGCTGTATCGATACACATCACAACGTTTATCGTAAGACTCTCGTATTTTAAGGACTTGATTGATGAACTTATTGAACCGCTGCGTAGGCTGGTCACTGGTTAGCACTGGTTGGTGGTCAGATGGTGCCAAGTTTGTAATATTCTTCAACTCAGTCAACCAATTCAAGTTTGTCAATTCTTCGCAATCTGAATCTTCTTCATCTTCTGCAAACCCATCGATTGAGCTACTGCTGCTGCTTGCCGGTTCGAAACAGTTGATGATATTTGAATCATCAATTATTGGCATATTTGCTATATCATGTGGGTCGGAAATTATAATATTGCCACTTTGCAAATCAATCAGATTGCTCGCCGTCTCTTCGTCAATATAATTTATTTGATCTGAAGTGATTATCATGTCGTTAGAAATAAACTCAATCCCTTCGTAATTTTGCCCCAGATGTGCTCTGGTGCAGGTGGATGATAAGCTGTGATTATTGGGGCTTTCTGGATTATTAACGTTGGAAATTTCAATGGTAAAGTTATTATCAAACGTTAAATAATTTACGATAAAGTCCGAGTCGTTTGATGACGACAGAGGTTGAGCGCTTATGGCCGCCGACATGATGGATTTTTCAAGTACTCAACTTAAACTTTATAAAACAGTAATTGCTTTATTTTCTGTTGGTGTTTTGTTGATATTGTATGAGGCACTGTAGTTCACTTTCTGGTTTTACACTTGATAAAATCTTCCATCCCTTATTAAATACAAAAGAAAACTTAAGAAGTCATAAATTCTCTGAAGAAAAATTTATTTCAATTTCACATTTTTTTGCACGTACAGCCACAATTATTTCACAATTTTTCCTTAAAATTAACACTTAGCTTTTTGTTCACAAGTCCTTTGTTTCTCGATTGCTGGCAGTAAAAAAGAGCTACTTTTTCAATTGTGAAAACTATAATTTAATAAGAACATTACTTTTTCTCGAAGAAACTAAAATGTAGCCGTAAGAACTAGCAATGAATGAAAGAGGTCGATTTTTTCATTGGAAAAGGAGTACGTTCGTCCAGTTAAGTTTTGTGAAATAAAGGTAAAAAAGACGCGCAATATTTTGAGCTTGCGAGCCGAGTACTCAACGAATGAACTGGACTGAGTGACGTCACTAATCACCCTCTAATTTAGCTAGATCTACCCCTTCGCTCATTGCCTGTATTGCACACAATTTTACCAGTAGTTTTTATGTAAAATAGTTTTCTCAGTATTTCGGTGTTGTTTATAAAAAATCATTTTACGAACACTTCACAGCTATGCTTGTATTTGACGACATGTGTTTTTCACCTACATATTATAATAAAAAGTGTGTTTCACTCAATTGTCCAAAAAATATGCATTTATGCAAGGTGTACAAAAAAGAATAGTTATTCAACCGCATCCAAGATAAATTAGGGGGAGAATTTCAAAGGATAAAATGGAATAAAAGAAAATTTGAGGAAATATTTTTCATAACAAAATAATGTGATCTTTTCAACGCAAGGGGTATAGTGGAAATGTGATCGGCTCTCACACAATCAAGCCAAGTTTGAATCGAGGATTGAACAAAAGTTTCTGAAAAAAGGCTGCTGATTTTTCATAATGTTTGACCACTCTGGGTGAAAATCTGACATAGTTTTTTTCCTTATTAAAAAAAAAGTCACGTAAAATAACGTAGTTTTTTCGATATGGTAAATAGGTTCATTCAACAAATAATTTTTTTATCAACAATTTTTTTCTTTTGAATATTCAAAATAATTTATTTAATTTTTCATCATAAAAAAATTTTTATGTATTTTTCTTTTTATGAATTAAAAATTCTTGAAAACGTTAACATAGAAATTTATTCGTTTTTTCTAGTAATTGTAAGTGTCTATGCAGCATAACATTTTCAATAATATTCTTTATTTCATAAGTATCTACAATCTACATATTATATGTTTGAAGATATTTTAGGATATTCTTTGAAGCTGCAAAAATATCTAACAAATTTACAAAATATGTTAATGCTTTTCTCAAAAACAAAGCTGAATCTCTATGCTGAAACTCGCATAAAGTGAAGTTCGAATGGATCAATTGTTCTTAAAAACGTTATAATGGATAACAAATCCTTTTTCGAGTTTCTTTCGTCTGTTACTTGGCAGAATAATTAATTAAAGCCAAGATAAATACAAATACTTGTAACTAGTATAAGATGCTCATAATTAATCAAAACATTTCCCTGATAAATTATTCATAAAGGATCTTTTGTTTGAGGATGGAAATCTTTTGAGAAACACTGACTGAATTGAATGGGACAAGTCTGTGAAACTTTTCCGGAAAAACAAATTAACTTAAGAGAAATGTATTTTTATTTTTGTTTCTATTCTGCATTACTTTCTCGAACCATAAAGTTCTTAATGAACACTTTTCATAACAAATTCATTGGCAGATTATATTTGAAATTATGAAATATCTGCATTTCAATTAATATTGGTTTTGGTATTGTTGAAATATCAAATGTAATGGGTTTCTGTAATCAATGAGAAAGCGCTTGAATTCAGGAACAAGCATTATTTTCGATAGGGAAGTGACTATAGAATTGACACATCAGTAATTGTAATAAATATTTGAAAATGTTATTTAATAGTTTAATTCAATGTATAGTTTAATTTATGATAACGCCGTTATATGTTACATACAAGAAAAAATATTTGAAGCTTTAAATAGAATAATTCTTCAATGTCTGAATCAATATAAATCAATATCTCCTGATTTTTAGTTCACAAAATTGCTCATAAAATTTAAAATATCTTTTACTGCATTAAATTCTTTTTCAATAATATATTATCATATGCAATATTCTGTTAATTGCATTAATTTTTAGAAATTGAGAATGAAAAAAATAAATTATAAATGGAAATCTTAGTTCCCGAGAGTATTCCAACATCTTTCCCTATTATTCCACTTTATAATGTGTCTCAGTATGCAGATTAGCATAAATTGAGTAGTGTTCAAAAGAGCGCAGAGAGCTCTCTATATTATTCTATTTTCATTAAAATACAAATCAAATGTTAATTTCAACACGTTTTACGGGAACCTCGACGAGGCAAAAAATTATCATGAAAATTTTCCGGAAAAAGGAAACACAATAAATCTTTGTTAATCTAACTGTTTTTGAAAAAAAAAGTCTACCTATGATTTTTTTAAATGCAGAAAACTCTGTTTTTGTCTGAATCTTTTAATGGTTTCCATGTTTCCAAGGTATAATGGGTAATTTGGAAAAAATATTAAATTTTATAACATTTTTTTAAAGTAATATTTTATATAGAACATATTAAAACATGAAAAACACATTCTATAAATGCAGGATAGAGGATGGTTCGAATGAAGATATGAAACGGTTATTTAAACATAAAAAGCTATGGTGAATTTCCAAGCTAACGTGTATGTTTGATAAAAGAGATGTTATTATGAAACAGAGCTCTCAGCCGTCGATAGTTCTGCCCGGTCGGCTCACGTTATAATATGGCTGAAATTTGCAGAAAAGTGAATAACTCCAACTATCTACAAAACTTGTTTAACATAAAATTGTCGGTTGGATCGCCTAAGTCAAATTTGGTTTTCAGCCAGCCGGCTGACTAAAATATATCGTCTGCTGAGACTTCTGTTATGAAAATTATAGAAAATGTTGTGTATTAAATGTATAAAAATAAAAATACTGCTCAAAGAGTTTATCCGAAAGATTGCCTTACCGTTAGACAATTTAGTTCATATGCACAAAAAAAAATCATCCTTGGCTGGAAACAAAGCATTTTCAATTTTCTTAGAAATCTTTTTGATTATTTTAAGAATTTTCAAATAAAAATTTTAACAAGAATACACATTTTTAATGTTTGTTTTATTATGTAATTCATGTTTCTATCTTATAAACATAAATCAGCTTAAATGCTGTAACTCCACTCTCCAGTCAATTAACTAATTTTTTTGAAAGGTACTGTTTCATATTCATTTTCATAATTTTCATTCTTATTGCCAATTGAAAAAATCCGCTCAGAAATTTTTATAAAGAAATAGTATTTCGTAAGAAAAAAGAGAAAACTTTAATGTTAATTTG
This sequence comes from Parochlus steinenii, assembly GCA_038502155.1. Lineage (NCBI taxonomy): Eukaryota > Metazoa > Arthropoda > Insecta > Diptera > Chironomidae > Parochlus > Parochlus steinenii. The sequence goes on along the minus strand of JAXCIN010000021.1, from coordinate 36,841 downwards.
TGAGAACGTGAAGGTATTCCATGCAAAAAAATTATAAATAAATTTTCGTTCAACCAAAATGAGAAAATAAGTTTTTTGCTTTAATTAAGATTTGAAAATTTCATCCATAAACAAGGCAAAGTTTTAATTTCAGTTTTGCAAATTAAATCATTTGTTGAAACTGTGATAAATTTAATGGTTCGTTAAGTGAAAAACTTTAACATGTATAAATTGCGGCATAAGTAATTCCCTTTTATTGCTTCCATTTAATTGGGTTTGATTAAACCAAAAAATTCCGTTTACTGCATTCTTGTTGTTCCTTCAAAATGTGACTTCAAATAATTGAAATTCGACTTTGTTTTTTGAAGCAGGAGCAAGAGTTTGATGAAATAATTGAATTTCAGATTTTCTGTTGCTTCATAATTTCTTTTGTTACCTTTTCTCCGTCATGGTATAGAATATGCTATACATTGTGTTCCCTAAACTTCAAAGAAATGTTTTTGTGAAACATAAAAGCTAAAATGTATATGGAGTAAAGTAAGATCAAAAATACTGGGATTTACCTAATTTGATTCACAGTTGGCAAATAAGAGTGTACCGAAGTGATTCAGATTCTGCACGCAACTTTTCATCTGCGATCTTTTTCGAAGCGTCCATACATATTTTCACGTAAAACAAGTAATGGTCTTGATCTGATCGTTTCTGTAAGCTTTATTTTTATTTAATCATTGCGCGAGAAACTTGTAAATTTCATCAAAGTATTAAGCAATTTATATTTTACTGTTGAGAAATACGAGATATTATTTAAAAAACTTGCTTTTAAAAATAGCTAAAAGTTGCATGGTCAAGATAGAATCATTTTTAAACTTTGAATTCTGCATGAAATGAACGCCCTTTACGTTTCTTCAATTCTACTTGGAGCATGTGGATTTTTTGTATTATCCCATACATCATCTTTCATATAAAAGGTCAAATAGATTTCTATAAAATTTGTAAATTCCGACTTTTCCATGTTTGCTGTCATGTTTTATCTCAAATCTAATCACAAGAATACAGAATGAACTTGGAATAAGATGTTATGATGGGAAATTTTGGTAAATGCTTCGGGATTTCCTTATGCTCAACATCGCTAGTATTAATTTATACGGACCAGTCTACCTTTCCGTAATTTTGCCTTTTTGCATATATGAAAGTAAAATTTAAAAGATACCTTCAGGTATATGGCTGAGATAAAAACTCTTACGTAATGTACATACAGTTTTTAGAGTATTTAAAGAAAATTAATATTTTCCAAACAAATATACTGTATTGAAAATTTTTTTTATTTCCGGAATAGTTGTAGTTGATTATAAAAAGATTTGTTTTATTGTTGCTCGCAGGCACAATATTAAATTTCCATCTGAAATGAATATTTAATTACATTTCATGACTATACTTCATTAAAATGTTGACTATTCATTTTTGAGTTTGAAAATGGTTTCACCAAGATACATAGAAGGGTGAATTTTATGAATTATACATGCTTACATTGAGAAAAGATACTTATGTAAATTGGAAAAGCTATTATTAAAAGTTTATTAAATTAATTTTAAACAAACGTATATATGCAAGAAGATGATAAATTTATTCATTATGTTTGAAATGTCTCTCGTCTTCCAGACTTATTTATACAACGAATTATTGTATTCTTCCTAAAGGCATGTTATATACAACAAAGACCTAAGTTAACAGTCCGTTAAAAAGATTTAACATTTTTAGAAAAATACATGTTTGTGGGTACTGTTTACATTTATGCCAAGTTATATACGGTTTTAATGTTCTGATTTCCCAGACTTCCTGATTTTTAATAAACCATCGATTTCATTCCTTTATGTCATCTCACAAGAAAACATAATCTAAATTCTGAACGAAGCTCAATCAAAGATCAAAAAGTTTTATCAATTTAATACATGTTATAGAAAAATAAATTGTAAGCCAAATACTTTTTGTAAGAACTTACATAGATATTCACTTTTCTTATTCTACCTTTTATATTATTGAGTAATTTAGATGCATTAGCTATAACATCATCATAAATCTGATAAACAAATAAGTTCATTCACTGTTATGGCAATTTTCATAATAATAACTCAACAAATGGAACAGGTGTGAAAAATTGTTCGGTTTTGATGTGAGCAAATATATTAATCAGTCATATTAAAATATAATATTAATATTAATGGCACGCAATAACTTTCAATTTAATACTCTCTGGATTATAAAAAAATTAAAATGCATTAAAACATCAGAGGCTACATTGATTTTTTATCAAGTTCATTATAAATTAAAGAATATCATCAAGAGCATTAAATTTCCATATAAAATATATTTTTGGCAAATTTAATTTAAAGTTTTTGGTAGATTTTACAACAAATAGGAAGCGAAATGTAACTTTTGGTTCGCATTCAAAAGTTTTCTAATCCGATAAAGCTGTGATATTTACGGTGACTTAGCACATCAACAAACCTAAATCGCATTTCTTTTAGATAAATTCGAATGTTTTTGGAGGAAACCAAAACTTTCTCAAATCTCAGCCGCAAATTTTATTGAAAATGTTTCCTTGTTCTTCGGAACGAACGATGGGTTTTGTTTCAATGTGACGATTTTCGAAAGATGAATTATACTAACAAGATTTGAAACTAATCTATGATTTTAAAATGATTTGATGGTTTCCTATAGTAACATGGATGTTTTAAGGGTAGAATATGTTCGGGGTGAGTAGGTAATTTAACACCTGTTTGTAAATCCAATTTGATTTTTTGATAAGCTTGAACAAAGTTTAGAGTATTCGTTGAATAGCTTAAATGAATGCGCTTGAATTAAAGCTCATCCGCGTTACATTTGTCAAAATAACATTTCTATAGAAAAAGACATGTTTTATATATATCTAGTTTTAATTAATTTACAAAATATGAAAACGTAATGTATCATACACATGTTTAATATTCCTATCCCTAACAAATAGTCAAAAGCAAAATTGTGTTTTTTTCTTACAAATTATAACCTCAAGTGAACATTTGCGATTCTCCCTGAAATTTTATTTAAATAATCCGAACAGAATTGAATAAATTTTGAAGAATATATTGTACGCAAACCTATTTTACCAGTTCCGTCTTATTATTAGAAAAATGTGGTGGCTTTATGATGTGGAAAATATCGCACAAAAATAATTTTTCGATAAAAATATTCGGCAAAATTCTGTTTCATGAAAGCGATAGATGCTAATTCTTACATAATTTTATTTTTGAACTATTTCGTTGCATAATGAGAACCATTGTCATGCAAATTAAATTATGTATGGTATATTTTATATAAACAAAAAGGAGACAAATCCGCGAAAATGTGAATAACTGTATTGTGCATGAAAATAGCTTTAATCCAACTTAATCCTCTGAGCAAAGTCGGATTTTCCTCGCTTCTAAATACAGATTTTGCCTGAAGAAGGAATAAAAGAACAATGACATAGCAATATTACATAAATGGGTTTTTGCTGTAATAAATGCCATACAGTTTCACTCAATGTATCATCCCCAACGATTGCATTTAATATCGATAAAATCGCTGACTTTATACTATCTAAATCTATTGCTGTATAGTGTATAGTTTGCAGAAAAAAGCACGTGGTGGTAAATTTTGCCAGTTGCATTTGAATGATTTGACTAAATCGAAGCATGCGCCAACATTTGGGACACGAGCGATTGCCGATGATATTGTTTTATGTGCTTGTTTTTTGTTTTGATTCATAAAAGCCTTAAATATCAACCAACGAACATACACATTTTCTTACTATACTCTCCTCGCAAAATTTGTGTTCCATTACGGCAAAATGCTTTTTCGAACTGGCCTGAAAACATGGTGTAAAAGCGAATATTTTGATATTCTGACACACACAACATAGAGAAAAATGTGAATTGATATTACGGTTTTACAGACATCGTGTTCCTTCGAGCTTTTTTTACCAGTACACTCCAATCAGTGCTGTTTGAATCTTTAAGCTGATGCAGTCGTGAAAATTGTGAAGTCGCGAGGTCGTGCGGTGAAATAGTGTTATTTATTTTCGGTCAGAGTTCAAAGGTTCACGCTTCAATGGAAAGTGTTTGTTGGATAATACCCTAAGAGATAATACTTGAGCTGACCTTAATCTCTGTTTGAAAATTTAAAACTGCAGTTGGTGACATTCTTGCTCTCGATCCCATAAAGTTTATTGAATAAATTTGTGATAAGACCAAAATTTGCAAAATGACTTTTAATACATGTTGTTGAAAAGTTATGAAGTTAATTTGTGCAGAATTTATAGTCATACTCAATTATTGATTCCGAAAATGTATAATGTAAGTTGTAAGCCAATTAGACGATAAAATCCTATTACGTTATATTTATATATCATGAAGATAAAATAACAATGAATTTAATTAAATTATAAGATGTGCAAATTGAACTTTTTAAGGACGAATTCTATAAATAACTTTTTATTAACGAAATATCCACAAGAAGAATAATTCTTATCATTATGCCAAATAAGAAAAAAAAATGCCGAATATATATTAAATATTAACATGAAATAAACCCAACAAGACACCTAATAAATATATTACATCAATGACCAGTAGGAATGTGTCCAAAGAGTATATATGGAGTATATTCAATTAAAATTCAACAAGCAATTTTGCAATAAAATTCACAATTTCGTTTAACAATTCATTGAAAGCAATTTTATTGGTTTACCAAAAGTCTTATCCCACTAGATTAGAGGAGAACCACTTCTAATTAAGAAAAAAGGGAGGAAGAAAAGATAATTTGCTCGACAATGAAGAATGTGCTGCTTCAAAAAATAAGGAAATTCACCAATTTATTTGGCCATAAAGCTTTAAAAGAATCGTAAACAGTGTAATTAGGATATAAAGAGATTCCTTTGACAAACCCTTAAAAAACCATGAGGAAAGCACAAAATTAGTGTTGACTCTGTGCACAGGAAAACCTTTTCAATCAACAGACTTTATGATTGATCTTCTTGAATCAACTGTGTATGTGGGTTAGTGAGTTTTATATATTATATAAAATCGCTATAAAAATTCAGGCTTGAAAAAGTAAGTTTCATTGATTGACATTTAAGTTTTCTTTAAAAGTTTTTTTCAGAAGATTAAAATGAATATGTTTAGTTTTGCAATTTATTTTTACCAGTGACAGTTAGAACTGTAAAAATATAAGTCAAGAGAATCAAAATGTTTAGTTCAAATATGAGCAGAGCATTCAGCAACAATAATATAATCCGTTTTAATGCATAAAATGGCGTTAAAAGAAAATCCCTGAGCCACATCCTATAAAGCCAGAAAATTAATTAAGCAACACTTTTATGCTTCATTTAATAGAAATGTAATCACATTGCCAAGTGTTGTCATTAAGAAAATAAATGGTGTAAATAGCAGACATAAAAAATGACGCACACATCAGATCCTTTTGCAAAAATATATATCGCTGGAATAATTATCCTGCTCATATTGAACTTCAAGTAGATTATTGTATAATAATCAAAATGAAAATGGTACACAAAATTGACAACTTTATGGGCGATGATTTGATATTTATGTTGATAAAGATGAAATTTTTGTAATAATACATAATTCCATGTCAATTCCATTCAATGGATGCGAATGTAGAGCATAAATGGCATTAATTTTGATGGAAGATGAGGATTTCAAAGACGATTTAACACAACTTAAAAGTTTATCGATCGCTCATAAACATGTCTCCCATTATTTTTTTCACTCAAAAAATAAATTCGCAGCGAAAAACCAAAAATCGTTTCCTTTGCATAAAATTGTTACTACAGATTCGTATTGGTGTGATTTATAACTATGTTTTCATTCAGAATACGTGATTACATAAAAAAATCTTTAACATTATTCATGCATACATATAAAGCAGTTGTATATACTCTTTATTATTATATCTAAAGACATAAAACATTTAACAAAAAAAAATTGATAAACGGAACTGAAATAGGATGCTTAGAATATATTCTTTTATTATGTTGAAAATGTTTATCATTGATTATCTCATGAAAAACTAAAAAAATTCATGAATATCTAAACACACATCATCACATGAATTCATATTTATTAAAGTCGTGTTTTTGTGTTGCTAGATGTTTTCATATTTGGAAAAGATTAATACATAATATATTTATCTTGGAAAAAATCTGCATAAGTATCATATAAAATATATCTTGATGCTTCACAAGGATAAAAATTTTGTCTCGAACATGACCAAGAAGTGTTTTGATTGTACACAACTAATTGGAAAAGACTAATTAGACCAAATCTTCAGCACTTCAATATTATTATACGACCTAAGGTACATATATTCTTGAATGTTGTCAAGAGTGACATTCCTTTAGAAGTTTGAAATGTGTACTTGACCTATTTTTAAAGTAGTTGCAGGGTTAATTCCTGATCTATGAAAGTGTTGAACTGATATAGTTTGCATGGAGATAATTTTCAAAATTCTATTTTAAGCAAACTCTTCATAAAATTCAGCAATAAAAAACAACCAAATAAGTACAATTAACTATTTGTAGAAACTCCGTTTTGCTACATAAAACTTTGATGGGAATTAAATTTAAATTAATATTCTTCGAAAGTAATTTTCCAAGTAATAAAATTTCGTTCAAAGCATGACATTTTGGGAACTTGCCCTCTAATTAAAAATATTATCAAAGAAACACAAATTACACCATTTATTGACTGACTTGAAAAATTCTTGTCAGTTAAAAAAAAATTGCTGAAATAAATCTTTAAAGGGTTTTCTATTATTTATGTTTAGGGTACTTTAAGATAAATTTTAAAAATACTTTTGCGATGAAATATGAAATATACGTTTTTAATATTCGCTCAAGAACCATTATAATGTTTTTGAAGTTAGATCATATTTGAAAAATCAACAATAGGTATTCGATCCTATTTTATCGTTATCCTCGTTGGAATGACCGAATAATTTACGCCGAAAAATAAATCAAAATCGAAGTCTTGTCGAAAATTGGGATTTCGGCAAAAAAAAGAGATAAATCATTTTTGATGTTTTCTATTGGTTGATGATTACGGTCACTTTTAAAAAATACTGACAATTTTTCCGTTTTTTTAGGATAATATTATACAATGATTCCATCCATGAAGCAACTTTATACGTTGCAGCCGCACATCCCAAACTATTTCGAAACTAGGTGTATAATGATATTGATTTTAGCACTGCTACTGATGAAAGTTAGTGCTCTTCCTCCAATAGTGAAAATTGGTGAGTAATTGCCCCTTCATAGATTAATCACCCGAATATCCTTAATTAATCTGACATATTTTTTCGACCTCATCTCATCTCATCAACCCAAATCTCATAAATCCCGCTGACTTCAGGCAGAAAAGTTGCCTTCCATCATAACTCATAATTTTTATAAAAAATATTTGTCAATTGTGTAATCGACCCTTTTTTGGCTTAAGATTTTGTTTTAAGGTCTCCTGAAGCGATTTCCAACAATTTATTTTTTATTTTTGGCTCAAACCAGTCGCAAAAAGTTATTATCTTCATTTTAACTAAAGCTTTACCAAAAGAACTACGACTAGCAGAAAAAAAATTCGCAACAAATCCATGACTGTGATAATTTTTTCTGGCAAACGTAAATCTGGGAAACGATTTGTCGTTGTTGTAGCACAATTTTGCTGTTTCAGAGGAAAATGGAAATGAAAAGGCAATTCAGTTTTGCCATTGTTATTTATTGTTCCAGAAGCAGCGAAAATTCTGTAATTGCGCTTAATTTCTGATATAAAAGAAGCACAGCAAAAAGAACATCAGCTTGGCGACAGAGATCACGGGCGGTGGGTGAAAGCCATCATTTGAAAATTTAATGAGAATTTTGAAAGTTGAAATTATTGTAGTTCTGAAGATCGAAGAGCAACATATTTTTAAAGTTTAGGTAAAATTTAAATTGTATGTAATAAAATGGCGCTTCATTTGGGTTGCAGAATATAATATAACTTATTTTTGAAAAACATACGAACCACTGCATAACAACTGAAAGCTTTTTTTAGATTGATTGATGACAATACATTTTTGATCTTTTAACTTTACTAAACTGTAAGACCCAAGTACAAACAGTAATTATAGTGCGATAGCATTGCGAATCTGATTGGCGTACGCCTCTGTCCCAGAAAAAAAGTATTCTATGAAAATGTGCCCAAAATTTACAGATATTGTTGAAAAATTTTAAATTAACACAAAATGGCATACATTTCTCAGAAAAAGGATACGTTCACAAAACTCAATGACTCGATAAATTGCAATTGAATTGAATTGAACAGAGCCTATAATATTAGATGTAATGTCTAGAGACATTTCTTAATTTTTCGTAATGTTTAGAATAAATAATGTTCGAGAAGTTCAAAAGGTTCAAATTAGCTCTACTATTGTGTAATAACTGTAACTGAAAGCAAATTTTCACTTTACATTTTATCAATTTGCTATTCGTCAAGTTGGCACAAATTTACTGCATGCCAGTGATTTATTGAGTTCCTTACAATTGATCGATGATTGATTACAAATTTCTGTGTTAAAATCAGTTGCTAAAATTGCTAAAATGTATTTGGTTTATTTAAAAATATATAAATCAATTCGTAAATCCCAATACACAACTCCCCAAGTAAAATCTAGTAGATGGATCAATATAAGTAGTGTCTTGTTCCACAAAAAACCCCTCTGCACATCAATGTTACGTAATTGATTTATTTGTGATTATTTTGAAAAATGTTTCGTATGAAATTTGATAGTCTGTTTTTGAATGAGTTTAACAAGGGAAATGTATATTGTTGTCCTTACGTACGTCGAAACAAACAAAATTGTATTATCGTTAGAGCAACAAAATAAAACGGATTTTACTTAGACGTTCAAAAAAATATCTCATGAAACAAAAGAATGTTCATAATATTTCCGGAGAATCTGGCAGAATAATATTTCTTAATGCAACAATTTGCGGAATAAAATTTTATGGAAATAGAATCACCGACAAACTTTTTGTTGCTAAAATGAAATGAAAATAAAAATAAAATATTTCAACAAAACATGAATTAAAATCACTTGCTGAGTGCAACTATCATTTTATTCTATAAAGTGTTCCATGCTACTAAAGAAGTTGAATTTTCTTCGAAAAACAACTTTTAGGAATCCAACTTTTTTATTCAATAAAATATGTTAAAATGTAAAAAATTATGTAACTTCCAGATTTTTGAAAATAAGAGACTTTCATTGTTTGTCTTTCCAGAAAAGTTTATTAGCTGTTTTCGTGAATTTCGTGCTATAATTCGTTTTTCTATGCTGTATAAATAATATGCTACAGAGGTATAAATATAAAATGACAAAAGTCTCCAGTTCAACTCCGTTTGAGCTTGATAGTTCAATTTCATTTTTTAAGTTGAATATAAACTAAAGTACGTTTTATAGTTGTGTAGTTTCATAAATATGTACTGATGTCTAAGCGGGTTTCCAACAGGTTGTTTTGAAATTATTCACACCTTCTTTATTTTGATTTTTTGATAAATTTAAGCAATGGGCTATCATGATTAAAATTAGAAATTTTCTCAACTTTTTTGCACAATAAACTTTTCTATTTATCGTCAAAGTTTGTGCATAAAGTTCAGTCCGATTTTTCCACTTTTGCCAAGTTGAATTAAATATGATATTTTTGCTTTCCTCAATATTTCTTGTTTATTATGTTTGACATGAACTGTCCAAATTAATTTTTTTTGTTGCTCTCAACCTCCAAGGAATTCTTTCCACTATACTTCTGAAACTTGCGAGTTCAAATCATACGATAAAATGCTTTTGAGAACAAAACATCTTTCACCAATTTATCGTTGCATGAAAAATATATTTTGTGTATACGGGTTTTCCCGACCGATTGTTTGAGAGCACATCTGACTGGGCGCGTCATGCAGACGCCTCCCAAAAAATTAAAAAGGATTAATAAATTTCCAACCAGCAACCAGCAAAAAACTATATTGTCAATATTGATAAGAAAGTTTTTTTATTCTGATATCTCTCTTGATATGGCATTTTTGCAATTTCATTAAATAAAGAGCCTTCCAATTAGAATAAGAGCAGAATATGTGAAAGATTAAATGCTAATTGTGCTGATTTAATGTCAAGCTATTTGTTAGCATGCTGTTAGCTCGACTGCAAACTTTAATCGATCATTCTCACAAGTTCACAACTGTATATTATATTAGATAGCAAAGTAAGCGTATTTTCAGACAATTAAAGAGCGTTAAGGATCAGGTAAACGAAAACTGATGATTGAATTTTCTGCAAAACCTTTTGGCTGCGTTTGGTTTAGAAAACTATTCAGGAAATCAGATTTTCCATGATTGATTAATGGGAGTAGAAGTAATGTGAAAATATCATTTTGCAATATTAACTTAATGACCACAAATATAAATTTAATTAACTTAATACTTACTTGTGGAATTTATTGATATAATTTCAAAGTAATCTTATCTACAAAAGAATTTTTCAAATAATTTTCACATAAATGGTATTTATTCTATGTTCTTTTTTACCTTTATGTACATTTTTAACAAATACTTTAGTAATTTATAAACACCTGAAGGTTACAACCGCTTACTGAACAAACTGCTTTGCATTAAATTGCTTATGCAACCACCAAGGACATGCGTTATACAATTTGACTGAAAAGAATAAATCAAATTTGATATGCTGATTTGATTATCAGTGAGACGGATACTTGCAATTTGCCAGGAACACTGTAATAATTATTCAATAAGTTCCTCTTCTGAGCATATGTTAATTTTGGTGTGCATTTTAGTTCATTTATTTTATAAAATGCTCTGTTAAACTATTTGATTAATACTGCAAGATTTGCCTTCCTTGCAGTGTATGAATAAATAAATAAAATTTTCCATAGCTGTCCAATACAAACCATATTTAAGTCTAATGAATATTCATAAAACTAGATCAATTTGAAATTAATTGTTTATCTTATATATCTATAGCTAGTATGATATGTGAAAAGAAGGGTTATTAAAAAGGTCCATGAATTTATTGTAAACAGCTTTTAAAAATACAATATTAAAATAATATTGTCAATAGAGAAGAACAATAATATAAGAGCTCGTTTTTACCCATAAACCATAGAAAAATATCTGTTCCATTTAATTTATGATTGTAGCCCTGTTAACTCGCGTTGAATGGCTGGAGCAGATACTTTCTTAAATAAAATCGCCTCTAGCACAGTTTCATGGGGCCATCAAGAAGATTTTTTTCAAATCTGGCAAAAAAGCATAGGCAACATGAGTGACTATCCAATTTCATATCCTGAGCCACTTTATTTTGATAAAACATTTTGGGGCAGTTTTGGTTTCCATTTCATCGTTAAAATATTCTCAAATATCCTTAACTAGCACATCATTTTTCACGTGCCCCATTTATTGTTGTTGCTGACTGGGAATGTCTTATTTGGGGACAGTTTTGCAGACAGTTTATCATTTTTATTTACTTTTTCGAGGACGTTTTTCATTTTTCACGAGACCAAAAAGGCAAAGGCGATGCGTCTTCGAAATTAGCTGAGTGTCCACAACAGAAAACCAGTAGAAATTATGACCAGAGATGTTTTTATTTCATACTTTAATAAAGACCATTAAAAATTAAAACTTCTTGAGATATCCAGAGAATTATTATTATTTTTATTATTATTAAATATTAAAGATGTAAAAACTTATTTTTTTGTCATACTATGCTAGATAGTGTTAGATTATTATGTGTTATTACTTACAAGATTCAAAACAATACTTTTAAATTCAGAGTAGTAATTTCGTTTGTTTTTTACGGCTTTATTTGACTTTTGGTTTCTGTCTACTTTTGCTCGTTTTTAATATCACTTTATGGAGCTTTGAACTGCAAGAATTATATAAATTTAATTAAAGTTTTACAACCTTTATCTGTAATTCATTTCATTCAAAATGAAAAAGACTGCAGGACAGAAAAATCGTAAATAACTATTTTGCTTTTGTTTTACAGGTGCCATTTTTCGAGAGGATCAAAAGGATAGCAGTGTGGAGTTGGCGTTCAAATATGCAGTTTATAGAATAAATAAAGATAGGAACATATTGCCGCAAACCAAATTAGTTTATGATGTTCAATACGTTTATAAAGACGACTCTTTTCATGCGTCTAAAAGAGGTTAATTTTGCTTCATAAGTATTTCCTGTATACCTCAGCTGGTGGTAAATGTCACTCAATGTAATTTTTTCAATAGTTTGTCTCTATACGTCAAGAAAATTTAATTACAAAGTAGTACGGAGTTATCGAGTATTCGTATAAATATTAGATATAATAGAATTCAGTTGTTTATATATATGTTGTGCGCGAAATTCTGTCATGTCGTTGAACTGGAGCTTAATAACTTTTGAACGGATAAAGGTTTTCAAGAATTTTTTTCACCAAAACTTCTTACAACTATGTAAAGGATGAAAACTTTTGGTTTCAGACCTGGTCCACTCATCTGGTGGTCACCAGAGCTGATCCCGTGATCCTCGGGAAAATCAGAATTTTCCAAAAAAACGTTCACGATGTGGTGGCACTTCTTATTAACAATAAAAATGAATTTTTTTTAATGAGATCTTATAAACATTGCCAAGTCACACATTTTGAGTCATTTTTGAGTTGGTCATCCCACCGCGTCTCTTCCCCAGCTTCCAGAATTTATGCGATTTTGAGCACACTGAAGTTGGCACCAGCACCAAGTCCGAAAAATCAAACTTGGTGCTGGTGCTGGTGCTGAGCACCAAGTAACACCAGCACCAAGTTAAAATTTTCGGACTTGGTGCTGGTGCTAGCACCAAGTCCGAAAATGAGCACCAGGTAGCACCAAGTAGCACCAAGTTGGTTCTCAGCACCAGCACCAGCACCAACACCAAGCCCAAAAAATCAAACTTGGTCCTGGTGCTGGTGCTGGTGCTGAGCACCAAGTAACACCAGCACCAAATCTGAAAACATAAAATTGGTGCTGGTGCTAGCACCAAGTCCAAAAATTCAGCACCAGGTAGAACCAAGTAGCATCAACTTTTTTAGTGAATTGAAGAAAAAATACAAATAAAAAATTTTAATTTAAACCGAAATGATATTTCCAGAAAAGCTTATTTATTTTAATTTCTTGAGCTTCTATAGAATTTCAAATTAAAAATTTTTAAAGATAAATTCGAGATAAATTAATAATTATGGAAGCAACTGCTCCTTAGTTCAAAATGATTTTGATCATTATAATTTGTGCATTGCCGAAATAAGCGATCCAAATGGCGTAAAAATACATGAAAATGGATCAAAGCATTAAAAAACCTCAAGAAGTTAAAATGAAGCTTTTCTGGAAACAATATTCTATGAAAATATTCTAACTGTATTTTTTCTTCAATTCACTAAAAAAGTTGATGCTACTTGGTTCTACCTGGTGCTGAATTTTTGGACTTGGTGCTAGCACCAGCACCAATTTTATGTTTTCAGATTTGGTGCTGGTGTTACTTGGTGCTACTTGGTGCTACCTGGTGCTCATTTTCGGACTTGGTGCTAGCACCAGCACCAAGTCCGAAAATCCTAACTTGGTGCTGGTGCTACTTGGTGCTCAGCACCAGCACCAGCACCAAGTTTGAGTTTTCGGACTTGGTGCTGGTGCCAACTTCAGCACTTTTTGCATATGATATGCACAAAATTTGTTCATTGCTTGATTTTTCATGATTTTTTTTCTTTCATTAATTATTTTGCATCGCAAGAGATTTGATTTTCACCAGAAACCCGAGATTCCCATGCGCTGTTGATCTTAAGATGAATTTATTGGTTTCTTTTATAAGCTTTTCAAATATTTTACTATTTTGAGAGAACGGAACCACTTAGAGACTTGAAATTTTCACCAAATGATCAGTGAGTCTAGGCAATGTTGGTGCAATAAGTGGAACTGACATCACGGGTCCACCAAGAATCTTCAAAATTTCATCCTTATCCCAAAACTTTTTTCGAGATTTCTTATTCTTATGAGTTCAAAAAAATAGAACTTATGTGTGACAATCTTAAATTAACTGAAAATCTGCTAAGCTCCACATCCAGAAGCTATTTTTCAAGATCCAGGAGCTATTTTGAAACTTTCAATAAAGCTTTCGTTTCTTGAGCGAATATATTTAATTTGGTGGATTTTTCATGAAAAATTTATGTTGATCCTGGTGACCAGCTGGTGGCTCAAAAAATTTTTTTAAGTAATCAAAATTAAAATTTTTTTTGCAGTTATCTAAAGTTATATTATTTTTAATATTAATTTTAAACTACAAATCTAGGTTATTTGATCTAGATTCTTGGCTAAAATTTATGATAACCAAAATTTTTAACTCGGCATTTTTGCCGAGACGGGTTAACTAGTTTATTTAATATATGGAAATTCCAGATGACTGAAGATTGAGTTTTATGATTTGAGAAAAAATTTAAAATATTGATCCGATTGAAAAAAAAGAATCAAACAGTCTATCATCAGCTGGGTTGCTTCTGGGGTCATCTTATGACTCCCGTCTTTTATTTGATTCATCAATAAAATTTTTATTATTCATTCATAGTTTGTTCTCAAGTAAAGATGGGAGTGCAAGCAGTGTTCGGTCCTTCAGATGCTATTTTGGGCGAACACGTGAACTCTATATGTAATGCTCTTGATATTCCCAATTTGGTATGGCGTTTAGACCTACAGAAAGGAATTAACGAGTTTTCAATTAACCTTTACCCATCTCAACCATTGCTGAATAAAGCCTTTCAAGACACAATGAGGTTTTTGAATTGGACAAGGTGTGCCATCATCACAGAAGAACACTATGGGCTCATTAAACTGCGTGAGCTGATGAAAACACCTGGTATTGAAATATTTGTACGACAAGCAGATCCTTCAACCTACAATGCTATTCTTAAAGAAATTAAGAACAAGGAAATTAACAATTTAATCATTGACACCAATCCAGAAAACATAAACGAGTTTCTCAAAGGAGTAAGTTTCAAGCAAATAATCTGAAGAGGATATAAACCCCAATGTTTAATTTTCTCATTATAGATTATCCAGCAGCAAATGACCGAGTACAAATATCATTACTTTTTCACCTCATTCGATATTGAATCTTTCGACATGGAAGACTTCAAATATAATTTTGTCAACATTACTGCCTTTCGATTGGTGGACGTTGGGGACATTTCTGTAAGGGAACTACTGAAGGATATGGAACAATATTATTTTAATCAAAATATAAATGCCTTCAATAAAACCAGAATAATTGAGGTAGGTTATTATGAAAACGATAATTTTGCAAAGTATTCTACTTAAATTTCGGTACGAATATTCTATGAGCAAAAAAGTGGAACATAAACAAAAATCTATTCTTGCATGTACATTCTAAATAGTACCAAAAGTTTCGAATAAAATAAAGCTAAAATTCTATAACAGATAAGATCAAAATATATACTTTGATAGCATATCTGTGCCGTTTATATTTACCCAAAGTATTATCAAGCAATCATCAGTGGCCATATTGGACACCTTCATTAAATCCAAATTGTGGTGTTGATTTCATTTTGATTATATATGGTATTTAAATAAATAATGAAAAAATATATTTACGGTTAACGAAATATTCAAGCACAAACATATATTTCAAAGTCAGCAACTCTGCCTAAATTCATTTTCTGTTTAGAATGTTGTGTGAAAATTAAATTAAGTTTTTCGATCCATAAATGTTTTTGCTTTATCATTATTTCTTTGATATCAGTATGTTATTATTAAAGTTTAGTTAAAAATACAAGATATTCTTTTTAGTAAACATTGTGTTCACATACATATATACAGTACAGATGAAAACGACTCAATCTTAGCAAATCTCTTCATTTCTCGCTTTCAACAAAACATGGGTCATGACTCATGCGATGAAACTTTAACAATGAAATTTTAAATGTTTGCATTGTTTACCGCCGCATCAACCAGAGAGTTTGTTTTTTCAACTTCAAAATAAACGCTCATGTTCCGTTTTCAGATTTCACAAGATGATTTCCTTTTACCACACTATTTGTTTTGCTGAAGTACATTTTCAATGAGCACACAAATAAATTTTGTTGCAATTCTCAGTTGCAACCTCTGGCACTTTTTGTTGAAAAAATGGCATTGTTTATCTACAATAATCATTTTTCATTTAAATGTATGCTCATATAGATATATATTTATTTGTTTGTATATTTGGAAATAAAAATCCTTGTCAAATTGTTCATTGCATGAACAGCATATTAAACGCAACTGGTTTTTATTATTTCTTTTTTGGGATTTCATGTGTTTTGTCATGATGTATGACTATGTTTTACAAATTAATTTCTCCGCTTTTATGTTCTACAATTTGTAACATTTCAAAGGGAAACTCTAGTCACATAAGACCAGCAGAATATTCTGAAAGCTCTTTTGATTTAGGAAGCAGCTTGCAGTTTTATTTTAACTATTGTTAAATGTAATATACAACAATACATTTCTTTTAATTTGCAACATAGACTGAAGCAGCTCTCATTTATGACTCTGTATACGGATTTTCAATCGGACTTCAAAACCTCGAACAATCTCATAAGCTGAAATTCTCCAATGTTTCGTGCGATGATGAAATCCCTTGGGATGGTGGTTTAAGTTTGATCAATTATATTAACACTGTAAGTAAAACAAGTTTGAACCATATTTGAACACTAAATAAATACACTGTGAATTGTCTATTGTCTAACAATCTGGAAGTGTCTCAACGGATTTGAAAATTTTTTTAACTTTTTTTGTTTATTGTTTTTTAACTTTTAAGGAATAATTTTTAATATAAAATTCAAATCTACAAAACTTCTGTAAATTCCAATTATAAAACATAATGCATATACGCCACCCAATAAGATCTCCAATGACAATCGAACGTGTAATTTAAACAGAACGATTGCGGTCCCTCGACAATCGTTTGGCTACTAGAGCCTTGTAATGCAATTTAAACTGTGTGGTTTATTATTTTAATTGCATAACCATGATGTGTGTGCTTATAATTTTGGGCAGTACCATTAATTAACATTTAAATGAGTCTATAATTCTGCATTATTGCATCGAAATGTTTTTAAACGATAACATTGTTTTGTTTTCCCAACATATATTTTCAAAATGCTCTATAGGTGGAATATAAAGGAATCAGCGGTCCAATCAGTTTTAAGGAAGGCAGACGCATACAATTTAAATTAGACCTGGTTAAGCTGAAACAACATGCAATCGTTAAGGTTGGCGAGTGGTCTCCAAATAGTGGGCTGAATATAACAGATTATGATGTGTTTTTTGATACCTCAAATATGAATTTCACATTAGTTGTCATTACAATTCTGGTAAGTAACAATTTTTTTTCCTTAAAAACTCGTGTTCGAGAAGTAAAACAACAACACTTGACAAGTCAAGCTCAATTATTGAGACATTTTAAATATTTTGGATTTTTTTCGAGATTTTCATCAATATGACAATTTGAAGGTTAACCTAAAACTTTTGGAGTACCTTGACCAATGGAATGTCGAATTTTATAGCAAATATACCAAACCGAACTTGTTATTCAAAAAACTATTTGCTATTTTTATTCAGTAATGTTTGCAATTTTTCGAACACGACTTATTATTAAAATATTATAAACTCATATAAGTACAATTCAAGAAAAACAAACTGAAGTTTATATATCAGTGCTCTCAAGTATACACTTAAAAAGTTTAAAAATGAATATATCAAAATTACAAACTTCTTTTTATGTTATCCTCATAAATTCCAGTGGTTAAGTTTATATTTTAAATCATCTCATATTAATTATTTTGACAAATAATTGTGCTTATTTATTTTCAAGAAATGCATGCCTCTTGAAGCTTTTTGAATGCATTCTTTATGAACCACATTTAATGGTTTTCCTTATAAACTCTAGTGCAAATAACAAAACTTTTTAATTATGTTTTGATGCATTTATTATTCCAATTTATTCCAACGAACTTTTTCTCTTTACAAATTTGTGGCAAATTATAATGCACATTAAAATATACAACTTTATGATTTTACATTCATTATGTTTGGTGAAACAAAATTGAATTTCAAAATTTTCAAATTGAAATCACAACAATCTAGGAAATTCCATATGTGATGATGCACTATGGGAAAAATTACACTGGAAACTCACGCTTTTATGGTTTTTGTGTGGACATACTTGATAGAGTATCGCAAGAAGTGGGTTTCAATTATATTTTAAAAACATCGCCGGACTCTCGTTACGGAGTTTTTGACACTGACACCAAAAGCTGGAATGGGATGGTCTATGAACTAATGCGCCACGTAAGTGAAAATGTATCATTTGCTCCTAATTGGTTGTTGTCGCAAAGTATTTTGTAATTTAATTGTGTGCTATGTTTGACAAGTAACATGCAATAAATATACTAAGGTAAGTGCTTCATTTATGTTAACATGAAATGCTTTGAATGTTTGCCTGAATTATTAAATTTTCCTTTCAATTATGCATTTCTATTCAACTTCCATTCACATATTTTTTGTAACTCATTCACTATCACTTGACAGTTTCATTTTAACGCAAATGTTGCATTTTCTATAAAAATTTTGTACCAAAAACTGACAGGAAAAACCCTATGTTATGTTGCGAAAACCAGCCGCAAAAAAAACATCATCATCAAAATCAGTGTCGGGCTCATCTGTCAATCAGACGGCAGCTTTCAAGGCAAAGCCATATGGTAGATTTTTGAAAATTTTAAATCCCGGCTATAATTTGGACCATTACTCATATACCAACTATTACAACGATAGCGAGGATTATATGCGCCAATTAAATAATGAGGACATAAATGAAAACTATGAAGGGTTCTGCATAGATTTGTTGAAAATGGTAGCTTCAAAAGTTGGATTTGACTATCGTATCCAGATGGTTGCCGATGGAAAATATGGGGCTAGAGACCCCATCACAAAGGAGTTTAACGGCATAATTAAAGAGTTGATGCAAAAGGTGAACATTCATTGAGCAATTGCAGTTTGTACAAATATTATAAAAAGAAATTTTACTAAAAAATTCACTAATATTTGTTCACAATTTATATGCAAATTCATTATTAAACAATTCAATGTATTTTCTGATTGGAAGTTATTCATGTTCTGTTGTAGTGTGTTTATGTTGTTAGTTCAACTGTAAAATATTGTTTGAATGTATACCATATGGCTGGTTTACGGAGGATTTATTTAAATGGCAAGTGTGATTTAATAAATCTCTCGAAAACTATGTTTGCGCTTGAAATACCTTTAAAATGTTCAAACATACAGTCATTTAAAAATATTTTTCCATACATTCCATACAGTCTGCTGATTTAGCTGTGGGCTCTATGACAATCAACTATGCACGAGAGTCAGTAATTGATTTTACAAAACCATTCATGAACTTAGGAATATCCATTCTATTCAAGGTGATTTCTTTTGAAATATCATAATTCAGCGTTATTATAAATTTATTCATATACAGGTGCCAACTTCCCAACCTACTCGTCTGTTTTCCTTCATGAACCCGCTGGCCATTGAAATCTGGTTTTATGTTTTTGTGGCTTATTGCCTAGTCTCGCTTACAATGTATGTTGTAGCTCGTTTTTCACCATATGAATGGCAAAATCCAACAACGTGTGAATTGGAAAATGATGTGACTGAAAATCAATTTTCTGTATCAAATAGGTAATCATTAGTTGATCTTTCCAACCCATAAACTACAGTCACTTAATATCTCTATTATTCCAGCTTTTGGTTTGCGATAGGTTTGTTAACTTTAGAATAGTTTCAAAAATATTTAAAAACTAATTTTTTATTCATTATCACTCTTTTAACTACGCTAAACTATGCTTTCTACACTGACTGACAAAAAGGTACACTCATGCAACAAGTGAGTTTTAATAGAAAGGAAACAAAATTAATTTGATGTTAACAATAAATACTTTTCCATGTTTTACGCGTTCTTAAATACCAAATGTCCAAACTTTGTATGTTGCTTTGAACATTTCCTTATAAGCTTTTGGGTTTGGCAAAAAGTTCTGAACGTTTTTGAAACGCTCGATTGAATTTCGATTAACTAAAGCAAAAAATTTAAATCGGGTTTATACATTTTATGCTTGAATGTTATTATGGGTAAATCTTTTATGTAATGTGGTTCGTTATATATTTTAGACGCAAAAAAAAAATTTGGCATTTTTAAAACGATATTTCAGATTGTTTTAGCAGAGATGATTTTAGTGATCCCTAAATTTTACCCATAAAATGTTTGAACTCATAAACCCATGATATTGATCTAAAACACGATATTACTTAAGATTCTACATAATTGTTTGACAAAGTAAACTTAACATTTTCAAAAGATTAAATTTGTATTTTCATCTTATTGTTTACAGGGCTCCGACTTAAATCCTAAAGGTAAGAAGTTTTTTTGACAATATTGACCATAAAAAATGTGATTTGTTTTCAATTTGGCAAACACAAAAAGCTTACGATCTTATTTGCGCTTTATTCCATATTTAATTGACATAATTTCTCATTTATATCTAACACAGCAAATAGCACGAGAATAGTTGGTGGGATTTGGTGGTTTTTCACTTTAATAATAATTTCATCGTATACGGCAAACTTAGTAAGCAAATAAATCAAACTTGATTGCAATTTTTCACATTAACCAATTCACTTAGGCTGCCTTCTTGACCGTCGAACGAATGATTACACCCATCGAGAATGCTGATGATCTCGCAGGTACTTTAACTTTAAAAAAATTAATTTAAGGTATTTATTTGATGAGTTTGTGCAAATTTCCGAAGAATTAGCATGCTTTTAGTTTCGATATATTTGTACTTTATTTTTTTCTAAACTTTGTTTATTAAATTGAAACATTTCAAAATTATTCTTTAAATCTTGCTTAAAGATGTTTTTGCACCTTTTCAGGACAAACTGAAATTGCTTATGGCACTCTAGAAAGTGGCTCTACCATGACGTTCTTCCGAGTAAGTATATAGTCTGTTTTATTGTTTACATTAGATCTTCCATGTTTTGGCACCTACTGAATAAATGTAAAAATATGATAATTCCCTGTTTATGATATTTTGCATTTATTCTTCATCCTCTTCCATTAAAAAATATTATGAATAAATTTGAATTTTCTACCATCTTCCATCAAATTTTGCGCAACTTAACAAAAGGATTCGATGATTGAAACATATAAAAAAATGTGGAGATATATGGAAAATAAGAAAGAACCGTCAGTTTTTGTTAAATCTTACGATGAAGGTGAGTATTAATTCAACCCTCCGATTTTGCTCATGTGTGTTCTGATGAAACAAATCTATATTTAAAAAAATGTCAAGCATTTATTTATGACTGTAAAAAAATAATGGACTGTCTATCAAACATGATCTATCATTTTTTTTAAACGATTAATTTTCAATTTCTTGGAGTAAATCGATAATTTAAAGTTGAGCAAAATAATGAGCAAAATATGGAGGAATTAGATCAGAAATCCTTATATCACTCAATATAATTTTCAGGCATAAATCGTGTGCTGGATGGAAATTACGCTTTCTTAATGGAATCAACAATGCTGGATTATATTGTGCAAAGAGACTGTAATTTAACTCAAATTGGTGGGCTGCTTGATACAAAAGGTATACTTTAACAAATGATCACATTTAATCAAACTGCCTAGTTTATTAAATCATATCATATAACTTTATGAAATTTGTTAAAAGTTTTGTCAAATTTGTAATACCCTTTGTGAAAAGTTTCACTTGTTATCCGGGAAAACTTGCTCTGATTCTTTTTTGAAATTAAATTTTCAACGCAGATTCCATGTGCAATGTGTAAAATGAAATAAAATTCCAATACTATAACGTGTTTCACGGGTCGACCAAAAAGCTAGGAGTATATTTATTGTTCACAAACATTTTTTATCGATTCTTTAATTAAGGATTACAATTTAACTTTCTCTATATGCTACAAGAAACCGCTTTTGTAACTTGGTTGCTGTTGGCACTGAAATTAATTTTTAAACTTTTTTGTGCTCTAATTAGGATATGGTATAGCAACTCCAAAGGGATCTATATGGCGGGACAAGATTTCATTAGCAATTTTGGAGTTGCAAGAAAAAGGCGAAATTCAGATGTTGTACGATAAGTGGTGGAAAAATCCGGGAGACACATGCATGCGCCAAGACAAAGCCAAGGAGAGCAAAGCAAATGGTAAACAAATCTCATAACAAATTATAAAATGTAATATGTATCAAGGCATATTTTACAGCGTTGGGTGTAGACAACATTGGAGGAGTGTTTGTGGTTTTATTGTGTGGACTCGCTTTTGCTGTTTTAATTTCCATAATCGAGTTTTGTATAAGATCAAAACAAGACAACTTTACAGACCCGCTGAATATTCTGAAAAATAGGCAATCTTTATGTGCCGAGATGACTGAAGAATTTTGTTTTGCATTGAGTTGTCGAGGAACCAGGCAGAAACCAGCGCTAAAAAGACAATGCTCGAAATGCGCCAATACTAATACCATAAACAAATTTAACGAATCAGTAAGTTAAAGTTTTCATTTTTAATAAAATTGAGTCTAGTACCAACTTTACTTGTATAATAATATTAAAATATTTACTTGTATCATACATTAACATATTCACTAAAAATATTTCTATTATCTACACAAATCTACTAAAATTTCTGTAAAATTAACTTCAATATAAACAGCGCTCGCAATACAACATGTCATCCCTCTCTGACTATCCTAACGTTGGAGTTGAGCTCGGTGGCCACACAAACAGTGTAGATGCTGATACTGCTTCAATGGACTATTGTTGCCCAAACTTTCATCAACCACCAACCGTCTTCCACACCCCACAGCACACTATAAATCAAGTAAATAATTTCTTGGAAACATTCAAAAGCATTTTTTATTTGTTCCATTTATTCAACAGCAACAACAAAGGCGTCAAAGCTATTTTGATTTTGAAAACTCGCTGAAAAATAATTATGTAGCTCAATCCTTACAACGCGTGGATGTTGTAGACAGATCATCTTTCGCCTCTTAACCAAACTGTTTGATATTCGCCTCATATATTACGTAGAGTTAACTGAATGTTTCAAGTAAATGTAAGCTATATTATGTGTTCCAAAATGCGCCAATTTTATGGGTAATATTTTAATGTGGTTTTAATGTATGATAATTTTAATAAAACATGCCAACAATATTATTCGCTGACAAAAATTATGTTTGTGAAGAATTCTCTTTTATTTGTCACCCAGATTATCATTTCTTGTATATTTTTCACCAATATTTCAGCAAATTCGGAAAGAAAGTGTGAGCTTGTGTCAGATTTTGAATTATTTATGTGACTTGACTTCAATGCATGAATTGTTTGATATTTTCTAATAAAATATGATATATATTATGATTTGATTTCTCATTGCTGTTATTTTACGTATTGTTTTTGAATAAACTTGCATGTAAAGGTTGCTGGTGATTTTAAAACAAAATTGATTTATCTATACATTCCACATTGAATAAAAAATGTTTTCAGGTGAGAATACCCTTGTTTTAAGCAAATATGTTAGATTCTTGATACATTGCAAAAGTGTGTGAAAGAAATGTCTTTTATCCTTTTTCATTAAATGTTCAACAATGATGGCTTGGTGAACATGATTGTCACCTGACGGAAGTCGTCTTTAAAGCTCTCAACATGCTCTTATTATTTAAATGGAAGATTCATTCAAGCGGATAAACAATATTCTAATATTAATTTAATTAAAAATTGTGGTTGTCCTCAAAAACAACATTTGAATTAATATTGCTTCCCACCAAACTTGGCCTAAACAGAACAATAAAATAATCTTGCAACAGTTAGTGAAAAAATCTAGAAGGAAACATTATGTCATACATTTTTCTTACTGCAAATTGAGGGGGATAGCGGTGAGGATTTTTTGTTGAATAAAGGTAATACATTATATTGATTTAGTGTTTGACTTCAAAAAATGGAAACATCTAAAATCAATACTTTGACTAAAATATTAGAGGCAAAATCGAATAAAAGTTGAAAACGGTGCACAAATATTGCAGAAAATCAATTCTTAAAGCTATTCCAGAAAAATTATTTCATAAATCCATTAAAATATTTCAAGGAACTGAAGGTGTTCTGTTTACAAAAATAATACTGTCTGCAAAAATCTAGGTAATTTTATTATCAAGTGCTCGCCTAGATTTTCTCAGGGTTTCAAACTTACGTATAATATATAATTATATCTTTAGGAGTGTTCCAAGTTTAAGTGTTGGCTGTAATTGAAAATCTCGAAGTATTTTTTAATTGGGCTGTCATAAAAATACATCTATGTGTTTTACACCTGTTATATCGTTTAAGAATTCTTCACTTGCATTGTACAACTGTATTGAGTTGAGAATATAATATTTCATAATAAAGTAAAAACATAGACTATTCATTATTATGACGAAAAAAAATGAATTTGTCTGAATTACAAAACTGTTTCAATTTTGTGACAATTGGAACGGCATTCTTTTATGATTATTGAAGCAATTTAAGGAATTCTAGATGACTAAACACATTTCTGAATCTGCACCACTTTATTGCTTTTTAGTTGTTATATGTGGATACGATAGAAATTTTCATATGAAATCGATTTTAAAGCACTTATTTTTTACAGTTCTGACAATCTCGAAGATATCTCTATGTATGTATATATGCTAAAAAAATAAAGATTTGGGGACCCATTTTTTGTCAACGATTTTTTTTGCATGCTTTTTCATGTTTAAATTGAAAATCGTTTCTATCTTGAAATACTTTTTATCGTCTTATTTGTAGAAACAACTTAAACCGTGCTCTTAAAAATATTAGCTTTTTTGCTATGAGTTTTTGAATTTTTGAATTTTTTTAATTCAGGATAGAAATTTTATTAATATTTTTTGCTATATAAATGATAAATATATTGTTATTAAGGTAATTAATGTTTGATTTTATTAAAATTTTGAATCGCTCAATATGTGAAGATTTGTTAATAATTCGTATTTTAAGCATCAAGTGATAAAGCCGAAAAAATTTAGTGTATGTAAAAATTGTTATTAGATTTATGGGATACCTAGGTGAAACATAAATCAAAATGATAAATGCTCAATACTTGAAATCTAAACTTTTTCATCAAATCATGATTCGAATATCAACTGAATAACCTTCTCAGAAATAAAGTTTAATAAAATCATATTAATTTTGATGAGATTCACCCTTTCCAAAATCTCTCCCAATAATTCCATAGAGCGTAAAAAAAGCTCATCTCTCATTGGAAACCTTCCAATAATCGAGCCAAAACTTTTAACGCCTAGCATATTTCCATGAATATTTTCAAGAATAAGAGCAATCCACGGAGTTGTGCCAAATAGATAAAGGTAGATTTTGGATACCTGAATATTTTTCCTGTTTTCTGGGAGAAACTGAAAATACAAGTGTTCATTAAAAAATTCTACCACGTTTTAATTGCATTTCACAACTTATTTAATTGCTTTAAATGGGTTTCCCTTCATTAAATTTCCCACGTTCTTACGTTTTTATTATGGAAACAATAAAGAAAGTACTTGATGGTGAACTCGTGAGTCGGTCCTAATTTGAAATCTGTCAGCAAGTTTGCAGATGGTTCATTTATATTTAGGTATATTCATTTATATTTAGGTTAAACAGTTAAACTTTTGAATTGGAATTTATTTGATATAATGAATTTATTGTCTCTAATTTCTTTAGCTATAGTTGTTTCATTATTGTTTCCCTGCTGATGAGAAATTTGAATTCAAACAAAACTCTAGCAATGTAAAAGATGTAAACTAAAATATAATTGAACTGCAAAATAGAGAAACATGATTATTCTAAGATCCTTTAAAATAGGTTCCGGTTTGGTAATGAGATGAAGGTACTTAATTAAACAAAATTTAAACCTTTTGTAAACAATAAATCTTTGGAGAAAGACTTTTATTTAATTAAATTATGTTCAAATACCCCTAAAATCCCATCTCAAGTCTCAAATTAACAACTCCTGCTACGAACATTAACAGCTAACATTTAAAAATATATTTAAAATATGATTTCTTCCATAAAATTCCTAAAATAATTGTTCATCAGTCTAATTTCAAACTGATTTCAAAGTTGGGCAAGACTGGGATCTACTGACTTTTCCGACCATAAATAAAGCAAATTGATTAGAAAAATTACCTGTTCAAGTTTGCAAAATGTTTCGGGCCAACCACAAGCACAATCTTTCGGCAAATCCGGATTTACGGACATATTTTGAGGATGAAAATCAAAAAGCTGGGCATTATTGAATCATCGCAGACATCAATCTTAAATTCACCCTCCGGATCTCGAGATAATTCGGTTATTTCTTGTTAAATATGTTAATTTTATCAGCCCAACTTCACCCTTATTCAAATATTTTAGTTTGTTAAAAGAATTTTTTTATTTAGACTTTAATTAGATATTTTCATTTATGATGTCTTTAAAATTACAATCAAAATATATTTTATAGAGAGCATATCATACAGCTTTACCCTCAATCGATGTTAATTTTGAATAAGCTAGTCATTGTAGAACTGATGAACATAATAATGAACAAATTCTAAAATATATATTTTTGAATTTTGCTATATCTAGCCTTTTATTCAAAAATACCATGAAATTATTCATGACTAAATGCTTCACAAATAGTTGCTCGACTTTAATCTTGGGAAGTTTTTGGAGCCAGTAATTATATTAGATTTAAAATTTTCCATGTCATAAATTTCAGTAACTTTTGGTGGTATGTATTATGTGGCGGAATTGTGTCAAATTTGACGAATCTTCATCATGGTCGTTGAAAAATTTATCAAGCTGATGGAATTTTTACTGCAAATATTTGTTATATCTTACTGTTACAATGTTTCTTCAAATTAATTCAAATTTTAACATTAAAATTTTTGCCTCATAGTACACACGGCTTTTAGTGTTCCCGCAATGAATTACAAAACTTTTAATTATTAAATCCACTTTAATGTGGGTGAACAATTTTGAGTTTTACTTCAAAAAGATCTCCTTTTTGGTTTTTGCCAAGGTATTTGCATAATAATTAAAAAAGTTTATTTGAAGATGCACACAGTCTTTTTCATTTTAGTTATTAAAGTTTAAAAGTTTAATATTCTCGTACAGGCTATTAAAAACATGCTAAAACGTAAGTAAACAACCTAGAATAATCCTCTTTATTGCGTGCTTGACCCAATGAGGATACAATGTACTACAAAATCATTGGACTGAACACAATTTATTTCTTTCACTTTCTTCATCCATTTGTTATACCATCTGAATCTGACCAGCGTCCTAATAGATATGTGTTTATGTCAAAACGCTAAGCAGTCAGCTGGAAAATATTTCTTTTATTGTCCTTTTAAAACTTTCTTGATTTATTTTATTCATTGAGTCCTGACAAAATGGAATGGAAAAGGAAAACCTTAAATAATTGCTTGACAAAGTCGAAACACATTTTTTACTGTAAACTAGTTGAAAAAAGAGCAATCTTTTCAAAATAAAGACATTTCTATTATTGATTTCATAAAGATTTTTGATAAGGACGTAAAATTTTCATCCGAAAACATTTTTAAAAATTAATTATTAGTATAAAAAAAATTATTAAAGAGGTCAACTGAATTGCGAAAACCCAGGTCTCTTAAATTTGCAAACCAAAAAAAGAAGGATAAAAATTAGCTAGTGAAAAATTTGGTTTATAGGATTTAAAAGAAAGACTTGTTTTGTAACAAATCAAATTCATAGTCCTTTATTGAATCTCAAATAAAATACAGTCCACGCTTAAAACATTTTGGTTTAAATATATAAAAAACAAGGAATAACAACCAACGTGAAAAAGTGGATTTAAAATAGATTTTCCCTCCAAAACCAACAAATTTCTGTGCTTAGATCCTTCTAAACAATTTACAGCGCAAAAGTATTCTGTTTTTAGCCCAAAATAAACAGCCGCAACAAGAAAATTGATTCTGTTTGCCAGCCTAGCCTGGAACAGACGCAACATCGAAATAAATTGAAAAACGTGGAGGACGCCTTTTCCCATAATTGTGCTTTTGGAAAATCCGTCTAAGAAAGCGCAAAAATGATACTGTTTGCTAGCTCAGCCTTTTCGCAACAACAAAGGATTCTGTTGCCAGCCCAGCCTGGAACAGACGCAACATCAAGATAAATTGTAAAACGTGGAGGACGCCTTTTCCCATGATTATTATTTAAGACAGCAAAAAATGCAGTGATACTGTTTGCTAGCTCAGCCTAAGTCGCAACAACAAGGATTCTGTTGCCAATTCAGCCTGGAACAGACGCAACATCAAGAAAATTTGAAAACGTGGAGGACGCCTTTTCCCAATAATTTTGCTTTTAGAATCCGTCTAAGACAGCAAAAGTGAACTTTTGCTAGCTCAGCCTAAACAGTCGCAACAACAAGGAAAATGTTGCCAGCAGCCTGGAACAGACGCAACATCAAGATAAATCAACAAAATGTGGAGGACGCAACCCCAAATTGTGTTTAAGGCAAATCGTCTAAAGACAAAAATGATACTGTTTGCTAAAATTCAGCCTAAACAGTCGCAACAACAAGGATTCTGTTGCCAGCCCAGCCTGAAACAAAAACATCAAGATAAATCGTTCAACGTGGAGGACGCCTTTCCCAATTGTGCTTTCAGCTCCGTCTAAGACAGCCCAAAAATTGAGAACTTTGTTTGCCAGCCCAGTTGGAACAGCCGCAAAATCGAAAAGAAAAGCAGAAAAATCGTGAGTATTTTAAGTGAAAAAAATTGGAAAAAGTGCTGCTGAATAAGAAAACACGGTCTTGATTAAGGCTCAAAAAAATAAAGTCACGAGTATCAGACGCAGAGTGTATCAAAATTTCTGAAAGGCAAAACGGTCAAAGCTTGGTGGGTATGAGATCCCAAGATACCGTAAATAAAAAGTAGCCCCATCATCCAATTCACTCACACATACAAAGAACACACACACACAAACAGAGAAAGATGTCAGAAAATTAAAATCATTTTTGCTCGCAAACGAGGAACTGTACAAAGCAAAACTGACAACGATGAAAAGTTTTAGCTCAATATGATCCACAAATGGATGCACTGATGAAATTAATGGGTATTTATTGAATATTGACGACCTTGAGAAGGAATTTCAATGTTATCACTACTCTGTTTCAAAAGAATCTGGAATTGATTTTTACGAAATTACGAGGATGAAAAAATGAAGACAAATTGAATGTGTTCATAGAGAATTTGATGGCCAAAGAAGTCATCTAATAAGTCTACGCGGCAAATGTCAATCGAAATGTTGAATTCGCACATGCTAGATGAAGAAACTCGGAGAGCTTTTTTGAAAAAAACAAATTCCATTTTCATTAAACCGTCCCAACGGTCAATTTGTTAATGGAATTTCTGGAAGGTCATGTTCAACAGTCACGTGTCAAAGGAACAGAGACAAGTCTCAACCATCGAAACTACAAAAGACCGAACTTGGATGAAATGTAGGCGAAAGCATTCAAGACCCTGATTTGTTTCTTGAAGTAAATTGTCACTTCAAGCGGGGAGAATGTTCAGGCCCCAGATAATAATTATAGTTTAAGTTTTCATTGTCATTAAATTATTATTTCTAACCGGCTTATTTATATTACCGGTCCCGAGTCAACCCAGGTCTCTTGTTTTGAGTTGTCAACAATGAAGTTTGAAATAGCTGTAAAAATCAGTAGAATTTAAGGATTAGTCGAATAAAGACTTGTTTTGTAAGAAACTCTCTAAGTATAGTCCTTTCATTGAATCTCAACATAGAATACAGTCCACGCTTAAACAATTTCTATTATTGATTTCATAAAGATTTTTGATAAGGACGTAAAATTTTCATCCGAAAACATTTTTAAAAATTAATTATTAGTATAAAAAAAATTATTAAAGAGGTCAACTGAATTGCGAAAAGAAAATTAAATTGCAAACCAAAAAAGAAGGATAAACAATTACTAGTGATTCAAATGGTTGTGATAAGATTTAAAAAGATTTAAAATCAAATTCATGTACTGTAGCAAAAGCAAATAAATGGTCTGCAACCATTTTCGACAAACATCTGTTTTTTTTTTAAATATATAAACATAAACAATTTACGTTTATGCTAACAAAACACTTATTATTTAATTGTGCAATTATTCTGATACAAAAACCAACAATTCCGCCTGCGAAAAATGATAATTTACAAAACAAACAATTTACATGTTTATTTGTAGCATTCAACAAAATAATAGCATTAACAACCCCAAATTGAATCTAAGGCAAATATTCCTTAAAGACAAGGGAAATGAAGTTTGAAAAACTCAAACAATGTAAATTCTCAATTTACCGAAAAATTCAACAATAATGTGCTTCCATAGCACTGAACGAAAAATTTGGAAAATGCTTCAAAAAAATATCATTAGGAAATCCTTTGAAATTTTCAGAGGCCTTTTGACTAGGAGAGAAATTTCACAGCACAAAGTGATAAATTTATTTTGTTTTCACCCTGAAACCATTTAAACTGTTCAAAACTCTAATAGAATGTTGAACAAAAATTCACTTTTCACCATAACTTAGCACCACTTGATGTACCAGACAAATATTTTCACCAGTTGATAAACTGGAATTTCGATGTTGCTCACTCTCTGTGGATCGGATCACACTTCAATATCTAGGCCAATTCTTCAAATTCCTTCCTCTTCAACAGACATTCCCAACAAACTTCGAAATTAAATTCATGATAATAATTTTACCTTAGACATCTCTATTCCAATTGGTGAGCATTCTTTTTGTTACTCGGAAAAACGGTAGTTAACAACAACAACGAAATGTAAGATATTACAGATGGAAAATTACATTAAATTAAATATTTGTAGATATATGATGGATACGATATTAAATCGGTAGTTTAATTTTTCCTTCAGTGACCTATTACACAACATGAATTTCCGTTTTTTAAAAAAATTGTTTAAAACCAAAACTGCACAATCAATACATTTTGCATTGAAAGATATTCTGTCAACTTTGCTCAAAACATGAGTTAGATTTATTGACAATCAATTAAAATTGAATCTGGTGGTCATTCTTTTTATTCCAATTATCGCAGATTTCAAATACTCCACAATGATTTATAGCAGCTGGAATTGGATATATTTGATGAATTTGTTATTTTTTCCTTATCCCTTATTTATGCTTTGTTTTGTTCACATAGCTACATCTAAATATTTTTAGTGCATAAAAAAGCATGGCTAAAAATGCTATCATTAAGTCAAAAACGTGAATTATTTACCCTCAATACTTTATCCTGAAACTCGAATGCAATTTGTAAAATGTCACATTTCATTGAATAAAATCCTAAAATTTAGTTTTTATAATTTATTTCAATTGATTTCGTTATTCTTCAAATATGATGAAAATTTGCATGTAAAACTAACAATTATTTCAAATATTGAATATCCGCCGAATACTGTTTAACAATTCTGCCATCCAGCAATAAGCAGAATGCCAATTTCAGACCAAACTGCAACCTTCAAAACTGTTGTTTTGCAGCAAACTACAATGTTTACAGCAAGGCAATTTTCTGAAAAATATGAAAACGTCTGCCTGACGCCTAAATATATTCAGCAACATTGAATTGGCATGAATAAAATTGAAATAAAACTTGCTGTGTACAGTTCTATGGAGCATTCAAATGTAGCTCTGAATTTCTTTCCTATTCTGTTTCAAAAGAGTCTTGTGGTAGTTTTTAATAAAAAAGGTCGTTCGTCTATGAAACTTGATCATAATAAAATGTGCTTTGCGCTTCCAGTTATTTCGCTATATTTTCAAAGTACATACTTTATTGCTGATTGATAAAAAAAAAACTACAGAAGCTCAACGCCAAGCCATTGAAATGTTGATGAACTGAAAATCGCTTGAAGGCTTTTGCTGATAGAAAAATGCAGAAACTCATTTTGCCATTAATATTTTATTGCTTCTTTCAAAATACATAAGTTCCTTAAGGGTATTTAATGAATCAAAACACATTTTCAATTATCATGTTTCTTGTACATTTTTCACTTTACTATGTAGGTATCATAAAGTCAAAAATTTACTCATATCTCAATATACAAAAAATGTTGTTTTTTTTATAATTTACTATTGAGCAAAATTGGCTGACTGTTGAACATGATATTTTGATTTTCAAGCATTTCTTATGACATGACATGCCTATCTGATTTGTTGATACTTCAATCTTGAACAAAGTACGTTTTTTTTAGACACATATTTCATACTCATAGTTGTTAAAAATCAAACAAAAGATTGGTATAATACACGACAATGATGCTTAACTTCCTGAATTTAAAGGAAGAATATTTCATCACGGAAATTGTTCGAAATCTATACGTTATTAATATATTATTCAAAGAAGATATTTTTTCTCGATTGTACTTTGGATTTGAAATCCCCTATCCATGTTTAATGTCTAAGATTTGTCAGTATTCATAACTATATAAATATTTTTCTTCACCAGATTTACTTACCCAAGAGTTAAAAACACTGAAAAACTCCTTGAGAAACCCTTATAAAATTCTCTGAAAATATTCCATAGTGTATTAACAGAAGCATTTTTATTTTGAATTTCACATTGAGAAATTTCTAAGCATTGCTCTTGGGTTTTTTTGCAAACCTCAATAAACCAACATTTTTTATTCATACGGTAAGTTTTAAACGCTGTAAACTGTAGCGATAAAAGTATTTTGGAATAGATAAACCAGTATTTTGGAACAAAAAAGAAACCTACTTTTATAATAATATGGTGCATTTTTAAAAAAATCTAAAAATGATGACTCAGCGTAAAATGAACATTCAAGCATAGATTCAAGCTTATATTTTTCATACACGAGCATAAATGTGTTAAAAATCTAATTCGATGTTGCAGAAAAGCTGTGATTTTTGGAGTTCTATATGTGCCATGCTTTTCCCAATAGGAATTTTAATAAATATTCATGTACAGTGTATTTTATTACAATATTTTAAATTTTAAATAGAAAACAGCATACAGAAGCATACATACCATATTTTTGTATGATGAAAACTAACATAATTTTCATATATTAAAATTTTTACTCACAAAATAGTTCCAAGTATTTTCGTTACAGCAAATTTGGTTGAAAAAGTGTTTTAAATAGCTGTTTAGTTGGCGTTTAAATTTTTCTTGCCGATATCAAAATAAAAATACTGCATTCACAAATTTGACGGATTCTAACCACCGAAATTATCTTTTATACCTTTCAGATATATATTTATCTTATATTCCAAATATCTGATTTTATGCATCATTGAATCAATAGTTTGTAGATATAGTGCCATAAAGGGCCAAAAGAGCGTCTGGTGTTAGCAATGTAAATACAGAATCTATAACCAATCAATTTTTGATGAAGAGTTGAATGAACATTTTGTTAATCAAGTGAGTGAGAGTTTCATGGTATAAACATTTTATTGCTTTTTTATTGTTTGGGGAATTAAGGATTTCATTGCGGAATGTTTTATGGGTGAAAAATGAAAAGTTTAGTATTTGTTGATGAGGTAAAAGGTGCGTAGGTGTATAAAAACAACTACTAGAAATGAGCTATCAAACAAACTCACTTATTAAAATACAAAAGTTATGCGTGTGGGATTTATAGGGAAACTTGAGTTGAAATAATTCGTAAATAAAATAACAATACTCAAAATGCGAAATTCCTATAAAAAGTTTCAAAATACTCAAACAGATGAAATTGTTTGCTTAAGCGATTCGAAAGCTTCATCATTTGAAATCTCAATTGAATACTTCTTATTTTGATCAATAAAAAGAGTCAATACCAAGCGTACTTCACTTTATTCGTGAGAAACCACAATAAAACCTAATAAAATTCCTGATAAATTTTCCAATAAATTAAAAGATATAAATCTGTTTCATTAGAAACAGCCCAAAGGCAAGGATAAACCAAATAGAAAGAAAACATTTCATATTATTTGCTCTCTCTTTGATCTTGTTCCTTTGCCAATATTACTTGGAACGCAAATACTTATAGCAGTCAATTTCACTCGAAAAATTGTTATTTATATTTTTAAGGGTAAAGCTGCATCAATATTAGATATATATGTAAATGAAGATGATAAAAGCCAGGTATTTAGTATGCTAAATCTCAAAGTAGATCAAAATTCCTCGATATAATTAATATTTTACCAAAAATTCCCTAATATTTTGCACCACCAATAAATTTTTTTGGAGTGAAATTTATTTTGGTACATCATGTAGCTATATCTTTTGCGGGAAGTATACTTTCTGGTTAAAATAAAAATAACAGCTTTATTTTATCGAGCAAACATTTTTTATTCAAGTTTTTTCACATACTTATTCTTTGATCAATTTGTGGAAATATTGGAGAATTAAATTGTTCAAAAAATGATAAGTTTTTAAAGAAGGTATATTGTTCATCAAAAGAATTACGGAAAAATGTATCTGGAGAAATGTTTGAAATTTATGGAAAAAATCTAGAGCAATGTGTAATTTCTGTGAAAAAAGTAAATAGATTTCCTATGTTGAAAATAACTTGAAGTTTGTAACCAAAACACAGTTCATTAAAAATACGTGCTAAGTACAAAAACTAATCAGGAAAATTAGAAAATTAACATACATTCATGCTTGACATTATCAAAAAAAAACAATTCAATTAAGGAGTATTTTTTATTTGATCAATATTCATGCTGCTATTTTAAAACAAATATCTTTTTTTCATGAAAAAAGTTATTGTTCATTGGAAAAAAATTCACATTCATTCGCAATAAATCCATTAAAAGCTAAAAATACGTTTGATGGAACACACATACACATATTTAACTTAGACTTTGAATAAAACCTTAGTATTGCTCTCTTTGACATCTGATTCAATTTAATTTCGTTTGAACGATTCTCAAAAAATACTGAATGAGCCAAAAAGTAAATGATTGCCAAAAAATTAAATTTCCACCACATTAAATAATAAATTTTGGGTATCATAAATCAGAAGCACGTATTAAAATTTCTTATAGAATTTGTACTCAATCGTTGTTGTCGTCTTAAGATCATCTCGAACAGCACTTCAGGGCTTTTCATACGACAATCAAAATTGAAAGGAAATTTATTATTTCTAACGATATCGCATTATTGTGTTGATTTCAGGCTATCATAATGATTTATTTCTAAAAATTGTACTGATTTTTTGGATACACATAATAACTCAATAAAATTTCCGATATTAATGTATATTTGAATATAGATTAAATATCATCTCATTTCGTTTATTCCGGTTCATTCATATTTTAAAATTGCATGCTTTGATATTATTATCGTAACGATTGTATTCCATTACTTTATGATGTTTTTTTGATCACTTTCAAGTTTTAACTTTGTTCCCGTACTTATTATTGTAGATGGATTCTTAGAGCAAATAAAAAGAAAGTAAAATAGTTTTGCTGGGGCGTCAAAATTCCAGATCCAACACGAAATTTGAAAAAAAATTCAAAATATTCAAAAAATTTTCACTCTCATGAACATAAGACTTTTCTTTTGATGTAACAATTGAGATATTTGGAAATATAGTTATCGAACCGAATTTTTTTCAAATTTAACATGAAAAACAACCACAATTTTCAGTCGACTGAACTCTTTCCAAACAAATATTTTTATTTTCTGATTTCTGGTCAACCATATATGGGCATTTTAATTGCATCGTCAAATATGAAAAAGTTTCAGGTTTTAATTGCATGCAGTAACAGATTTTATTACCTTTTTTGACGTGGCTTCATAATATCAAGTTGTTATGTCCTGATATGAACCTGTAAAAAAAACGAATTCGATAGCGTTTGAAATCAATTCTAATTTTCAGATAAATATTCTAATATTTTTTTAGTAAGATTTATAATGAAAGCCTATTTAGAACACCCTATAATAAACTACCAAGGAAAGTTGGTTATTGTCCACATTTTGTGCTAAACGTATGTGTATTGTGTAGTATTAGATTGCTCAGAGCCTTTTTATTATTTATTTTCATAATCCATACATAAGAACATTTCTATGATTACTAAAGGATTTCTATTGTTATTTTTCTAAAGTTTATGCACAATAGTAAAACCAACTTAGACGATTTACCCTTAGGAGCACAAAATCTAGAGCTTTCACATTGTTATTATACTTTTAAGATAAAGATTAAATTACAGTGAGAGTCTACTAAAAGGTAGTAGTATGGTGAAGTATAAGCACTTATATAAAAATACTTATCTAAAGACATACCTTTAAATGTCAATGTAAATATCAATGATTTATTGTTTAGCACTCTGGTAATTTGGTGGCAAATAAAAATAACAAACCAGATATTTATTTGTGCTCTTTTGTATAGACTTTATGGTTGCCTCAAGGACAATCCATTGAGCTGGGTGAGTTCACAATCATTTTCTTTCTTTTTTATTTTTCGTTGATTTTGGCATGTTAGTTTTTACTTTGTTTGTACGATTGCTTCTTTGAGATAATCTAATTACTTGACTTTGCAAAGTTCTTCATTTTTCTTCAAGCACTTATTAATAATATTTATTCAAGTGAT